>CM076575.1:510307845-510898037 GCA_034641835.2 Pinus albicaulis | reverse complement strand
TTATCTCAGTGGCACATCGGGATATGGACTGTGGTACAAACAGGAGGATGAGGTGAGGCTTTCTAGCTTCACGGATGCAGATTGGGCAGGGAGCCCAACGGACCGGAAGAGCACATCTAGAGGGATCTTCAGCATCGGGTCGACATCAGTTTCTTGGTACATCAGGAAGCAGAGATCTGTAGCACTCAGTTCCACGGAGGCCGAGTACATCACAACAAGCTTGGCTGCATGCGAGGCTATACGGATGAGAAAGATCTTGGTCGGGTTGTTCGGGTCACACTTGGAACCTACTGTGATTTATTGTGATAACCAGAGCTGCATTAAGCTCTCGGCTAATCGAGTATTTCATGATAGATCCAAACACATCGACATCAGATACCATCATATTAGAGATTGTGTGCAGCGAAGAATCATGTTACTTTCATATATTCCCACGGAGGATCAGGATGCTGATATCTTGACGAAGGCACTCACCAGGAGCAAATTTGAGTTCCACAGAGGCAGGATAGGGGTTGCAGATAATCCATATCTTGTTGAGAGGGAATGTTGAAAATGCAACAAGATGATGGAGCTTAGTGAAATGAAGTCACCTTCACTAAGTGGGCCCGCAGGCTATTTTTGGTGCAAAGTCTATTTTTAGACATATGGATCATGGTCTAGGAGTTGCAGGTTGCTATTATTGGATGATTGGTCGAGTTGGTAAAAATAGATGGACCTCTATTTTTAGAAATTAGGCGGTTTTTATTTTTAGACTAACGGGCTAAAAATAGAATAGTCAAATATTATTAACCCTTAATAATATTTAGACTATAAACATTATCTTTTCCTCTTGGAGCACTTCAGTTCGAGCTACAGATGTGGCACATGCAACTGACAGAAGGAAATACGCTTTTCCTATGGGTTAGTTGAGCTATTTCATGGTTGACTTCAGTTAGAACTCATGTGGCAGAGTTTGGTGGAGTTGATGAGGCAGTTGATGGAGTTGTGTTCGGTTTAACTTAGTTGAACTAGTTGTGTTTAGTTTAACTGGCTAATACACTAGAGATGAGTGGTGTGAATTAAATATTATTTAATTCACTAATTATTAACTCATTATTCAACTAAAGAACACATCAGTTAACTCAGTGCATGGACAGTTCAGTGGAGACAAGTGTTAGAGGTGGGTGAAAGGGTTGAGTTTGTTATTAGTTGTGCATGAGATTTGCACAAGCATTGGAGGAGATTGCCAATGAGAATTGCGCAGATCAAGCCAGTGGGATTCGAACTTGGATCTCTCATCAGACCAACTTGGATTGCGCAGTAGAGGCAGGAAAATAGTGGAGGAGTTTTGAACCCGTGACTTGTTCAAAACTGAGCTAGTTTGTGTGTAACTTCTGGAGATAGTACTGAGTACTTGTGAGGAGTATTGTGCTATGTATTGTTACATGTTCTCTTCCATCATAATATACAAAATAGCTGGGGGTTTTCAGCTATAAGCTTTCCCCATACATACTGTGTAATATGTGTGATGATTTGATGTTCTTATGATTGCATACCGCTTGTTTTATTTCCGCATGTGTGATGATTAATTGTAGAAGAGGTTATGTGTTGTACATGAATTCGAATTAGTGTATGACCAGGATAATATCGGTGGATAAATCTTCATTATTCAGCAAATTTCTACATAGAGCTCTTAGCAGTGTCGAATATTTTGTCACCTTCATTAATGATCATTCCAATAAAACCTGGATCTACTTCTTGAAGACCAAGGATGAAGTCTTCAGTCGATTTAAAGAGTTTAAGGCTCTGGTGGAAAATCTGACAAGGAAGTGAATCAAGGTATGCGATCAGATAATGGAGGTGAATAAATAGATAAAGAATTCACCGGATTTTGTGCAAAGGAAGGCATCAAAAGAGAATGGACAGCCCCATACAATCCGGAACAGAATGGTGTGGCAGAAAAGAAGAACTAGACTATTGTTGAAGCAACCAGAGCTATACTGTATGACCAAGACATGCCCAAATTTCTATGGGTTGAAGCGTGTAATACAACTGTCTACATTCAGAACAGAACTCCTCACACTGCACTAGGAAAGATCATGCTAGAAAGTGTCTTCATTGGCAACAAGCCTGAAGTGAGTCACTTTAGGATCTTCGGCAGTATCGCTTACTGTCATGTGCCCTGTGAGAAGAGGAAGAAGTTGGAGATGACTACTGAAAAAGGGTATCTGGTAGGATACAGCGAGAATGCAAAGTCTTATCGCATATATATTCCTGAGAGCGGGAAAGTGGTGGTGCGAAGGGATGTGAAGTTCATGGAGGAGAAAGCTTTCAGAAGATCACAAGAGTTGCCTTTTGCTACGCATTCAGAGGAAGAGCCTCTGGTCCAGCCCCATCAACCAGCAGCAGAAAATTCAGTTTCCTCTCCAAGGCATAGTGATTCAAAGGATATTTCTCGCGAGAATTTGCAAGAAGGAGAGCCGGTAAATCCACCCACCACCAGTGGAAGAACGAGTAGAGAACTTCGACAGATTCTGAAGGATTGTAATATTCCAAATTTGTCATCAGCAAATTGGAATATTAGAGTTCTTACTTTTCTTCTTTAGTTAAGTAAATAAAAGGGTGGAGGGACCCATAAACCCAGTAGATGAATAAAATCCACTTCTATAGTGTGAATGTAGGTTAATTGAGTAGTGGAGTAGCATTATGGAGTAGCGGAGCAGCATAATAATGAAGAAAGAGTGGAGGTCATAGAGCATTAATGAGGAAGATGATGGAGATAGTGGAGGAATAAATGCAAGATGATGGAGATAGTGGAGAAGCAATTGTAGAGATGATGGAGGAAGTGGTGCATTAAATGCACACATGATGGAGGAAGTGGAGAATAATTGCAGCAGTGATGGAGATCATGGAGGAAAGTGCAGCTTTTATGGAGGCTAGTGGCCACATGTGCAGCGCAATTATGAGGTGGGCCAAGGCTAGGGAAGGCTCACAACCATAAAAGGAAGATGAGGGCAGCAAAGAAGAGGAGTCTGGGTTTTTATTGTTGAGTGTCATAAGACATTTCTTTGCACACTTCAGAGATTTAGCTAAGTCTGTTGTGTTGTCTAGCACTGGGTGTTCCCGAGCGGGAATCCCAGCCTTACCCACGGGGGACTTCGAGTGCCAACTCTAGGGAGGCTTTCTTGGGTAGCATTCATCATTCGGCAATCAGTGCCACATTTAGCCACTCTCATTTGCACTTCCAGCTACAAGAATTACGCATTCCTGAACTTGGGTTGAGAGTTGGAAGGTTGTTCTCAGTACTTCAGCTGAGAAACATGTGGAGGGATCAGTGCTTCACACTGTGGATCCATTGTAGTCTTCCGGGAGTTTCATTGTCATATCCAACATCAGGCCATCCATCTATTCTCCTATGCAGCAACATTTCCTACAGGAATTGCGTAATTCTGTAGTGAGGGTTTGAGGAGAAGAGAAAGTTCCATGCAACTCAGCTTGCAATCCTGTGAGGGATTAATCCTTCGCTCCAGGGATCACTTCAGCAGCCTGGGATCAACATTGTATTATCTATCAGTAGGCTACATCATCAGCCCTCCTAGACAACGTAGTATTACCCAGCAGTTGTGCATGCAGCAACTGCATATTCAGTGGAGGAGCTAGATCCTAAGTTTCTCAACTTGGGATCAGGAGAAGCGACCAACCCTTTAGCTATTGAGATGAGTGGGTGCTATTACAACAGAGAGATCATTCTTTCAGCCCTAGATCAATAGTTGTCTCCAGGGAGTGTGTAACTCAACTAGCAGGGGTGCAGTGTGCAACCCAAAAAGGGCCGAAATTCCAAACTCAAAATATGGCCAAACCATTTCTGGGTTTTTCTAGGTTTTTTTAGTAGAATCCATGGTTAAAATCTTGGATCTTTCTAAGTACTCCAAAAGCCTTTCGCATATAGATCTTCTTCCCAGGAGCAGCAGTTTCCAGCAGCAACGACAGTTTTGACTTTCCAGTGCTAGTTTTCAGTAGAGTTGTTTCAACCATCTTTGGATGGTTTTAGTGCATCCCTTTTTGGAGCATTGTGTATATTAATTTGTTGTTGATACATAATGATATAGCTCAACTATTTCTGCTCATATGTATGATGTTTTGATGTATTCTGGCATTTTTCTAGTTCTACATGTTTTATTCTTATTTTACCGTAGTTGGATTTGTGCATATGTTCTATATTCCTGTCTTCCCCATTTTGGGATATTATAGTGGTATTAGAGCATGATTTTTGGCTCAGCTTATGGACATTCTTGACAACATATGAAAAGCAGATAGTAGAGATCTGTAAATAATGGAGGGATTAAGTTTTGTTGCATCTCTCTTTAGAACTATGAAGGATCTCTCGAAGGAAATCAATGAAATAAGGAGAGATAGGCAAAGAGAAACCTCAAGAAGGTTTCATAATGAAGAAGGTCCCATTACTTCTTATCAGCGGCAAAGAAGACTGGAGAAGCATAGAGCTCCTCAAAGATCTACTATGCCCACTTTCTTTGAAGAAATTCAAAGCCTGAAACTCATGAAACTTTAAGTCTATATCTTGAAGAGTACAAAGCACAGTCTAGATCATTCAAGGAGAATCTAACTCTCCAACAGTTTTTCCAACTCAAGGAAGAACAGAGATCCTACAGCAGTAATAGAAGAAAGAGGCTCTTCGACAGCAGATGCTTGCCACTTCGGGTCTGATTGATGAGAAGAGGCATCTAGCTTCACAGCTAGAGGCCATTCTAGACATTCTAGAGAGGTAGCTATGGAGTTGGGCATTCATAACACATTGGAGCAGATGGGGAAACCTTCCATATGAGGATGCCACTTGGGAGGGAGATGGATTTTTGCAGCACCCACTTTTGCAGTTACTTGAGGACAAGCAACATTTGGGTGGGGAGGACTTTAATATTCCAAATTCGCCATCAGCTAATTGGATTATTATAGTTCTTACTTTTCTTATTTAGTTGAGTAAATAAAAGGGTGGAGGGACCCATAAACCCAATAGATGAATAAAATCCACTTCTATAGTGTGAATGTGGGTTAATTGAGTAGCATTATGGAGTAGTGAAGCAGCATAATAATGAAGAAAGATTGGAGGTCATAGAGCATTAATGAGGAAGATGATGGAGATAGTGGAGGAATAAATGCAAGATGATGGAGATAGTGGAGAAGCAATTGCAGAGATGATGGAGGAAGTGGTGCATTAAATGCACACATGATGGAAGAAGCGGAGAATAATTGCAGCAGTGATGGAGATCATGGAGGATAGCGCTGCCTTTATGGAGGCTAGTGGCCACATGTGCAGCGCAGTTATGAGGTGGGCCAAGGCTAGGGAAGGCACACAACCATAAAAGGAAGATGAGGGCAGCAAAGGAGAGGAGTCTGGATTTTTATTGTTGAGTGTCGTAAGACATTTCTTTGCACGCTTCATCTGTTTAGCTAAGTTTGTTGTGTTGTTTAGCACCAGGTGTTCCCGAGCGGGAATCCCACCATTACCCACGGGGGACTTCGAGTGCCTACTCTGGGGAGGCTTTCTTGGGCAACATTCATCATTCGGAAATCAATGCCACATTCAGCTACTCTCATCTGCACTTCCAGCTACAGGAATTACGCATTCCTGAACTTGGGTTGAGAGTTGGAAGGTTGTTCTCAGTACTTCAGCTGAGAAACATGTGGAGGGATCAGCCCTTCACACCGTGGATCCATTGCAGTCTTCCGGGAGTTTCATTGTCAAATCTAGCATCAGGACATCCATCTATTCTCCTATGCAGCAACATTCCCTGCAGGAATTGCGTAATTCTGTATTGAGGGTTTGAGGAGAAGGGGAAGTTCCAAGCAACAAAGCTTGGAATCGTGTGAGGGATTAATACTTCACTCCGGGGATCACTTCAGCAGCCTGGGATCAGCATTGTATTATCTATCAGTAGGCTACATCATCAGCCCTCCTAGACAGCGCAGTATTACCTAGTAGTTGTGCATGCAGCAGCTGCATATTCAGTGGAGGAGCTAGATCCTAAGTTTCTTAGCTTGGGATCGGGAGAAAGGACCAGCGCTTCAGTTATTGAGATGAGTGGGTGCTATTGTAGCAGATAGATCATTATTTCAGCCCCATATCAATAGTTTTCTCCAGGGAGTGTGTAACCCAACCAGCAGGGGTGCAGTGTGCAACCCAAAAAGGGCCGAAATTCCAATCTCAAAATATGGCCAAACCATTACTGAATTTTTTGGGTTTCTTTAGTAGAGTCCGTGGTTAGAATCTTGGATCTTTTTGAGCACTCCAGCAGCCTCTCGCACATAGATCTTCCCAGGAGCAGCAATTTCCAGCAGCAACAACATTTTTGACCTTCTAGTGCTAGTTTTCAGTAGAGTTGTTTCAACCATCTTTGGATGGCTTGAGTGCATCCTTTTTGGAGCACTGTGTATATTAATTTGTTGTTGATACATAATGATATGGCTCAACTGTTTCTTCTCATATGTATGATGTTTTGATGTATTTTGGCATTTTTCCAATTCTACATGTTTTATTCTTATTTTACCGTAGTTGCAATTGTGCATATGTTCTATATGCCTGTCTTCCCCATTTTGGGATATTACAAGGATGCAGAGGATTTTGTCAGAATTCCCCGAAATGAGAAGAGACAACGTAAGCAGCCTGAAAGGTATCAAGCCTCGGTTGCTCAAGTCGAAGAACCTTCTAGTTTTCGAGAAGCAGTTTAGCACCAGGTGTGGGTTGATGCAATGGTGCAAGAGTACAGTTCCATTATGAAAAATGATGTCTGGGAAGTAGTACCTAGACCGCAAGAGAGATCAGTGGTAGGATCCAGGTGGATCTACAAGATCAAGTATGCTGCAGACGGCAGCATTGAGAAATTTAAAGCCAGGTTTGTGGCTAAGGGGTATGCTCAGAAGGAATGAATAAAATATGAAGAAACCTTCGCCCCAATAGCCAGATACACATCTATCAAGTCCGTGATATCCCTTGCTGTGCAGATGGGATGGGAAATTCACTAGATGGATGTCAAGACGACATTCTTGAATGGTGTGATAGAAGAAGAAGTGTACATAGAACAACCGGAGGGCTTTGAGACACATGATCAGAAAACTCATGTGTGCAGATTGAAGAAAGCATTATATGGACTGAAGCAAGCTCCTAGAGCCTGGTATGGTCAGATTGATAGCTACCTGCAGAAGATGGGATTCGTCAAGAGTGATGCAAATCCCAATCTCTACTACCTAAGAGTAGGGAGTGAGCCTTTGATTCTAGTGTTGTATGTGGATGATTTGTTCTTGACAGGATCATCAAGGCTCATCACAGATTGCAAGAAGAATTTGGTTGAAAGAATTTGACATGAAGGATCTAGGATGGATGCACGATTTTCTGGGCTTGGAAGTTTGGCAGCAGAGTGGGGAGATCTTTCTTGGTCAAGGAAGATACACTACAGAGATTCTGAAGAGATTTCAGATGGAGGATTGTAGACCCATGACCACTCCAATGATCGCCAACTAGAGGAAAATCGACACATCCGAAGATGATGAAGTTGATTCTACGTTGTACAGGCAGTTCATAGGGTCATTGATGTATCTGGTAAATACAAGGCCAGACATCTGTTATGCTGTTAATACCCTCAGTCAATTCATGGTGGAACCGAAGAGGGCACATTGGGCAACAACCAAGCATGTTCTTAGGTACCTTTGAGGGACAGTCGAGCTTGGATTGAAGTACACCTGTGACAATGATGTCAGGTTGAGTGGTTTCACTGATGCAGATTAGGCTGGAAGTTCAGTTGATCGGAAGAGTACCAGTGGGTACTGTTTTAGTCTAGGATCAGGAATGACTTCCTGGTGTAGTAGGAAACAGAAGTCTGTGGCACTAAGTTCAGTAGAAGCAAGGTATATGGCAGCCAACACAGCTTCATGCGAAGCCATATGGCTTAGGAAACTATTAGTGAATCTACTCAAGGAGAAAATGGAAGCGACCAACATCTTGTGTGATAATCAGAGTTGCATAAAGCTCTCTGGGAATCCTGTGTTTCATGAGAGGTCGAAACATATTGACATCCGGTGTCACCAGGGCAGGGTTTGCTAAGTGATTGTTATTCAGTGATCAGATCCAGAGAGGCGCAGAAGCAGAGATCGGCCAGGAGGACCAGGAGTGCATTTCAGAGAGAGGCAGAGGTGACGCAAAGAGAGACAGTGCAGTTTTCTGAATAGGTGACGCAGACCCTGCAAGAAATCACGCAGAAACAACACAGTGTCTCTTGGAGTCATTTCGAAGATAGCTAGACGCTGGGGTTTCTGGGCCAGGAGGGCCAAAATTCAGTCTAAAAACAGCTAGATCAGTTGCAGAGGAAGGTGGCATAGTTCCTCAAGCTTGCCCACGCAAGCTTACGTAGTTCCAACATAGGCAATCATGCAGAGGCAGTGAGGACTTCACTAACGCTGTCAGATCAGGCAGAGACTTGTAGAGTGAGGTATATCTCACATTTTTCACCAGATTGTCTAGATTTCTCTGAAGGGTTTGCCATATGTTGGCACCCTAGCTGAATTCAAGATTCTGCTGCTTAATAATACAAATCGTCAGATCTGCTGCACCGATTTTCCCAAGTTGGGTTTTTCTGGGGACTTAATCCAAAAATAATTGTGTGGAGCAACAAAGTTGTAGGCTTGTTGACTTCAGTTATAAAATACACAAGAGGTATTGTAATAATAATATATTATGGATAAAATGTATAAAAGATGATGATTGAATGTTACAATGAGGCCCTGCTTATATACCCACGCAAGTGGCCTTTCATAAATGGGCATGTCTTTTAGACATGCCCTTTCACTAACTTAATGACTACTTACATAATCCCTATTTAACTATTAATAACTATATTAATTATATCTGTTATGAATTATATTCATAACATTGCCTTCCTCTCGAAAAGCTTTGTGCTCAAAGCTTAATTTTTCGACAATTTTCGTCACTTGGGATTATCTGCTTGGCATGTCATTGAGCACTGGTACCCCACCTATGTAGAATTCTCTCTCGTAATGTTGTTTTTGAAAACTAAGGCTTTTGTTAATTTTGTGTATATATATATATAATGTAATTAATTAATATTAAATTAATTAATTAAATTAATATTTAATATATATGTTTTTAATATAAATATATATAATTATAAATTTATATAATATATATATTGTATAACTATAGAGCATATGGGTTATGAAAACGTATATCCAACTTAACCTAACACACCATCCAATGAAACGTTACATCTTATCGATCCGAATGGAAGTAATTGTCTGCCGTTTTTAATTTCACCACTCCATATTTGGATTGCCCATGCTACAGTTTCCCGGTTACGTAACTTCGAATCGTTCAACATCTGTTGCAGAGTCAGCTTGTCATATGTCTCTTTCGCGGCTCTGTAATTGAGAATGGGGACAACAATGTCTCTTTGGTCGTTGCATTTGGCGTAGCACCTCACCCAGGACGACAGCTGGCCAGTCAGTGTTGTCGACGTGTCCTTGAAACCGTCGAGATTCTGATAACTGCGACACATTGCCAAGCTGTCGGTGCTGACGTGGTCGTGTAGATGGTAGTTTCCCTCATGGATAAGTCTGTGGAGGAGTATGAGACACTTGAGTGCCACCGCCCACTTCTGGATATTCCTCAGCCGCCTCGTCAGTTGCAATACGCAGAGAGACATTAAATATGGTGGGATGTGATATCTCACAGGCGCCACTAAAATTAGCTCCCCGAAAAGGTGGAAATGCTCCAGATTAGGAAGCCTCGACAACAGGTTCAACAGAGGGATGGCAATCCATTTTTTGTCGGGAAATTTATGCCCAGTTTCAATGGTAAGCACTTTCAGTGATCTCAACGTTCCCACTAATTCAAGAAATCCGTTGGCGGAGGGAGTACTGTATGCTGAAGACCATCTCGAATCCAACGATAAGCCAATCAAATTACTTCCGAGCTCCATTTCGAGTCCTGTAATTGACGACGAAAGCTCTTGAAATTCAATTACATTCACTTTCAGGTCGTTTGTGGTAGTATTCAGAATTTTAAGGTTGGGACAATTCACTGTCAATCCTTGCGCATCAAACCATCTACATTTTCGCCATTAATAGCTTTCTCATTATCAATACGCTGATTGTTACCCTTAGTTATGTCTTCTAAGATCTCTCTTACTTCCGACGTTGTAATGGGACCTTCGGTCTTCTCAGCCACAGCAATATTATCTGATTCTGCAGTTTGTCTGATGGTGTCCTGCAATTTATTAGCACCCACCTGTTCAATTAGCGTATCAAGCTTCTCTTGCAATGTAATAAGCTCTCGTGCCACAGATTTTCTCACATCTCTCGCAACTGGACGTAAGCTCTGAATCGTATCCAGCTGAAGCAGCAGGCCCATGAGAGTCTCATTAAATTTCCTTCTAGATTTAGAATCTCCGCTCATCTCTTCGACGAACTTGAGACTTGACATTTGCTGTCTAAGATCCTCGACCCGTCCTTTAATTATCATAGTCTCGCGAAGTTTTGTTAGAGGCTGAAACTTTCGTACCTGATATCCACGATAAGGGGCCTGAATTTTCACAGTGGCTTGGTCCTGATCGATCCCTATTTTTTTTTGTCACCTGTTTTTTACCTTTACCTTGCAGATTGGTTTGTTGTTCAATCTTTTTGGTTTCCTTGTTATATTTATGGAGTTTCTCATTCAAATTTCCTTTGAGTTTTTCCTCATTTTCGCCCCATACAAAGCCCAAAAACTCCAAGACGTTATGTTTCATATGAATAGCTTTCCCCCTGTTCCCATAAAGAAGCGTGTAAACAACTTTTATAATTTTGTCCGACGTACTCCTTTTGCGTTCTCTGTATACGACAATTGGGATATCCTTGAGAGGTGTCCCTCTTCCCTTTTCAACAGTGAACTTCTTAGTGGGCTCCTTCTTTTTAACACTAGTATCAATGAAACACTCAACTATCTTTCTTAGCCGAGATGGTCGACTGGCTATAGGCCTAGAAACTTCAACGTCCATCTTTGGTACTTCAACCTCATCCTCTAGAACCTTCTCAATAACTTCGAGATTCCGGTCAGCAGATGAGCCAACAACGACAGCGTGCGTCACTGTCTCTGTCTGCTTAAAATCCACTGTATTGGATATGTTCTTAACTAAATCATAATCCACTTTCTCTTTCTCAAGCATGTTATCTTCACAATTATCTTTATCTGAATCTGAAATTTTCATAACTTAATCTTCTTCAGAATGTATTGATTCTTCATGATTATTTTCTGAATTCTCTGAATCGACTAAATTGTTTTGTTGACTATGTTCAATATTCGGGAATATTAGTTTTTGCATTAGATTTATCTTGTCCAAAATGGCATTCATCTTCTGCATTGCCTTTTTATGATTGTCTCTGGACTCTATACGGTTTCTCAACATTTGTCTTTCTATCCAATTTGTCATGTCTTGAAGTTGTTTGATGTCGTCAGAATTTTTTGTAACCTTATCCTCAAGATTGATTAATCGTTTAGTGAATTTATCAAAGTTATTGATCTTACTCTCAAGATCGATCAACCTTTTGTTGAAATCGGCCATCATCATTGATGAAGACATTGAGCGGTAGCGATTTCGAGGCACCGCATGTAACCGCTGAAGGCAGCCAACAGTGGCGTAGGTACTTCCTTCCAGGCGAGAAGATTGCTCCTCTGATACCAGATGGAGCAACAAAGCTGTGGGCTTGTTGACTTAAGTTATAAAATACACAAGAGGTATTGTAATAATAATATATTACATATAAAATGTATAAAAGATGATGATTGAATGTTACAATTAGGCCCTGCTTATATACCCACGCAGGTGGCCTTTTATAAATGGGCATGTCTTTTAGACATGCCCTTTCTCTAACTTAATGACTACTTACATAATCCCTATTTAACTATTAATAACTATATTAATTATATCTGTTATGAATTATATTCATAACATTGTGTCACATGTGGATGTTTTTCATTGTATTTTGTTCAGATTGTTTCACACTTAGATTTATTCCGCAACATTATTTGTGTAGACTGCTTCAGAAATTACTTTGATATTTCACAGTAATGAAATAATTATGAAACATAATAGAAGAAGTAATTCAGATGTGTTGCAATAGGAATCCGGATCTAGGATTCTTCACATGGTATCAGAGGTTATTCAAGCTGAAGTGCAGGTGAAACACAAGTGAACCAACAAAACATTTTTGAAGAGTCTGGGATTTGCGCAAGCATCAGCAGACCCTCCCAGAAATTACGATGTCCAGGCCAGGAGGGCATTCCAGCACAGAAAAGGATCCCTTTGAGAGAGTTGACAGAGGGGTAAGCTTTTTTTGTTGCAGCGTAGCTGAAGGACGTTGTTACTGCACAATAGTAAGAGCTGGTGCATAAGTGTCAAAAAAATTTTGAAAAACACAGTTAGGGATTTCTTGACCTTAGAGGGTTTCTTACTCAAAGAAACTCAACTTTTTCTCGTGCAGCAACAGAAGCAGTGACTTACTCCTCAAGGAGTGCGTAATTCTAGCTGAGCAAAGGGTTAGAGGAAGATTTCGACAAGTTGATGAGATGGCCAGCAATGGATTGCATGACCAAGATAGATTGGAGGGTGCCTCCAACTATGTTATTTGGAAATCAAGGATAGAGTTTCTCCTTGATGAGCATGATCTGAAGGCCCTCATAGAGAGTGCATGTGCAGAACCCTTGGATGCAAAACATCTGAGACAATTCAAGAAGAATATGGTAAGAGCCAAGCGTTTGATCCTAGATGGAGTGAAGGATCATATTGTACCCCACACAGCAGCAAAGACCATGGCTAGAGAGATGTGGGTAGTGTTGGAAAAGCTATACCAAGGATCTTCTGAGCAGCGGAAGATGTACCTTGAAGAGAAGATGAGTAATATCAAGATGAAGAAGGGAGAGCATTTTGACTCCTTGTCTTGGATTCAGGAAAACCAAGATCAACTGTCTGCAATAGGATCTACTCCTAGAGACTCAGAACTAGTAAAGCTCACTCTGAACTCTGTTTCAGAGGACTATCAAGTCTTTGTCCAAAGTATACTGGGAAGAGAAAGACTTTCAGGATGGGAAGCGATGTGGGCAGCCTTACAGCAAGAAGAGTTGAGGAGAGATCTCCTAAAAATCCACTTGGAGGATGGCAGTAGCAGTTCAAAGGTCAAGAAGGAGGAAGAAGATAACATTGCCCTTGCATCAAAGGGGCAACAAAAGCAAAAGAAGAAAGATCTGTCCAAGATCAAGTGCTTCCGATGTGAGGAAATGGGGCATTATGCCACACAGTGTCCTCTTAAGAAAAAAGATAAAGAGGAGAAGGAAGACCCACAAGCAGGAGCTGCCAAGGTTGAGGCAGAAAACAATTACGCTATGTTAGCTCACATTCAGAATGGAGAAAAGTGGGCTGACTTGGAGTTGTAGATCCAGAATCTACAAGGAGGCAAGATCCTTGAGTATTTCCAAACTCTTGGATCACATGTGAGCTACGACAGCCTAAAGACAGTAGCAAGATGGACAGTTGCAGTGGAAGATAAGAAGACAATGCAGTGGCTAGCAGTACTAGAGCCTAATCAGCGTAGAGAGGGAGTAGCAGCAGCAGTTGAGCAGCAGCAACACAGTGCACACTGGTGCAGCGCAATGTAGATTAGTGCTCACGCAGTGTAGAGCAACAACACCGCAGTATTTTCAGAGAGCTAGTGCAGAAACTAGCAACAATCAGTCTTATTTTTCAGTTGCAGAATTACTAGTCCAATTTTGAATGTTTTTCTAAAGCAGCAGTGCAGCAACAACAGTGGTTGAGCAGCAGCAACAGCAGATGAGCAGCAACAGCAGATGAGCAGCAACAATGCAGTAAACAGTGGGGCAATGCAGTGCAGAATAGTGCTCATGCAGTGCAGAGCAGTGCTCACGCAGTGCAGAGCAGTGCTCACGCAGTGCAGGAGCATGGTTGCAAAATTCAGAGGGAGTTGCAGTACAATAGCAGTTGGTAGAAGCATGTAGAGTCAGCAGCATGCAGAGTCAGTAGCAGTACAATTGCAACATTCTTTCTTGTGCAGCATCAACAACACTGTTGTCGCACAAAATGTCTAGGCACCGCGACAACAGCTCAAATCGAGGGTTGTCACCCTGATCCCTAATCTCTCTATCTAAGCTGTCTCCTTGCAAGCTACGAGAGGTAGACCCTAACAGAAATGAAGGACAAGAATTGGTTGCAAATCAACCAATCTAGGAGACACAGCTAAAACACCAAATACTTGATAAGATAAACGAGATTTCACAAATCAATTATATTAAAACCAGTGCCTTATGGAGTTAAAGAAGATCCCGTTATGCAATTAAAGTTAAGTATTGGATGTATAACTACTGCTATGAAAACAAATGACCACAACGATATTCAGCAAAACATCACAACTATTCATTCAAATACTGAAGCCAACAACAAAGCTTATCGTGAAACGATCATTAAGATAAATGCCAAATGCTTGAAATATTTCCGAAATTATGATGTTCTATTATAACCCAATCCAGAAATTAGAAATGTTCCACAGTCAAATCTTAGATAAAAAATTTCAGCTCATTTGACTATAGGATTTAGAATTTTTTTTTTAATTTTAAATTTTTTATTATTTTTTAATATTTTCAAATTAAAAAATCTAATCTAAAGAAAAATTAGAATTTAAATCTAAATCTAAAATCTAAACAAAACTAAAGTTAAAGTTAAACTAAATAAAAAAAAAATCGAATTCAATTCTAAAGCTAAACTAAATCTCCACTAAAACAATATTAAACTAAAATCAAATTTAAAATTTAAAACTAACTAGCACCAGTTAACTAACCAAACTAAATTCTGAAAAAAATAAAAATAAATCTTAATCTAAAACTAACGCTAAACTAAACTAAAGTCTAACAAAATCCAACTAAAATGAAAATTAAAAATTAACAAAAATGAAAACCAAATCGAATTGAAATTAAAGCTAAACTATACGAAGCTCTAAAACTACAGCTAAATAATAAAATGGAACTAAAAAAACTTAAGACCTAAAGCTAGACTTACACTATCGAATTAAAACTAAAAACTAACAAAACAAAATCGAAATTCAATCTAAACCAAAACGAAATTTTTTAACGCGGGCTTTGTTTTTTGTTGAGTTTGATATGTTTGCGTGTTCTTATTTGTTTGCAGCGGCAGGTCAGACGGAGCAGACGGCGGGAAAAGGCTACGACAGAGGGAAAGGATCGCTGCGGAGGACGAGAAGTAAGACGGTGAGGGCAGAGGTAACGAGAGATGATGCTGGACGGCAGAGATGAAAAGGGTCTGTCGGCAAGGGAAGCAAGATGGAAGAAGGAACGACGGTAATGGAGGACGAAAGCTCAATTGATGCAGAGGAGGATGAAGCTACAGGGTTAACGAAAGATGGAGGGCGGGAAAAAGGCAGTGTTGATGAAAATCGATGGCATCAGTGAAAAAAGCAAGCGGAATGAGGCAGCGTTTATGCAGATTCGAAAAAAAACCCAGAACAGAACTTTCGTCCAACAGATTTGAAAATAAAATTTTCTAGCCCAGATTTCAGAGTGCAGATTTCAAACTTTACATATGCTTTATTTTTTTTTAGTGCGGATTCGATTTTCGTTTTGGATTAGTGTCGTAGGTTTTAATTTCGATTTTTTAATTGTTATGTTTAGCATTAGGATTTGATTTTTTTTTAAATTTTAGTTTAGATTTTAATGATAGCTTAAGTTTAGTTACGATTTCATTAGCATTGGTTAGTCGATTTAATTTTTATTAGATTTTAATTTAAATTTGGTTTAAATATAACTTAGTTTTAGTTTTAATTTTAATAGTTAGTTTAGTTTCAGATTTT
The DNA here is from genome assembly GCA_034641835.2 of Pinus albicaulis. Classification (NCBI taxonomy): domain Eukaryota; kingdom Viridiplantae; phylum Streptophyta; class Pinopsida; order Pinales; family Pinaceae; genus Pinus; species Pinus albicaulis. The sequence continues at coordinate 510,882,125 of CM076575.1, read as the reverse complement.
AAAGTAGACATTAGTTTTAGTGTGTTAGATTTTAATAAGTTTTAGTTAGTTTTAAATTCTAAATTTTAATTTTTAATCGTTTTTTTTAGACTTTAGATTTAGCCTTAGTTTAACTTTAGCGTTAGTTTTGATTAAAAAATTTAAATTTAAATTTAAATTCTAATTTTTCTTAGATTAAAGTTTTAATTTAGATTTAGATTTTTTAATTTGTTTTAGATTTAAAAATAATAATAATAATAAAAAATATAAAAATTTCAAAATTCTAAAAATTTCTAAGTTCTATAGCTTAAAATTTTTATCTAAAATTTGACTGTGGAACATTTCTAAATTTTCTGGATTGGGTTATAATTGAGATATCATACATTCGGAAATATTTCAAGCATCTGGCATTTGTCTTAATGATGTTTCATGATAAACTTTGCTAATTGGTTTAAGTATCTTAATGAATGGTTGTGGTGCTTTTCACTGAATATCATCGAATATCATTTGTATTTTCATAGCAGCAGTTAAACATCTATTACTTGGCTTTAATTTTATAACGAGATCTTTTAACTCATAAGGCATTGGTTTTAATTTTCAAATCTAATTGGATCTGTGGAATCTCGTTAATCTTATCAAGTATTTGGTGTTTTGGTTGTGTCTCCTAGATTGGTTGATTTGCAACCAATTCTTGTCCTTCATTTCTGTTAGGGTCTACCTCCTTTAGCTTGCAAGGAGACAACTTAGATAGAGAGATTGGAGATTAGGGTGACAGCGCCCGATTTGAGCCGTTGTCCCGGTGCCTAGACATTCTGTGCGACAACAAGCACAATAGCCGATGTTTTAGAAGTCAAAGCAGCACATTGAGTTGTTTTGCTAGAGCACTTTTCTTGCTAAGAGGGAGTGTTGATTTATGGTAGCTTCGGATGTGCTCTAGCCTTGTAATTTTGTATATAGGCTAGGACACATGTATTCCATAAAACCCAGAAATGGTTTTGGAAAATTCCACTTAGAGATGGTTTAATTAAATTAATTAATCGTTTTTTAATATTTTCGTAAGTCTAAACTTAAGGAAACTAATTAATTAAAGGGTATTGATTAAGTCAAGTGTGAATCTTCTAGACAAAGTCATGGATCACTTCCAAGTTAATCTTAGCCCTTGATTATGTTTTAATCTTGACCGTTGAAGGTTCAACAAAAGAATATAAGGAGGGTGAGGGGCCAATGGAAAAGACATTGAGACACTTGAGCCATTGAGCATTTTCGAATTTGTGTGAGGAGACACAGCTTTTGATCAAGAATCAAATCACTAGGGCAGGGTTTGCCAAGTGATCAGATCCAGAGAGGGGCAGAAGCAGAGACTGGTCAGGAGGACCAGGAGTGCATTTCAGAGAGAGGCAAAGGTTACGCAGAGAGAGACAGCGCAGTTTTCTGAAGAGGTGACACAGACCCTATAGGAAATCACGCATAAACAATGTAGTGTCTCTTGGAGTCAGTCCGGAGATAACTAGAGGCTAGGGTCTCTGGGCCAGGAGGGCCAAAATCCAGTCTCAGAATAACTAGATCAGTTGCAGAGGAAGGTGACGCAATTCCTGAATCTTGCCCACGCAAGCTTACGCAGTTCCAACATAGGCAATCACGCAGAGGTAGTGAAGGCTTCACTAACGCTGTTAGATCAACCAGAGACTTGCAGAGTGAGGTATATCTCACATTTTTCACCAGATTGTCTAGATTTCTCTGAAGGGTTTGTCGGATGTTGGCACCCTAGTTGTATTCAAGATTCCGCTGCTTAATAATACAAACTCTCAGATCTGCTGCACCGGTTTTCCCAAGTTGGGTTTTTCGGGAGACTTAATCCAAAAGTAACTGTGTCACATGTGAATGTTTTTCATTGTATTTTGTTCAGATTGTTTCAGCACTTAGATTTATTCCGCAACATTATTTGTGTAGACTACTTCAGAAATTACTTTGATATTTCAAAGTAATGAAATAATTATGAAACATAATAGAAGTAATTTAGATTTGTTGCGGTAGGAATCCGGATCTAGGATTTTTCACCTAAAGATATCATTTGTTGAAGAATTAATAAAACCCTCATTTGTTGCACCAATTTTCCCACATTGGGTTTTTTCGGGGACAATTGTCCAAAAATAACTGTGTACATGTGGTTCATTCTTGTGCTTATGTTCTCTACTATTTATTTCTTTGCATATATAATTGTGAATATTGTAATAGTATTTATTTCGATATTTGTTGGAAGCTTTCTGAATAATAACTTATTGAAATAATAAGTAGGAGAAATAAATCTATCACTGCAACTGTTTGTGAATTTTCACAGATCATGCTCAGGAAATGTATGAGGCATTGTCAAAACTATTCACCATCCAGAACATTGGAAAAGTGGCAAGTCTAAAGAAGGAACTAAGAACTACTAAGATGACAAAGGAGGATATTGTTTCCTCTTTTTTTACGAGGATAGCAAGGATAAGGGATGAACTTCTTGCCATTGATGAAATAGTACCAAATAAAGAACTAGTGATTACAGTGATTCTGGGAATACCACCTTCTTGGGGTTCCTTTTCTTCAACTCTCAACTGTTAGGATATTCCAACACATAGGAAATAGTTAAGAATAACTTAGTCTAGTATAGAGTTAAGTAAAGTGTGTTTCTTTACCATGTACATTTGTAGCTTATAGTTCGACGGTCACGATTTGTAGTGATCCGACGGTTATCTCTCACCTCAGTATTAACGACACTTGATCCATGGCTTAACACCCAATTGGTCCATGATTTCTATTTAAAGAGCATGGAGGGTCATTTGTCCGGTAATCGTTTATGAGAGAAACATATGTAACTTTTTTTTTGATATTAATAAATTGCATGAAGTGGCCGCATTGGCTCAAGTCGTGCACTGTTTCCTTCTTTGAGGGTTTTAACCACGTGATTATACTAGTGTACTGATTTGTGATCTGTTTGTGAGTGGTGACCTTTGGTTCTTGATCTACGGAACTTACCCTGTAAATTCCTACATGGTATCAAAGCTATTTTGAGGGCTGCATCCGTTGTTGATCAAAATCCAAAGCCGGTTTGACTGCATGCAAATGCCATTTTGTAGATCTACTATTTCTGAACATTTTTGGGCTTGGAGAACTGCTCTGTTGTGTCCAGAGCGTCTATTACAGTGAGGAACTCCTTTCGTTTCATGCAAAAAGGTTTCTGATTGCCCAAGTTATGACTGTATAGATCTGGAGGTATAAAGCATCTATTTTGCAGTTATATTTGTTAATAGTTCTACTTATTTCAATTCCTTCTGTTTATTTTTGGTTTCTAGGTTTTATTTATTTGTCGAATCTATACCCTTTTCTTTGTGTATGTTCTTTGCTCTGCGGTGCATGCGATCTCGGCAAATCAGAAATAGGTATTTTTTTTGCTACATATGCTCTTTCCCCGCGTCTTTGTGCGATCTCGGGAAATCAGAAATAGTGAAAAAATTGATAGTTGTCGGTAAGGCCAACCAAGAATCTAACATTCTGCCGTAAGGCTTGCATTTCGTTTTTTTTTGCTTGGTTTTTCTGTTTTTTTGTGCAGGAAAAGACACGCACACCGAAGAGTAAAAAAAAAAAAACCCCTTCCTCCTTTCAAACAATAACAGAATCCTTTTACTATCTCACTTAGTGAGGGGTTAGTTTATGAGAATAGAGGTCTTGGGATCAAATCTCTTTCTCAAGTTTCTTCATCCCGTTCCTGTAACTATTCGGCATCTTCAACTTGTTTTTTCAAAAAGGCATAACTTCTTCATCCGAAAGCCGTTTTTTGAGCCGTTTTTTTTAATGGCCTAATTTTTCAAGATCTTTCCATTGGAGCAATTAGTTTCAGCTTTTCTCAGCTTCAGTTTTAAAAATAAAAATAAAAATGGAAAGTGCATGCCCGATTATTCTTAACAGTACCAATTATTTCCAATGGCTACCTCACATGGTAGATATACTTAGAAATAAAAGGCTTTACAGAATAGACACAGGGCTAGAAACTAAACCTTCTGATGATGGTAAAGTCGCTAAATGGAAAAATAAACAAGATCAAGCATGAGGGTTGATAGAAATGTCCATTGCTCAAGATCTTCGATTTCATATCCTTGACATTGACACCCCTCATGAAGCCCTGGACAAGTTAAATACTGTCTTTGGCATTCAAAATCAAATTAGGGCCCATCAGCTTGAAAATGAGTTGCTTACTTTGGATCCCAATAATTTCTGCTCTATTGAGGATTTTTTGTCCAAATTCAAGACCCTTGGAATTCTTTTAGAAGGTTGTAAGGTCAAAAAGGAAGATGGTAGTCTCATTTATTGCATTCTTGTTAAGCTTGGCCCTGCATATTTTGTATTTGTTTCCGCCTTCCATTCCACTAGAGAAGCCATCATTTCTTCAGGAGCTACCTACAAGAATCCTTTTTTTTATTCTTTTTGTGATTCTTTGATAAGAGAACAAGAAAAACTTTTACTCCTTGGTCTTATCACTTCTGGAAATGCTTCTAAGAAAGCCTTAGCAGCGCAACATCAATCATATCAAAAGAATCCCAAGAAGCTGTATCTTAAAAAGTATGGTCCGAAACCAAACAAGGGTCCTAAGCAATTTTAGCTGCAAACTGAAAAAGCAACTCACCAAAATGATAAGCCATATAAAAACAAAGGAAAGCTGACAGATAGACATTACAACTTTTGCAATCGTGATGGCCATATAGAGTCCAAATGTTTTAAGAAGATGGAAGCCTTAGAAGCAACAATGAAGAAGCACAACATCAATTTGGAGCACTCTTCAGGAATGGCACTTTCTGCTTGTGGTTGTCAAGCATCAAGCTCTGGTTATGCATTAAATGTATCTTCCTCTTCTCATTCTCATGAGTGGCTCATTGATTCTGGAGCTTCTTATCACATGGCCAAAAATAAAGCCATGTTTTCTTCTTTAAATGATTGTAACACCAAACATATTTATGTTGGTGATGATAGTCTCTTAGTGTTGTAGGATCTGGAACCATTCATCTCGATAATGGTCAGTTTAATGATGTACTATGTGTTCCTACCTTGTCATCCAACCTTCTCTCTGCTTATCAAATAACTCATTCAGGTGAAGGGAAAATAGTAGAATTCTCACCTCATGATGTTGTAATCAAGGACCTCAAAGATCCTAAACATATTTTAGCTACTGGCATTGCTAATGATTCCACAAGGTTGTATAAGTTTGACGACTTTGGGTCATCATGTCTTCCCTCCGTTTTTGTTGCTCATAATGATGAAGTGAGCAAACTTTGGCATGAGCGAATGGGTCACTTAAACTATCGCCTTCAAACTCTATGTATGGTACTGAACGGTGACTGGCTTTCTATATCTTTGCCAAGAAGATGGTGTTATTCTGACAATGTGCAATTTTACCACATCATCTGATAGTTTTTGGACAAACGTGCCTCTTTGGCACCTTCACTCTTTACAAACAGGTAGTGATTTATGTGGTCCACTTCCTGTTGTTTCTTTCTCTGGTTGCAAGTACTTCTTAACCTTCATTGATGATTTTTCCAAACATACTTGGGTATACTTCTTAAAACTCAAGAGTGAAGTTTTTAACATGTTCTTGGCCTTTAAGGCCTTTGTTGAGAACAATTTGGACATCAAATTCTTAAGTTAAGATTAGACAATGGAGGAGAATATGTTAACAACAAATTTATCAACTTCTGCACTGAGCATGGCATTCAATTGCAACATACTGATCCATATACTCCACAACAAAATGGTGTAGCTGAAAGGAAGAATCGCGCCTTAAAAAAATCGCTAATTGTATGCTTCAATCTAAAGGACTTGGTCTCAATTTTTGGGCAGAAGCCATTAACTGTGCAAATTACATAGTAAATCGCACTCCTAATAAAGTTTTAAAGAATATAACCCCGGAAGAAGCTTGGAGCTTAATCAAACCAGATGTAAGTCACTTTCGTGTTTTTGGAAGTGATGCTTGGGCCCATATTCTAGATGCAAAACATAAAACATTAGAACCGAAGAGTGAAAAATGCATTTTTATTGGATATTCTGAAGATGTCAAAGGATATAGACTTCTTCAACCAAAATCCAAAAATATAATAATTAGAAGAGATGTAAAATTTGATGAAAATATATTGGCCTGCGAGCCTAGTTCGGCGGGTGTGCCACCTTTGGCCTGCGAGCCTGATTCGGCATATGTGCCACCTCTCTCTCTCTCTTCTATTTTTAATAGCATTCCTTCTAGTTCGGGATAGATGACATTTAGGATGATAATTTCTCCTCCAATTTTGAAATTGTTCCTTTATACTCCACCTGCTCCTTAGAGCTGCTCCCACTGTTTGGGATGTTAGTTTTCAGGACCCGCCGATTGATCGACTACATGTTCTCGGCCAATAGAGCCTTCCTTATTGGCTCTAGAAAATCCTGATCCAGAAACCTTTGAAGAAGACTCCGATTATATAGATTGGAATGAAGCTATGAATGAAGAATATCATTCCTTATTGGCGAATGATACTTGGGATCTTGTTCCTCTTCCAAAAGGAAGAAAACTTGTCGTGGGAGGATGCAGTGGGGTTTACAAAACAAAGTTTGGACCAGATGGAAAAGTGTGGATGGGACATGTGTCTTGCTTGTCGCTAAAGGTTTTTCACAAGTTGAAGGCATTGACTATACTGAAACCTTCTCCCCTGTTGCCAAAATGAATTCTATCCGCCTTGTTCTTTCCCTTGCTGCCTCCTTTAAATGGGAAGTCCATCAGAGGGATGTTAAATCCGCCTTCTTACATGGAGATTTGTATGAAGAAATCTACATGGAACAACCCCCTGGCTTTATCCAAAAAGACTCCAGCCTTGTTTGTCGCCTTAGGAAGTCTCTCTATGGTCTCAAACAAGCTCCTCGGGCTTGGTATGCCAAAATGGATAGATTTCTATTAGATAATGGCTTTTCTAGGTGTCATTCTGATAACACTGTCTACACCAAGAAAGTGGGTAAGTCCTTCACCATCCTTGTTCTTTATGTTGATGATCTTATCCTTACTGGTAGTGATCCAAACCATATAAACCATGTGAAGTCTAGCCTCAAAAAGAAGTTTGAAATGATAGACTTAGGACACTTGAATTATTTCCTTGGTCTTCAAGTCTTGCAATCCAAGGAAGGCATTACCCTCTCTCAGTCCAAGTATGCATGTGATCTTCTACACCACTTTCACATGGAAGACTGTAAGCCTGCCCCTTCTCCATTTCAATCTGGAGTCAAGCTTTCAGTCACTTATACTACACCTGAATTTGATGCTACCTTATATCATCAACTTGTTGGTAAACTTCTGTATCTAACCCACACCCGTCCTGACCTTTCCTTTGTCGTTGGTCTTGTCACTCGGTTTATGCACCAACCTCATGAAAGTCACTGGAAAGCAGCTAAAAGAATACTTCGATATATTCGAGGTATAGTTCAGTTCGGGATTCATTACAATGCAGGAGCATCTCCATTTTTGATTGGTTTCACTGATTCTGATTGGGTTGGTGACCCTGATGATCGAAAGTCTACTGCCAGATATGTATTCAATCTTGGTTCAGGACCTATTACTTGGTATTGTATGAAACAAAGTGCCATCTCTCTTTCCTCAGCAGAAGGCAAATATTCATCAGGGAGGTAAATAGTTAACATAGTTTATGTGGCTTCATTAGATCCTCTTCTCCCGAATTCTGGTCTTCATCGCAGCATCCAACCGCACTCTTTGGTGTGATGATCGAGTGCCATTCGGTTTATGTAAAGCACCAGCTTCAAGATCAGCTGTATGTGAAAACACATTGAACTCCACATACACTTCATGAGAAAGTCTATTCATGGACCAGTGTTCTTGAAGTGCAAGCACTGGTTCAAACTAGATGATCAAGTAGCCTATATTTTTGTATAAAGATAAAGGCTCTCATGTGTTTGAGTTTACCAAACTTAGATCCATAAGTTTGAGTTCCAGAAAGGTCATTAAGGAGACAGTATTCTCTTCTCATTCCTTCTCCTATTGTGTCACCTTTGTAAATCCTTCAATCCTATCCCAATTTGTTCTTAAGGGGGGATGTTAGGTTATTTCGACACATAGGAAATAGGCTCCTTTTGTGCCACCTTTGTAAATCCTTCAATCCTATCCCAAGTTGTTCTTAAGGGGGGATGTTAGGATATTCCGACACATAGGGAATAGTTAAGAATAACTTAGTCTAGTGTAGAGTTAGGTAAAGTGTGTTTCTTTACCATGTACACTTGTAACTTATAATCCAACGGTCACGATTTGTAGTGATCCAACGGTTATCTCTCACCTCGGTATTAACGACACTTGATCCGTGGCTTAACACCCGATTGGTCCATGATCTCTATTTAAAGAGCATGGAGGGTCATTTGTCCGGTAACCGTTTATGAGAGAAACATATGTAACTTTTCTTTTTATATTAATAAATTGCCTGAAGTGGCCGCGTTGGCTCAGGCCGTGGACTGTCTCCCTCCTTGAGGGTTTTAACCACGTGATTATACTGGTGTACTGATTTGTGATCTGTTTGTGAGTGGTGACCTTTGGTTCTTGATCTACGGAACTTACCCTGTAAATTCCTACATCAGCAACTGGAAAAAAATGTTGATTTGTGGTAGCATCGGATATGCTCTAAGTCTCAAAATTTGCAGGGAGGCTTAGGAACATGTATTCCAAAGAACCCATAAAGCATTTTGGGAAATTCCACTCAGATCATGTTTTATGAAAATAATTAATTATTTTTAATGGGACTCTAATTCTAAACTTAGGAAATTAAAATAATTAAAGGATATTACTTAAAACAAAGTGTGAATCTTCTAGAGAAGACAAAGATCAAGTCAAGTTAATCTTAGCAGTTGATTAACGATTTAATCTTGGTAATTGAAGTCTCAACGAGAAGATTATAAGAAGGACTTGATGGGGCATTTGGAAAACACATCGAGACAGAGAAAGAATCCTGAGATCGAAATTCTTTAGTGAGCAGTGCTCAGGGAGAAGATCGATCGAGAAGATTCTTGCAGACAGGGGTAGAGGTAATTTCCGATTGGAAGATTTTCCTGATACAGAGAGTGCAAAGCAAAGGAGACAGTAAAGGCCACAGAGAGCAGCGTAGAGCCAACCACGCAGAGGCTATGCAGGGACTGCACAGAGCATCAGAGAGAGTTCAAAATTTTGTTGAGGAAACAGTCAAGGTTCAATGCTAGTAGTCGGAGGGAGTTTCTAGAGGCCAGAAGGGACGTGTTTCCAGTCACCAGAGAGATCGAGCACAGAGAGAGAGGACAGCTTCATTTGTGATGCAGAGACTATGCAGGGTGACGCAGTCACTACGCAGAGGCAGCTCAAAGCAGCTCATCTTGAGCTAAGGTGAGTGTCAGATTCCCGTGGCAGAGGGAGTTTTTTCTCAGGAGATTTTATTTGTCAGTTTCCTCTGTATGATTTGTCAGTTTCGACAATCATACACTTGTACTTAGAAAATTACTGCATAATGTACAAACCCTCAGCTGTTGCACCAGTTTTCTTGCATTGGGTTTTTCCGGGGACATTGGTCCAATAACAATGATGTCATGTGCCTATGATTTATTCTCACTCAGATCTTGTTTCCGCAATTTAATTTTGTGAAGGTTGTAGTGTATGGGTTTTCAATATTTACTGTAGAACACAGTAAATAATTTGTTCAAGGAATTAACCAATAGAAGAATTCTCATCAGTTGTTGCAATAGGATTCCAGATCTAGGAATTTTCACATGGTATCAGAGTTTGTTTAGCAGTGCAAGAGAAGCAAGAGAGCAGATCCAGTAGATCCAACGTTGAAGGAGAAATCGGAGATCAAACAGCTGCGTAAGCAGCAGAACGATCTCCTCAGTGATTGCGCAGTCCAAGCTAGGAGGGCTAGATCTGCAAGGAAATCTCTCTCTGAGTGAGCCGACAAAGAGGTATGATTTTCTAGTGTGCATTTTTTCAAAGGCAGAGGGGAGCAACGCAGTAGATTCAGCGCAGATCAGCAGCTCGTGGGATGCAATTTCTGTGTAGCAATGATTGCTGGTGCAGAAACCGTTAGAAAAGAGTAGCTAAAGACACATTTTAGGGATTTCTAATCTCAGACAGTTTCTTGCCTAAGAAACTCTGATTCCCCATGTAGAAGCAGCAAAGTTCGTGAAATATTTGGCTTGCTCCAGCAGGGAGTGTGTAGAGCCAGTTGCGCAGAGGGTTAAAGGCAGCAGATCAACATTGATTGGGTGAGATGGCAGCCATTGGGTTGCGTGATCAAGATCGGTTGGAGGGCGCCTCCAACTACTTAATCAAGAAAGGCAAGGATCTCCTTCCTTCGAGATGAGCATGAGCTCAAAGTCTTCATCGACAGTGCAGTATTTGAACCGGTAGATGCAGTGCCATTGCAAGCCTTAAAGAAGAATATGGCGAAGGCCAAGAGACTAATCCTTGATGAAGTGAAGGATGATATTGTCTCTCACATTTATGGCAAAGGGACAACTAGGGAGATGTGGGAAGCCTTGGCTACATTGTACGAGGGGTCTTCTGAGCAGCGAAAGATGTTCCTAGAGGAGAAGATGCATTTTACAAGGATGCAAAAGGGAGAACGCGTTGATCCCTTCCTTACTAAACTTTAGGAGGTCTTAGATCAGCTGGCAGTTGTGGGAGCAAATCATCAGGCCACAAAGATGGTCAAGTTTTCCTTGAATTTTGAATCAGAAAACTATCAGGTCTTTTTCCAGAGCATTCTGGGCAGAGAGAAGTTGTTGGACTGGGAAGGAATGTAGGCAGCTCTTCAACAAGAAGAGATGAGGAGAGATCTACTCAAGTGTAAACTTGATGGTAGCAGCAGTAGTGGGAGGAAGCCCAAGGAGGAGGAGGATGTAATATCCCCAAATGGGGTTTAACAGTAAAGTGAAAAATAAACAATTAACTACAACAAAATAGAAACACCATTAAAAACACATAGAATGAAGCCAAATCCAGCGCTGCACAATTTTATTAAATTTGTCGGAAAGAATACAAGATTGATGCTTAGAAGGATAGCAGCTGGGTTTGTTCTAGGTAGGCTGAAGAACAACCCTGAACTGGACAAAAATCTTTACTGGAATGTGCTCTGCATAGCTCTCCTTCTGCGCTCCCAGTCCTAGAATTATTGCTGCTGGCTGACTTCGGTCTGTTGTTTGGCTTATCTCCCATGCTTAGAAAATTTCGTGCTTTCAACCCCGGGATCTATTCACCAAACCCACAAAAACCCGTGAAGGGTTTCTAGAAAGCTTGACCCCGAAAAATTGCTCCATTGGGCTTGGCATGCTGGTCTATTGGATAACTCGGCCTCCTGGCTAAATCTGCTAGGAAATGCCTCTGAAATGTCACCAAAATCCCTGGTAGGAGGTGGCTAACCTTCCCTCCAAATCCTCCGGCAACTTTCCTCAACTCCCTTCTTCCAGCACTCCTTCTTGGCTGGACTACGTAGCCTGGATTGCCTCTATGTTGTTCTGAAGGGACTGCGTATCCCTTATGGTGTAGCTTTGAATCCTCCTCACAAAATGGTGGAATCTCCTCTCCTAAGCAGGCACTCAAAGTCCGCCAAGGCAGAGGTTGAGATCTCCGCTTGAAGATCTCTTGTGTTGAACAACACTGCAGACTTGGCTCAACAGCTCAAGCGTGCTCAGTCAATGAGGACAGAAAAATGCTAGGTGAATGAATGATGAACAATGAGCTGCCTTCTCCCTTTTGTCTCCAACAGCCCAACGTCCCTCTCAGGCCCCACCTAGGACTGTGCTGCCCCTCCTTGGCCACTCTCAACGCTACCACTTAGCCCAGCGTAGAGCCTTCTCATTAGTTCTCCCAGTCCCCACCTAGGCCACAATTTTTCCCCTCTAACTATAGGAAAATACTTCTGCTTTCCTTTATTGTGATTTGTGGGTCCCGACTCACATTATTCCTATCTAAAATTAGGAAAAGCCAAAAATGTCAAAAATTAATATTCCCAATTAGCGGACTACTAATTGGGGATATTACAGTCCTCCCTGCTAGATTGTTGCTTGTCCTCAAGCAAATGCAAAGATGGGTGTTGGAGAATCTTCTCCCCCTCCCAAGTGGCATCCTCATACGGGAGGTTCCTCCATCTGATCAAGTATTCCTTCACCACCCTACTCCTCAAGTGCCTCTCCCTGGTATCCATTATGGCCTCTGGCTAAAGTACCAAATGCCCCTCATCATCCATGGGAGGCAACTCAAGTTTTGATGTTACCTGCTGGCCCAGAGCCTTCTTCAGGCAAGATACATGGAATATGTTGTACGCCCAACTCCTCGGTGGTAGCTCCAACTCATATGCTACCTTCCCCACTCTCTGAATGACCCTATAAGGCCCATAGAACGTTGCTTCAACTTCTCTGCTCCCTTCTGTTTCAGCATCGATTGCTTGTACGGCTGGAGGCATAGGTGCACTAAATCCCCCACCTCAAAGTGCCTCTCCACGCGGCCCCTGTCAATGTAGATCTTATGTTGGTTCTGTGCCGCCCGCAAGTTGCCCTTGAGAGCCCTCAAGATGTCCTGGCTCTCCTGTATCCACTCCTTGGCCTTGGGGGCCTTACTGTCTCCAAACATGACATCAACGAAAGTCATAGCATCATAACTATACAATGCATGAAATGGAGACATACCTATGGACATGTGGTAGGTGGTGTTGTAGCAATACTCTCCCATGTGCAGCCACCTCAACCATGCCTTCTGCTGCCCGGTGACATAGTTTCGCAAGTAGCCCTCTAGCCACTTGTTAACTATCTCCGTCTGGCCATCCGTTTGGGGATGGTAGCTTGTGCTAGGAGTGAGCTCCGTACCCACCAATCAAAACAGGTCCTGCTAAAATCCCCCATGAAGCGGTTGTCTCTGTCACTAACAATGGTCTTGGGGAGACCATGCAACCGGACTACCTCTATGAAGAATAGTTCGGCCACCTGTGAGACCGTGTACTTGGCCGAGATCGCGAAAAAGTGAGACTACTTGGTCAAGCGATCCACAACCACATAAATGCAATCTTTTCCCTGTACCATGGGCAATCCCAAGATGAATTCCATCGAGATGCTCTCCCATTTCCCCTCGAGGATGGGAAGCGGTTGAAGCAGCCCTGTTGCGTGGGTCATCTCTCCCTTGTCCTATTGGAATACTTCGGACTCCCTGATGTGTCACAGAACATCCTCCTTGATGCCCCTCCATGAAAACCTCTCCCTAATGGCCTTGTAAGTTTTGGTGTACCCGTGTTGCCCAGCCAATGGTGAATCATGGGCTACGTGTAGGATCCCCTCCCGCAGATGGGATTTGGCCACTAAATAGATCCGGTCTCTGTAGTAGATCAACCCATCCATCACTTGGTAGTGGTCATCAGTCACCTGCCCCTCCAAGACCTCACATGCAAAACGGTCCTTGGAGTACTCCACCAGCAAATGAGCCTTCCAATCCAGCTCGATACTTATCAGTGAGAAAGAAGTCGACCTCCTGGACAACGCATCAGCCACTACATTGTGCTTCCCCTTGACATACTCTATGTCGAAGTCACAGGCCTGGTTCTTGCTGACCCACTTTTGTTGCCTCTCATGCAAATGTTTCTGCTCTAGGAAAAATTTGAGGTTGTTTTGGTCAATCCTCACCCGGAATTTGTTCCCCACTAGATACTGCCGAAACTTAGATAGCGCATGCATGATGGCCAACATCTCCTTATCGTAGATGGGGTACAGCCTCTCATGCGGCAATAGCTTCCAACTCTCGAAAGATATGGGGTGTCCCCCCTGCATCAGTACTACGCCTACTCCCTCCTCGGAAGCATCGCACTCCAGCATAAATGGTTGCGTGAAGTCGGGTAGAGCAAGCACCGGACAGCTGCACAGTGCACATCACCTCCTTGAGTCGATCAAAGGCCCTTTGCGTTGTCTCGGTCCAACTAAAAGCCCCCTTTTTGGTGAGATCTGCGAGGGGTGTTGCAAGCTTCGAAAAGCCCTTGACGAACTTCCTGTAGTAGGTGCAAATGCCCACAAACCCCCGAAGTTTTGTCACATTATTGGGCTCTGGCCAATCCCACATGGCCCTAATCTTCTCCTCGTGGACTCTCACTCCATCCACCCTAATGATATGCCCCAAATAAAGCATCTCTATCAAACCAAACTCGCACTTGGACAACTTGGCATAGAACTGCTGCTCCTACAAGATACGTAGTACTGCCTCTATATGTTGTAAGTGCTCCTCCCATGTGCGGTTGTATATCATAATATCGTCAAAAAAACACCAGCACAAACTTCCTCAGCTGACCACGGAAGATGTGGTTCATGCAAGACTGGAAAGTAGTCGGAGCATTGGTCAGCCCAAAGGGCATCACCAAAAACTCGAAGTGGTCGTAGTGACACCGAAACGCAGTCTTGGGGAAATCCTTGTCCCTCACCCAGATCTAATGGTACCCAGGCCTCAGATCAATCTTGGAGAAGAATTTCGCTCCCCTTAGCTCATCCATCAACTCATCGATCCTAGGGATGGGGTAGTGGTTCTTCATGCTTTTCTTGTTCAGGGACTTGTAGTCTATGCACATTCACAATGTCCCATCCTTCTTCACCAGAACAACTGAAGAAGCGAAAGGACTAGTGCTGGGCCTAATGTTCTCTAATGCCAAGAGCTCATGGATAGCCCTCTCAATCTCGTCCCTGTAGGCCTTGGGATGCCTATAGGGGGTGGTGATCATGGCCTGAATGTCGGGCTCCAACTCGATAGTGTGCTCAAACCCCCTGTCAAGTGGTTGCCCTGGTGGAATTTCCACGAAAACCATGGAGTAATTGTCTAGGATGGCTTGCACATCAGGGTGTGAGGGTTGAGTTGTACCATTTGCCTCTGAAATCCTTAGCTCCACTGCCCACTCTATGTCTCTCTGCCTGAAGTCTGCCTCCATCCTATGTGCAGAAACAGTCTGAGGGGGGTATGTATGCATGCTCCTAAGCATCACTTGTTTCCCGCTCTTCTTATCCAAGAACTCCATCTCCAACTTCTGCCAATCGGTAGTGACTCTACCAAGGGTGATAAGCCATTGGACCCCCAACACCATGTTGGTTTCCAGAATGTCGACCACAAAGAAATGGTCTATCACCGAGTATGTTCCCATGGTCACCGTCAAAGCTGGAACATACCGCACACACTGCATGGTTCTAGCTCCCGGAACTAGTACAGAGAATGCATCAAACCCCTCTATCTGGATACCCCACCTCTGCACCATCTGGGCATCTATGAAGTTGTGCGTGGCTCCACTATCCACTAACACCGAGACACGTTGTCCCTGAACTGTCCCTTGGATCCTCAGCATTAAGTACTTGGGTATTCCCTGAAAAGATGCAAGGACCCCTTCGATTGGTGCAAACGCTGACCCTCCTGCTGCTGGAGGAGGTGGTGGTGGAGGACTTTCCCCTAGTCCTACTGCACTGTCATCTCCTCCCATCTCAAAGAGTGTCTCCTCCTCTCCTTCATTATCTGAGTAGACCTCAATGTAGTGTGCCTTTCCTCCAGCACACCTGTGACCCGGTGCCCATGGCTCCTAGCATGTGACGCGGAGCTTCTTCCTTCTCAGATCTCTCTAGGTATCTTCATCTAATGGCCCCTAGCCCTAGTTACTTCTCGGGGGTGGAGCTCTCGTGTCCCTTCCTCTCCGCTGGAACACTGACCTATTGGGTATGGGGGCCTTAGTCCTCGGTAATGCATCCTGCAAATCCCGAGTCCTCCCAACTATGTCCTGCAATGTAGTGGATTTAGTTGACCTCACTAGCCCACGCAATGGCTCTGCCAGCCCATCTATAAACATAAAGATCCTCCTGGGTTCCGACAGATCCAGAGCCATCACTGATAACCTCAAGAACTCTGAGATGTAGGTCTCAGGGTTCCCCTTCTGCTTGAGCTTGGTCAACACCCCAAAGTGATCCTCTAGATCCCTCCGATCAAATCTCTCTAGCACCCTCCTAGTGAAGTCATCATACGTTGTCACCCCTAAGTAACCCAGCGTAGTCATCCCATGGAACCACCAGTCATGGGCTTCTCACTCCAAGTGCAGTGCAGCCACCTTGATGGTCTCCACCTCTGTCATCTGGTTAAGCTGGAAATAGATGTCTGACTTCTTCATCCATGATTTGGCTGAACTCTTCGATAACCCATCAAAAGTTGGCAGAAAAAGCCTGCCCACGTTACGCTGCAGGTCACTCCCCTGCGTGTACCCTCCTCCTTTGGCTTGGCCCTTGGGTATGTTGTTGTTCTTCAGCTGGAAAAACTTGTTGAAGGTGAGGGCTTCTCCAAACTCCGGTCCATAGGACTGATACTCTGTAGCGTACTCTCCATAATGAGCCACCTTTGGCTCTTGTTGTCCCCCTGCCCCTAAGGCTAGAAATGTGGGAATGGTTGAGCATGGTGGAGTGTGTGGCACAACCTGGTGCGTAGTGTGAGGACCAGTCTGGTGGTGTGAAGTGCCAGATCCTTCCCCAATCTGGAATTCCCCTTGAATTCCCTTCTACTTACTATCTCTGCGAAGCTTCTGACCCATCTCCTCAATCTTCTTGGAGAGGTATTGCACCAATTTCAGAAGAAGGTGGGCAAAATCCTTCTCCTCATCTCTTCCATCCTTCAGTGCCATCTCTCTCTCTTCGACCTTCGGAACGCTATCAACTTGGTTAGGAATGATTTCAATTCTCCTTTCCTTGCTCCTGTACCTCTGTCTCCGGTAGGTGACGTTCTGTCTATGTTTTGGTGTCATAGACCACATGCTCCACAGGAGGTTGGGCCAAGTTTATGAGCCCTAATACCATTGTAATATCCCCAAATGGGGATTAACAGTAATAAAAGTGCAAAATAGATAATTAGCTACATCAAAATAGAAACACCATTAAAAACACATAGAATGAAGCCAAATCCAGCAATGAGCCATTTTATTAAATTTGTCGGAAAGAGTACAAGATTGGTGATTAGAAGGATAACACGTGGGCCTGTTCTAGGCAGGCTGAAGTACAACCCAAAATCAGACAAACATATCTGCTCAGAAAATTCTAGGCTTTTAACCCTGGCTCTACTCACCAAACCCACAAACACCCGCGAAGGGTTTCCAGAAAGCTTGACCTTGAAAATTTCCCCTTTGGGCTTAGCACGCTGCTTTGCTGACTAACTCGGCCTCCTGGCTGAATTTGCTGGGAAATGCCTCTGAAATGTCACCAAAATCCCTGGTAGGAGGTGGCTAGCCTCCCCTCCAAATCCTCCGACAACTCTCCTACTCAAATCCCTTCTTCCGGCACTCCTCCTTGGCTGGACTGCACAGCCTGGGTTGCCTCTACACTATCTTGAAGGGACTCCGTAACCCTGATGGTGTAGTTTTGAATCCACCTCACAAAATGGTGGAATCTCCTCTCTTGAGTGGACACTTGAAGTCCCCCGAGGCATAGGTTGAGATCTTCGCTTGAAGATCTCTTGTGCTGAACAGCATTGCAGACTTGGCTCAACAGCTCAAGCGTGCTCAGTCAAAGAAGACAGATAAATGCTAGTTGAATGAATGATGAACAATGAGCTGCCTTCTCCCTTTTGTTTCCAACATCCCAATGCCCCTCTCGGGCCCCACCTAAGACTGTGTTGCCCCCTCACTGGCCACTCCTGCGCTGCCCTTCCTTGGCCACTCTTAGCGCTGCCACTCAGCGCAGCGCAGAGCCTTCTCATTGGCTCTCCGGACCCCCACCTAGGCCACAATTTTTCCCCTCTAACTATAGGAATATACTTTTGCTTTACTTTATTGTGATTTTTGGGTCCCAACCCACATTATTCCTCTCTAACATTAGGAAAAGCCAAAAATGTCAAAAATTAATATTCCCAATTAGCTTACTGCTAATTGGGGATATTACAGAGGAAACTGTAGCCATTGCATCAAAGGGGAAGCACGAGCAACGTAGACGTAAGGACGTCTCAGAGATCAAGTGCTTCCAGTGTGGCGATATGGGACATTACGCCACATCGTGTCCTCTCAAGAAGAAGGACAAAGATGAGAAGCATGATCCATAGGTTGCAACTGCAAGGATCGAGGAGGAATTCGCCATGATTTCCCACATATATTTGTTGATTTTATAGCATCGAGAAGTGTTCCAAATCTCAAATTTGGTGGAGAGGCTTGGACAACAGTTATCCAGAGAACCCAGAAATCGTTTGTGGAAATTCCACTCGGATCTTGCTTTATTAAAATAATTAATTATTTTAATGTGGACCCAAGTCTAAACTTAGAGAAATTAAATAATTAAAGGGTATTAATAAAGCAGAGTGAGAATCTTCTAAAAAAAGAAGATCAAGTCATCTTTTAATCTGAGCCATTGATTAAAAATATAATCTTGCTCGTTGATTCATCAGCGAGAAGACTATAAGAAGAGGCATGAGGGTCATTTGGAAATCAAGCCAGGCACATTCTCTGTACCCGAAGGAAATCGATTTTGAAGTAAGAGAATTCGATTTCAGTGGGTGAGTTTGTAGAGGCGAGATTGTAGAGACAAAAGGAGGGAGAGGTCAACAGACAGAGAAGCAAAAGGCAGAAGGGTGAAGGGAAGGCAATGTTGAGCAGCAGCACCAAGCCCTCCACACAAGATTACACAGTCTAGTGAGGGACTGCGCAATGAGGCTACGCAGGATGATGCAAAGGGTGTAGGAGGACATCTCGTGTGTCGGGAATATTTTCGGAGTGTCCGGAAAATTCATACTAGGTGTTTGCTATTTTGTTTTGCTCGCCAAGACTTATGTAAAAGATCTTTTCATTGTTGAAGATAAATACAAACCCTCATCTGTTGCACCGGTTTTCCCACATTGGGTTTTTCCGGGAACAATTTTCCAAAAATAAATGTGTTCATATGGTTGTTTCTATTGTGCTATATGTGTTATTTCTGTTCTTCTGCTTTTGATTAGAGTGAAGTACTGCAGCTGTGTTTATTTCAAAGTTTACTGAAGCATTTGTAAATAACTTATCTAATAAGTAGGCGAAGTAAATCAATCACTGCAGTAATAATTTTCAGATCTGAAAATTTCACATGGTATCAGAGCAAAAGGCTAAAGACAAAAAGGGAGGATCTTCCATGGACCAAAGATCCGACATTCGGAAGGGTTCACATAGTCAGAAGGACTCACGCAGTCCTCCAGAGCACTTAGAAACGCAGAAGGAACATGACATGGCTGTGTGGGCATCCAGACTAGAGGAGGATCTTGCTTGTGTGTCAAGCACGGCTCCTCCAAGTGTTTGGTATATTGACAGTGGAGCATCTTCTCATGTGACGGGAGTTCGAGAATGTTTTTCGAGCTACCAAGAAGAGCAGATGAATTTCCAAATTACAATGGGAAACAAGGCCAAGCGTACCTCTATTGGAACAGGTACCATAATATTTCAAACAGAAGCTAGCAACAAGATTCGGGCCACAGACGTTCTGCATGTACCAAGGTAGGGGATGAATTTGCTCTCAGTGTCTCAGCTCCAGAACAAGGGTTATGGCGTATACTTTATTGGTAACAAAGTTTATGTCAAATATCCTAGCTGGAACAAGAAGGCACAAATTGGAGTGAGGAGCCATAAACTATATAAGCTCCAACTTGAATCTCTAGTGGCTTTGATTTGCAGTACGGACGAAAGGGATCTGAATGAATTATGGCATAAAAGGATGGGGCATTTACATCATGGAGCCTTAAAGATTCTCAAGAAGACTGTCATAGGAGCTCCAAAACCCAGCACAAGGAGAGATGAAGTCTGCAGGGGATGCGTACTAGGGAAGTATGCCAAAGCAACATTTCCAAGAACCAGCAGCAAGGCCAAGAGCGTATTGGAGTTGATACACTCAGATATTTGTGGTCCAATGTCCAGAACCGCTCTCAATTGTGCAAAGTATTTTGCTACCTTTATTGATGATCATTCCAAGAAGACTTGGATCTACCTTCTCAAAACCAAAGATGAAGTCTTTGAACGTTTCAAAGAATTCATGGCACTAGTAGACAATTCAACCGGAAAGAAGATCAAGAAGTTGTGGTCAGATAATGGTGGAGAGTATATCGATAAAGACTTCACCAGTTTTTGCACAAAGGAGGGCATCAAGAGAGAATGGACAGCTCCATACAATCCAGAGCCGAATGGAGCTGCAGAAAGGAAGAACCGGACAATTGTAGAAGTTGCAAGGGCAAAGTTGTATGACCAAGATATGCCCAAATTTTTGTGGGCAGAAACCTATAATACAGTTGTGTATGTGCAGAACAGAGTACCCCATAGAGCATTGGGGAAGGTAACTCTTGAGAGTGTGTTCACAGGCAGCAAGCCGAAAGTGAGCCATATTAGGATATTTGGCAGCATGGTGCAGTGTTGCACGATCCTTCTCCCCCCCCCCCCCAAGGATCCAAGGTCGGAACCGCGTCCCGTACCGATCCTTGGGCGATCCTTCGACAGAACTGCGGATCTGAAAATCAGATCCGCGGTTCCGTTGTTTTGAGGCGATTCCCGGAAATCTGGAACCACCCAAGCCCGATTCGGAATTACGAATTCCCGATCCACAAATCCGGAAAAGGATCTATTGGGAATCCGTGAAGGTTTGGGCACAGATCCGCATGGATCACTAGTGGATCCAGAGGGAGATGGACAGTTCCACGGGGTTCTTAATTTTTTTTTAAATTTCTTTGACTTAAGTTGGGTTGGGGCTTCTCGGACGCTCCCAAGGTGCTCCCTTTATGCTCCTTAGATGCTTCCTAGATGCTCAATCCTGGTAATGTTAAATTTTTAAAGTAAAAGAGACACTCTCCTTTACTTTTCATTTTCATCCTTTTACTTAAATTTTTAACATTACATGAAATGACTCAAGATGTTTGAGAGTGGTTCCAGTCTCATCGAGCTTCATATGGAGAAAATATAATTTCATATCCTATTCAAAATTCAACAGACTTAACATTTTTCAGGAATTCAGGATCAATGAGATTGTGGATTTTCATTAGATTATATCATGTATGAGGGTATGTGATTGGCATTTAATCAAGAGCACCAAGCCCTCTATGTGCTCATGTACCCAAGTGTTCGTGGTGTTAATTGTTGAACTCCTTTGTCATGGCCTTAGCAAAAAATTACCTTTCAATCAAGTCAAAATCATTGATCAAGCATGTTAAGCTTTTTCCTCCATATTTTAAGGCTTGGATTAGGTAGTTTGATTAAAATTGGGAAATGTTGACTAATATCCCTGGAAAATCGAGATAGAGGCAAAAGCGAGACAAGAGGAGAAGAATCTACATTCTAGATGGTTGATGCTCAAATAATTAACCATTGATGTACAATGGATGCCATATCTATCTTGATTTGTATACAAATATGCATGTTTTCATATCTTCTACAACTAGTTTGGTATTTCGAGTGTTTTTTCTAATATAAATGCAAATCTATATATATATATATATATATATATATATATAGTAGATGGTTCCGAGACGCTTTGCTTCCTAGATTTTTGGGAAATGACGTTTCTGTGTATCACCTTCCAAAAAACGTCCCCGCTTCATGCAACATTGGCATGGTGTATTGCCACGTTCCAGATGAGAAGAGGAAGAAGTTGGATTAGACTGCGGAAAAGGGTAATTTTGTGGGATATAGTGAAAATGCGAAGGCATATCGCATCTATATTCCAGAAAACAGGAAGATCGTAGTAAGGCGGGACGTGAAATTCATGGAGGAGAGAGCCTTTAGAAGATCCCGAGAAATGGCTACAGACACGCAGATTGAGGAGTATCCACTAGTACAGCCTCAACAGCCTATAGAGGATGGGTCAAGTGCCTCTCCACGGCACAAGGATTCTAAGGAGAGTTCCTTTGAAGAAGAGCGGGCAAGAGAGCATGTAAGACTGCCCACCACCAGTGGAAGACCGAGAAGAGAACTCCAACAAATTCTGAAGGATGCAGAAGAATTTGTTGGAGCCCCTAAAGACGGGAAGAGGGTACAGAGGCAACCTGACAGATATCAGGCTCCGGTAGCTCAAGTTGGAGAACCCTCTAGCTTTCGGGAGGCAGCTTAGCATCAAGTGTGGGTCGATCCCATGGTGGAGGAGTATAGCTCCATCATGACAAATGATGTCAAGGAAGTAGTTCGTAGACCTCAGAACAGATCAGTTGTGGGATCAAGGTGGATCTACAAGATCAAGTATGCTGCAGATGGCCGCATAGAGAAGTTCAAGGCCATATTTGTGGCTAAGGGGTACGCACAAAAGGAAGGGATCGATTATGAGGAAAACTTCGCCCCTGTAGCTCGCTACACTTCTATCATATTTGTCATCTCTCTAGCACCACAAATGGGATGGGAGATTCACCAGATGGATGTCAAGACAACATTCTTGAACGAGGTGATAGAGGAAGAAGTGTACATGGAACAGCGAGAGGGCTTTGAGACACATGAGAAAAAGACTTATATTTGCAGGCTTAAGAAAGCCTTGTACGGTCTAAAACAAGCCCCCAAAGCATGGTATAGGCGAATTGATAGCTATTTGCAGAAGATGGGTTTTGTCAAGTGTGACGCAGATCCCAATCTCTACTACTTGAGAGTAGGGTATGAGTCGTTAATCCTAGTATTATATGTAGATGATATGTTTCTTACTAGATCATCTAAGCTCATTAAGGACTGCAAGGACAATCTGGCTACTGAATTCGACATGAAGGATCTGGGGCAGATGCACTATTTTCTTGGTTTGGAGGGTATGGCAGCAGAAAGGAGAAATCTTCCTTGGGCAAGGAAGATACACTACAGAGATCCTAAAGAGGTTTCAGATGGAAGATTGTAGACCCATGGCCACGCCAATGGTTACAAACTGGAAGAAGATAGACACAACAGAGGATGATGAGGATGATCCCACCTTGTATAGGCAACTCATCTGATCATTGATGTATTCGGTTAATACTAGACCAGACATCTGTTATGCAGTGAATACCCTCAATCAGTTCATGGTGGAACTAAGGAGGGCTCACTCGGCAGTAGCCAAACATGTTCTAAAATACTTGAAGGGGACAATCGAGTATGGATTGAAGTACACCAAGGGAAATGAGGTCCAGTTGAGTGGGTTTACAAATGCAGATTGGGTTGGAAGCACAGTGGATCAAAAAAGTACCAGTGGGTATTGTTTTAGTCTTGGATCGGGAATGACCTCCTGGTGCAGTAGGAAACAGAAGTTCGTCGCACTGAACTCAACTGAGGCAGAGTATATGGTAGCAAATACAGCTTCGTGCGAGGCCATATGGCTTCGTAAATTACTCTTGAACCTACTCAAGAAGATGATGGAACCAACCAGGATTATGTGTGATAATCATAGTTGCATCAAGCCCTCTAAGAATCCTGTGTTTCATGGCCGGTCGAAACACATTGATATTCGGTGCCACTTCATCAGGGACTATGCCCAACGGGGAGTCGTGCAGTTGAGGTACACTCCTATAGGTGAACAGGTGGAAGATATCCTCACCAAGGCTCTGAGTAAGATTAAGTTCACTTAATTCAGAGAGAAGATGGGGATGGTCGAGAACCCCTTCCATTGGAGGAACGGGTGGTCTACAGAGTCAGAGGGAGCTGCAATACGGATGAGGCAATGGCAGAGATAATGTCACAGGCTGCAGTACAGATGCCAACAGCGAAGAGATGAGGGGAAGCAGCCAGGACATCAACAGCGCAGCAGATGTTCTAGAATCAGAGTAGTACAGTTGGTACCTTGCTTGAACACTTTCCTCGCTAAGAGCATCGGGAAGTGTTCCAAGTCTCAAATTTGGTGGAGAGGCTTGGACAACAATTATCCATAGAAACCATAAATCGTTTGTGGAAATTCCACTCCGATCTTGCTTTATTAAAATAATTAATTATTTAAATGTGGACCCAAAGTCTAAACTTTGGGAAATTAAATAATTAAAGGGTATTAATAAAGCAGAGTGAGGATCTTCTAGATAACGAAGATCAAGTCATCTTTTAATCTGAGCCATTGATTAAAGATATAATCTTGTTCGTTGGTTCATCAGTGAGAAGACTATAAGAAGAGGCTTGAGGGTCATTTGGAAATCAAGCCAGGCACATTCTCAGTACCCGAAGGAAATCGATTCTAAGGTAAGAGAATTTGATTTCAGTGGGTGAGTTTGTAGAGACAGAAGAAGGAGGGAGAGGTCAGCAGATAGAGAAGCAGAAGGCAGAAGGGTGAAGGGAAGGCAGTGTTGAGGAGCAGCACCAAGCCTCCACGTAGGATTACGTAGTCCAGTGAGGGACTGCGCAGTGAGGCTACGTAGGATGACGCAAAGGGTGTAGGAGGACATCCCGTGTGTCGGGAATACTTCCGGAGTGTCTGGAAAATTCATACTAGGTGTATGTTATTTTGTTTTGCTTGCCAAGACTTCTATAAAAGATATTTTCATTGCTGAAGATAAATACAAACCCTCATCTGCTGCACCGGTTTTCCCACATTGGGTTTTCCCAGGGACAATTGTCCAAAAATAACTGTGTTCATATGGTTGTTTCTATTGTGCTATATGTGTTATTTCTGTTCTTCTACTTTTGATTAGAGTGAAGTACTGCAGGTGTGTTTATTTCAAAGTTTATTGAAGCATCTAATAGCTTATCTAATAAGTAGGAAAAATAAATCAATCACTGCAGTAATAATTTTCAAATCTAAAAATTTCACAATCTCATGGGGAGAATTGGGGTGATTGGAGATGTAGTTCAGCAAAACTGCAGTTGGGCAAGGTCCTTGAGGAGTCCACCTCTTAGATCATCACCTTGCTACGAGAGCCCAAATCAGAAGTAGTAGGATGGACAAGTATCATTGGTGCAAAGCAGTGCAAAAGTGACAACGCAGTGGTTAGAGAGCGCCAGAGATTGAGCAGTGCAAAGAAAAGTTGGCAGCAGTGCAGGGAGGCATGGTGTAGAGTCAGCAACAGTGCAGAGACTTTAGAGGGTCAGCATAGAGACTAGCAACAGTCAGATCTTCAGTAAGAGATGCATCGTACTGAACACTTAGTTCAGTTTTGGATGTTTTTTTGTTGCAGTAAGCAACAAAATTGCAGTGCAGTGGCAGTTGGTAGCAGCATGCAGGGTCAACAGTGGCATGGATGCAGAAGTGCAGTGTTGGTGGGCAGCAATGTCAGACATCAACATCGTAGAGGGTGATTTTGCAGAATCAGAGCATTACTTCAGTTGGATGAATTGCTAGAGCACATTTCTCACTATGAAGGAGTGTTGATTTGTGGTAGCATCGGATGTGCTGTAAGTCTCAAAATTTGCAGGGAGGCTTAGACACATGTTTTCCAAAGAACCCAAAAAGCATTTTGGGAAATTCCACTCAGATCATGCTTTATGAAAATAATTAATTATTTTTAATGGGACCCTAAGTCTAAACTTAGGAAATTAAAATAATTAAAAGATATTAATTAAAACTGAGTGTGAATCTTCTAGAGAAGACGAAGATCAAGCCAAGTTAATCTTAGTCGTTGATTAACGATTTAATCTCGGTCGTTGAAGTATCAGTGAGAATATCATAAGGACTTGATGAGGCATTTGGAAAACACATCGAGACGAAGAAAGAACCTAGAGATCGAAATTCTTTAGCGAGTAGGGCTCAGGGAGAAGATCGATCAAGAAGATTCTCGCAGAGAGGGGCAGAGGTAATTTTTGATTAGAAGAGTTTCCTGATCTGGAGAGTGCAAAGCAGAGGAGGCAGTAAAGGCCATAGAAAGTAGCGCACAGCCAACCACGCAGAGGCTATGCAGGGACTGCGCAGAGCTTCAGAGGGAGTTCGAAATTCTGTTAAGGAAACAGTCGAGGATCGGTGCTAGTATTCAGAAGGATTTTCCGGAGGCCATAAAGGCCTCATTTCCAGTCAGCAGAGAGATCCAGCGCAGAGAGAGAGGGAAGCTTCAGTTGTGACGCAGAGACTACGCAAGGTAGCGCAGAGGTAGCGCAGAGCAGCTCATCTCGAGCTAAGCTCAGTGTCAGATTCCTGTGGCAGAGGGATATTTTCTCACGAGATTTTATTTGTAAGTTTCGTCTATATGATTTGACACTTTTGACAATCATAGACTTGTACTCAAAAAATTACTGCATAATATACAAACCCTCAGTTGTTAAACCAATTTTCCTGCATTGGGTTTTTCCGGGGACATTGGTCCAAAAACAACAATGTCATGTGTCTATGATTTATTCTCGCTCAGATCTTGTTTCTACACTTATATTTTTCCATAGTTTAATTTTTTGAAGGTTGTAGTGTATGGGTTTTCGATATTTACCATAGAACACAATAAATAATTTGTTCAAGGAATTAACAAATAGAAGAATTCTCATCAGTTGTTGCAATAGGATTCCAGATCTAGGAATTTTCACAATAAACACCCACCTTTGAAAAGCTATGGACAACATGCAGTCAAAAAGAATTAAGAGTCTCCATGGTAACTAGCAACGAAGAATTTTCAAATGCTTATGTTGCTCATCATAAAGGAAGATTCAAGAAGAAGGTTGATCTATCCAAAATTGAGTGTTATCATTGTCACAAGATGGGACACTATAGGAGTGATTTCCCTGACAACCCTAGGAGCAAGAAAAGAGAGAGAGATCATACTAACATGGTTGAAGAAACATCATCCCTAAAGAAAGCAAAGCCCAAAGAAGATTTAAGGGACTTGCACTACTAAGCCCCTTCTCTCTTATATTTCATTTGTATATTTTATGTAGTATAGGTTTAACATCTTCTTAGAAATATATTTCTTTGTTTTATAAGTTTTAGGTTTTCCCTCAAGCTTGGGAGGGAGCCCACAACAACTCCTCTAGGTAAGTATCTCATTCCCTCTATTTGTCTTCATATAATTATTCATGATTTTGATTATATTATGTTAATTTTAGTTAACCATGGTATGTTCTATGCTTAGAGTAGTTTACTTCAATCTTCTTATTAGCCCAATTCAAATCAATCACATAATCATTGAAAGTAAATGTTGATAGAACATAAAATAAATAGACAGAAGACAAGCCAAGAAAAGAGACAATAATTTATATAATTCTTCTTATTCAGTAGAGAGAGAGAAAATGTCTTTTACAGCAGTCAACAGGATGCCCTAGCCACCAAAGACTTTGCTGGTTAAACCAACCCTTCAACCTCCAATCAGGTTCAGTTGAACATCGTCAAATTCGGCCTTCCATCAATGTCACACAACCAAATCTAGTCCACAAAACAGTCAATGAAGAAGTCAAAATTCTACGGTCAAGCCAGCCCTTCAACCTCCAATCAGGTTCAGTCAAACATAGTCAAATTCAGCCTTCCATCAATGTCACACACAACCCAAATCCAGTCCACAAAACATTCAATGAAGAAGTCAAAATTCTATGGTCAAACCAGTCAACGTTTGACCTCAATTTTTGTGCCTCCAGTGGCTACCTTCCTAGATCGGATTTTCTGCCTTCAAATCGCAGTCAAACAGCAAGAGTTGACCCAAAGTCAACGCTGCCAGAAAAGCCATAAAAACAGTCCGAAAATCAGCTTCCTGTTTCACACGTGTGGAGGAGAAAGAGAAGCCTCTAAGGTTGTACGAAGCAATCAGATAAGAGAGAGATGTGTGAGATAAGTGAATGATGAAATGAGCATTATGTCTCTCCTTTTTATATCCATGACTGTGGGCATGTGACACATCTTTTGGGGCTTGTGAGCCTACATTACAATTCTGGCCGACCTTGGCAAATTGCACATGTGTGGAAAAATAAATTCAAATATAACTTCTGCTCATCCAAACAAGATGATCTTTCGATCAATCTTGCACCACTCCGAAAGAGGAATCCAACAAAAATATCATCTCCATCATATGAGCAATGCAACATGGAATTTGGCCCTAGTTGCCAAATTTAACACTCCCTCTCAACTAGGGAGAACTCCATCTATCCACCTATGCAATTCTATCATCCAGTACCATCATGTACTATCATATATCATCATCATCATGCAATCCTGTGTCATCCGGATGTCTCTGCTTTGTTGGCTCTACTCTGCTATAGAAGAAATAATAAGAAAATATCATCGAGAGTGAGTCACACAGACTTTGCCACTCTCCACTGACCCGAAGTCAGTTTAGAGGTAAAAACCTCATCTAGACATACTGACCCAAAATCAGATTAGAGGTAAGAATCTCAATTAGGCTTGATCCCAACTCAAGTTGTTGGACACATCCCATCCTAGACATAGAGAATACGACAATACTTGATGCGTCCACCAGTAATGCTATGGTCTCTATCTTCATTTCCCAACTCATTGGCCAGATGAGAGGTACTTCCCATGAGTCCCGGACTACATGGGTAGGATGCATGTGGGGCATAGATCAAAGAGAGGGTGAACCAGCTCAATATCAAAATAGTGGGGAAGAAGCACACCAACAAGGTAAAGCGAACCTAGCCCTGTGGTTACTTATAGCTCCAAGTAGCTATCCCCAAGCCCCCTAGAGCTCCTAGAGCTTATAGTCCAACTCAAGCGGGACCCTCACAATAGGGCCTGTCCACGATACCAAGCTTCTCATGGAAGGTTAAGAATTTGACCGTCCACAGGGGCTTCGTGAGAATATCTGTGACTTGCTCATCAGTCCCAATGTGATGGAGCTTTACAGCGCCTCGTTGTACCATGTCCTGAACAAAGTGGTACCTAATATCAATATGCTTAGATCGGTCGTGAAACATGGGATTCTCAAAAAGACGAATCTAAATTTGGTTAACACAAAGTATCACGGTGGTATCCGGCACATGTCCAAATAGCTCACTGAAGAGTTTTCTCAACCAAACAACTTCACAACAGGCCATACTTGCTGCAATGTATTTGGCCTCGGTGGTGCTCAAAGCAACTGATTTCTGCTTCCTGATCATCCAAGAGATTGAAGCAGAACCTAGAGTGAAGCAACATCCAAATGTGCTCTTACAATCCACCACACTGCCTGCCCAATCGGCATCGGTATATCCATGGAGCCTCATACTCTCGACAGTGTATCTCAGCCCATGGTTGATTGTGCCCTGAAGATATCTCACGTGATTCTTGGCACCAATCCAGTGAACGTGATGAGGCTCGACCATGTATTGACTCAACATGTTCACTGCAAAACATATGTCTGGATGTGAGTTCACTAAGAACATCAAGGCCCCCACGAGTTGACAATACTCGGTTGGATTTCCCAACTCGCGCCCAGCAACACTTCCACACAACTTAAAGTTGAGTTCCATAGGAGTAGTCACGAACTTGCAGTCCACCATCCCAAATCTCTCTAGCAGCTTCACAACATATTTTCCTTGAGAAAGGAAAATCTCACCTGGCTTTTGCCAGACCTCCAAGCCTAGGAAATAGTGCACCAGTTCTACGTCCTTCATCTCGAACTCAAAAGCTAGCTCCCTCTTACGTTGATGAATGCGAGGGTCAGCAATTGTTAGGAAGAGATCGTCCACATAGAGAACCAGAATGAGAGGCTTGTCATTATCAACCTTAAAATAAAGGTTTGGATCAGCATCACTTCGAGTAAATCCCAGCTTCATCAAGTAGCTATCGATCCTCTCATACCAAGCCCTGGCGGCTTGCTTCAACCCATAAAGGGCTTTCTTCAACCTGCATACATATGTGTCTCTATCTCGGATTTCGAACCCTAGAGGTTGTTCCACATAAACCTCTTCCTTGATTGAACCATGTAAGAAGGCAATCTTCACATCCATCTGATGGAGACTCCATCCCTACATTGTAGCAAGGGCAGTGATCGATTGGATGGTGGTGTAGTGGGCAACAGGTGCAAATATTTAATCATAATCTAGTTGATTTTGGGAAACTAGGCCCAAACTCCATGTTGTATTGCTCAGATGATGATGCCAATATTTTTATTGGATTCCTCTTTCGGAAAGGTGCAAGATCGATCTAAAGATCATCTTGATCGAATGAGCAGAACATTTATTTTGAATTTATTCCACCTATGTGCAAGGTCGGCCAGAATTGTAATGTAGGCTTGGAGCCCCAACAGATGTGTCACACACCCTCACAGATGGATATATATTGGACAGACTTGAAGTTCATTTCATCATCCACTCATCACAAACTTCTCTGGTGTCTGATTGGTTCAATCATCTATTGGAGGCATTTCATCTCACATGTGTGGAACAACAACTACGGTTTCTGTACCAATCTATCTAGGGTTTCAGCGTAGCTTTGACTAGCATTGACTTTGGTCAACGCTTGGTCCATTTGACCTCAAACTCCACCAAAATTCCGATTTCAGCAGTCTACATTCTTTGACACAAAAACCAAGGCTAGATGTTGACCTTTGACCTGCTGCATTGACTTTTTTTGCTGTCGCTGTTTGATGGTTCAATCTTAAAAAAAATTTCCCTGCACACTTAGATTTGAACCTTAGATTGATAAAGATTTAAAAAAACAACATGAGATCTTTCAGAAAAATCAAAATGTCATTTTATAAACCCAGAACACTACACAAGATACCTGTATGCAAATTAATCCATGAAGGCCATCAACCATAAAATGCAAAAAAAAAAGTAGCAGAGTTTAGAGACAATTCACCACATAGATCCGAGAAGGAACATCAAAATTTGTAACCCCAAAGTCTTTATGCTTTATTACTCAAAAATTTACAAGAGTTTCCAAGACAAGTGCACGATCCTAAGATCGAATGACTTAAGACAGACAAAGACCTCTAAATTTATAGGACAAAATCTCCAACAGCTAATTTGGATGATCCTTGTCAAAATAATATCAACCGTCCAAAAGATTTAATCATCTTTTAATCAAGAGCCTTGAAATTATAAATTTGGGGAAAAAACGAATTTATCATTTAATTCAATTTTAATTAACTCAAAAATATTATTTTTGAGTTAATTACCCCAAAATTTTGACTTTGACTTAACCACCAAGGCCCAAAGGTCCAAAATTTCTTAAAATTCTCAATATTCTCTTGGCCTGGGGCTTTTAAAAATCATTTTCCAAGGACCCACAAATTTTGCCTTTGAAAGATTTAATCCTAACTTAAGACCCTAAACTAATTAAATTTCTGGTTTAAGATTTTTTTTTTAAAATTAGTTGACCAGAAAATTTAATTAATTGACTAAGAGGGGATTTTAATTATTTTTCCAACCCTCTTTACATAAGATAATACATTTAGACACATGAAGGAGGAATACCCATTCGTATAGACTCTCAAATAAATACCCAATTCTGCGACTCAAAACATGATCTAGTAGACCAAGTAGCTCAAACTACTTTTACAAGGACTCGATAGAAAACACTAAGACTCACTTAGCATGTTGATGACAAAATCCACCCTAGCTTTGGGGTGAGGCTGGAGGGAAAAACTCTGCCGATCACTTTCGTTAATCAATGAGACAAAAAACCTCCTAGGATGGAAATCATCAACAACATACTAGGCTTACCTAGGTTGTTACATACATTGACGGTCTTACTTAGATCATTTACATCATAACATGCAGAATGGGTTTACATCATTTATAACAAAATGTCGGTTGACGATGAAATCTGGATGACATGAGCCTCGAACATGATGAGTCCCATTTGAAAAATTAGGGGTGTACTGCTATGGGGTTGTTTACAAAGTGTGGTCAACATCTGGCTCTACTTGGGGACACGTTGCTTCATTGAAGAAATGTGAGAATCCAGAATCTGCATCCAAGCGACACACAAGATTACATAAGTAGCGTCCATCCAAATATCGTAACATTAAGCACATAAAAAATAGAAGCTCTTCTATCATTTCTACTTAACATGAAAAGTAAATCTACTCTAACTGCAAAATGAAATGCTGAAATAACAAGGTGTAAGGTTAGAGATACAATACAAAGGATGCCCTGTGGCATCAGATGTGCTCAATATAGTGCATGCTGAGCATTTGCCTGCTTTTAGGCAAGTCTGTGGGCTGCTTTTCAGATGTGCCATGTCCAATCTTGCTAATTGTAGGACTTTGTCTTATCTGAATGTCAAGCTGCTCTCGACCATCAAACAAATCAAACCACTTATTTCTTATTTTTTGCTTCTTTCTCTTCTTTTGAGTGGGTTGTGATGTCAGCAATGAGACCACTGTAGATTTCTTGTCCTCATCTTCAAGATGTTTGTACAAAATATCTGAAGAACCTGGAGCGTGACCAATATTATTCTGGATATACTCTGTCAATGGTGACACATAAGCTTGGTCTTTCTCAACATCCTTTGAAACCATAGTTAAATCCTCCATGTGATGAGATGGGAATGGCTTTAGCAGACAAGAAGTCTTATGATCTGTTGATGAATCTTCATAATCAAATTTCGGCTGAAACTTTTGTATATATAATTCTTCCATTTTTTCCAACCTTTTCTGTATGGAACTCATCTCCAATAAGTGATTTTCCTTCATGGTAGTCATTTCCTGGGTGTGTCTTGCTTCCATTGCAATCATATGATTCTGTATAATGGACATCTGATTAGAATGATTAACTTCCATTATCTGTAACCTATTTTCCATGACATTTATTTCCTATGCATGACTTGCTTCCATGGAAGTTATCTTATTTTGAAGATTGATTTGGTTAGCTTCCATGTTTTGACTCATTTGCGTATGATTGGGTTGCACATCCTTAATCATCTGAGCTGGTTCCTTAACCTGACTTTCATGATCTTCTATATGCATGTGATAGTCCTTACCAACAACATTAATTTGATGGCTCGACCCTGCCATTCTACTATCTATGATTCTTTTGACAACATGGCAAGTAACCTCTTCATGAAGAGCATTACAGGCTCTACAATAAGGCAGAGCTTCATCCACAAGATTTGCAAACTCGAGTTGATTTGTCGGTCTCTGCTCATAAGATAGGCCTCTTTTCTGCAAAGCATTATTATTTCTAGGTTGGGAATTCTGCGTTTGAGCCCTTTCCATTTGGACCAACCTAGCCTGTAAGACACTTATTTCCTTAGCATGTTCAGAGATCAATTTTGCTTGATTAAGCTCCATGCTTTCAAGTTTTTGCATTAACCTTTTCATCGGGTCATCATCATCTTCTAGAGGTTCTTTTAACTTAGTTGCAGCCTTATCAAAACTAGGAATTTCAGACTTCCCAAATGCCCTTTTATCTTTTTCAAGCTCTTCAGCTAAAGATTGACAAGCCTTATAATTTGCAGTTTTAGCCCGCCTTAACTCATATGAAGTATCAGAATCAAAAGCATCAATGTAAAAATTCAGAAGAGATCCATAAGGAGGTTTATGAGTTTGAGATATTTCTCTAAGGATACCATTAAATCTCCTGTTAAATTCTTCAGTCGTTTCATTTTCTTTCTTTTTTATGGTACTAATCTCTCTTACCAAATGCCTATCTTCCCTTTTATCACCATATTTTTCCTTAAAGGTGGCTACAATTGATTCAAAAGTATCAAATGAATTATCAGGCTTTTCCGTAAACCATTCAGCAACATCCTCGCCAAAAGTAAGAACAAAAGTTTTCATTTTTACATCATCGAAATTATTATTTGCAACTGTAAATCTATTCTACCAGTTAGTGAAAGCAAACAAATGAGATTTGACACTAACTGCTTCATTTCCTTGAAAAGATGGTAATTTATCCATTTGAGGGACGTCATGGGGATAACCCTCAATATTAGCAAAATTACACGGGGCAAAAACATCCATGATATTGTTTTTAGGATTTTAGAAATAGATCCGTGTTCAAGAATAGTCAAAAGGTCCTCAAGAAGCGAACTTCTTAGCAGGAACTCTTGTAAGAAATGAAAGAATTGGAGTGGCCACTTGAACATGAAACTAATTCTAAAACAGAAGAAATAATCGAGAGATAGCAGATGGATATCAGGGGGGGATTCTTGTCTGGGAGTAAAAAGATGAAGAAGTGGAGTCGCCACCCAAACAAGAAGCCAACCGAAATGTCCAGGTGCTAAAGATGAAATGATTAGTGAGATGATGAAAGATAAGATGATGAAGAGATTGAAGAACGCCAGAAAATGTGATCCCTCGTGACAGGCTAATGAATGGCGAGGAAAGATTAGAGGATTAGAAAATGTCGTTAAGACCAAGGACAGAAAAACTCTATCCTCGACAACGGCGCCAAAAAATATTGTCGCACAGATTGTCTAGGCATTGCGACAACGGCTCAGATCGGGGGCTGTCACCCTGATCCCGAATCTCTCTATTTAAGCTGTCTTCTTGCAAGCTAAGGGAGATAGACCCTATTATAAATGAAGAGAAAAAATCTAGGAGACACAGATAAAACACCAAATACTTGATAAAATTAACGAGATTTCACAGATTGATTATGTTAAAACCAGTGCCTTATGGAGTCAAACAAGATCCCGTTATGCAATTAAAGATAAGTATTGGATGTATAATAGCTGCTAAATGACCACAATGATATTCAATAGAAAGTGCCACGATCATTCATTAAGATACTTGAGCCAATCAACAAAGCTTATCATGAAACGATCATTTAAGATAAAAATGTCCGATGCTTGAAGTATTTTCGAAATTATGATGCTTCAATTATAACCTAGTTCGAAAATTAAAATACTCCACAGTCAAACTTCAGATAAAAAAAATTGAGGCTTATTTGACTATAGAGAAATTTTTTTTGAAATTTTTTTATGTTTTTGTATTTTCTAGATTTTTAGAATTTTTGGAATCTTTTATTTTTTATTTTATTTTTTAAACCTACAACTAATTAAAAATTTAAATATAAATAAAAGTTCTAATCTAAATGAAATCTAAAACTAATCTAATTAATAAAATCAAAATCTAACTAAATTAAAACTAAGAGTTATATTTAAAACAAAAAATTAGAATCTCAACTAAACCAAAATCAAAATGAAAACAACTAAAAATTAAAATCTAAACAAAATTAAATCGATGACTGATCTAACGTTAATGAAATAAAAATCAAACTTAAACTAGAACCTAACTAATATTAAACTACAACTAAACAAAAATTACGCTAAAGTCCTAAACCTACGTTGAATGAAATAAAACAAAAAAAATCAAAATTTAAATCTACGTTAAAACTAAACTAAGCTATATACATAAAATGAATCGCATAAAAATTGAAACATAGCATAAGGGCATTTCAAATCTCATATGTGCATTTTACTGTTTGTTTGTTATGTTGTGTGTTCGCAGGTCGACTTGGACGGCACGCAGAGGCACGATGGGTTTGACGCTGACGACGAGGAGAGATCCAAGAGCAACGACAATGGAGATGAGGGCTGAACGTCGAACGGAGGATAGGGCTGGGGTTTGAAATTTATGTTGCGCTCATTGTTTTGCGCTTGCAGGTTGCAGGTTGACGTCAAACAGAGGAAATTCGTCAATGAGGACGCAGGCAGAGGACTCGACGGTTAGATAGGAAACGATTTGCAGAAGGGAGATGGACGCAGATGGAGGTCGATTGGAGCGAAGGAGGGTTCGATTGGTAAGAAGGAATGATAAATTGATGGCTACGGAAAAGGGAGAACAGAAAAAAATGAAGAGTAGGAGCAATGGCTTGGACGACAATGCAATGGAAGAAATGGGACACCAGAATGAACGCTGGGCAGAATGTAGTGAATAACCCAGTCAAAAATTTCTCCCTTCAAAATCAGATTTTCAACATTGTTCGAATCCAATAACGTCCAGATTGCCCACAAAGACGATTTGAGGCCAAATCTGGCCCTTGGGGGCTGGATCTGGTTAAGATCTTAAAAAAATTTCTGATTCAAACCCACAACCTGCAAGAAACCAACCAGATCTGAAGATATACACACCAAGAAAATGATTAAATCCTTACAATCTTCAAAATTACAAATTTACAAACTAATCTACAAATCTGAGGCCCTCATGACCAGATTTGAATCCATTTTAACACAGTTTTCAGAGATTTAAAATTTTAAGGAGAGGCACAAGCCTTAGAAAACCCTGCAAAACCACCAATTTTGTAAGATAGATTTGGAGTTTAACAAATAATGAGCTTTTCAGATTTATGTTTATTGAGAGTCGGCTGGTCCAACCAAAGACTTCCACAGACGCTCAATTTTAAAAAAAAATTCCCTGCACACTTAGATCTGAACTTTAGATTGATAGAAATTTAAGAAAACAACATGAGATCTTTCAGAAAAATCAAAATGTCATTTTATAAACCCAGAAAACTGCGCAAGATACCTGTATGCAGATTAATCCATGAAGGCCATCAACCATAAAATGCAAAAAACAAAGTAGCAGAGTTTAGAGACAATTCACCACATAGATCCGAGAAAGAACATCAAAATTTGTAACCCCAAAGTCTTTATGCTTTATTACTCAAAAATTTACAAGAATTTCCAAAAGAAGTGCACGATCCTAAGATCGGATGACTTAAGACTGATAAAGACCTCTAAATTTATAGGACAAAATCTCCAACGGTTAGTTTGGATGATCCTTGTCAAAATAATCTCAACTGTCCAAAATATTTAATCATCTTTTAATCAAGAGCGTTGAAATTATAAATTTGAGGAAAAACGAATTTATCATTTAATTCAATTTTAATTAACTCAAAAATATTATTTTTGAGTTAATTACCCCAAAATTTTGACTTTGACTTAACCACCAAGGCCCAAAGGTCCAAAATTTCTTTAAATTCTCAATATTCATTGGCCTGGGGCTTTTAAAAATCATTTTCCAAGGACCCACAAATTTTGCCTTTGAAAGATTTAATCCTAACTTAGGGCCTGAAATTAATTAAATTTATGGTTTAAGAGTTTTTTTAAAATTAATTGACCAGAAAATTTAATTAATTGACTGAGAGGGGATTTTAATTATTTTTCCAACCCTTTTTACATAAGATAATACATTTAGACACATGAAGGGGGAATACCCATTCGTATAGACCCTCAAATAAATACCCAATTCTGCGACTCAAAACATGATCTAGTAGACCAAGTAGTTCAAACTACTTTTACAAGGACTTGATAGAAAACACTAGGACTCACTTAGCATGTTGATGACAAAATCCACCCTAGCTTTGGGGTGAGGCTAGAGGGAAAAACTCTGCCGATCACTTTCGTGAATCAGTGAGACAAAAAATCTCTTAGGATGGAAATTATCAACAACATATTAGGCTTACCAAGGTTGTTACATACATTGACGGTCTTACTTATATCATTTACATCATAATATGCAGAATGGGTTTACATCATTTATAACAAAATCTCGGCTGACGATGAAATCTGGATGACATGAGCCTCAAACATGATAAGTCCCATTTGAAAAAATGTGGGTGTACTACTATGGGGTCGTTGACAAAGTGTGGTCAACACACCACATCACATATATTTTGCTAATAAAGTTAAGTGTATTTTTGGCTTGTCTTCCGTCGATCTATTGGTATGTTCTATCAGCATTTACTTCCATGTTTATATGATTGCTATTAAGTATCGAGTTTAAAGTAAAGTTGCATCAAGCATAGAACATCTTCGAAAATTTACATCTATGCCTTCCATCTACGAGAAGCCTCGGGCAACAAATTTCCTTGAACTTTTCAGCACTTCCATCGGCTCTATGCTTGATCTTGTAGAGCCATTTCGAGGTGACAAAAGATTTGTCCTTCGTCTAGGGACTGTTGATTTTTGTTGCATCGGAAAGTGATGTAAGTCTCAAAATTAGTGAGAAGGCTTGGACACCAGTATTCTAAAGAACCCAGAAATCATTTGTGGAAATTCCACTCAATTTATCTTTTATTAAAATAATTAATTATTTTAATGAAGACCCTAAGTCTAAACTTAGGGAAATTAAATAATTAATGGGTATTAATAAAATAGAGTGTGAATCTTAGAGAACGAAGATCAAGTCAAGTTTTAATCTTAGCCATTGATTTGACTTCTAATCTGGGTCGTTGATTCGTCAATGAAGAGATTATAAAAGAAGACTTGATGGCCATTTGGAAAGCAAGTCGGGAAAACAACCAATAACCTGAGGGAAGTCGATTCTGAAGGAATAAAATTTGATTTAAGAGGGAGATTTGCAGGGCAGAGGAAGCAGAGGGCATCAGTAGTGTCAGGGCTC
The DNA here is from genome assembly GCA_034641835.2 of Pinus albicaulis. Taxonomy (NCBI): domain Eukaryota; kingdom Viridiplantae; phylum Streptophyta; class Pinopsida; order Pinales; family Pinaceae; genus Pinus; species Pinus albicaulis. The sequence continues at coordinate 510,844,036 of CM076575.1, read as the reverse complement.
GAGGGAAGAAGGACGCAAAAGGGCAGAGAGGTAGCGTAGAGGCCTCACGCAGTAGTGATGCAGTCTCACGCTGGCTCTGCGCAGAGAGGCATGCAGGAGTGACGCAGAGTGACGCAGGGACGGCCAGTGAGTCCCTCAGGTGTCAGAAATTCTCCGGAGGTCCCGAGAAGAATTACCTCAGGTGTATCTCAAGAAGTTTCTCAGTTATTTCTACCAGTCTTTCCTTGTAAAGAATTTACTGATGAATATTAATATATAAACCCTCATCTGTTGCACCGGTTTTCCCACATTGGGTTTTTCCTGGGACAATTGTCCAAAAACAATTGTGTCATTGTAATTGATTCTTGTGCTTGCATTTTTACTATTTTGTTCTCTATATATACTTGAGTGATTACTGCAGAAGTGTTTATTTCAAAATTTACTGGAAGAATTCTGTAAATAACTTATCGTGAAATAAGTAGGAGAAATAAATCTATCACTACAGTAGAATTTCAGGATTTAAATTTTCACATGGTATCAGAGTTGATATTGAGTAAGTAATATTCCCAATTAGCAACACCTAATTTGTAATATTAATTTTGGCCAATTTTGCTTTTCTAATGATAAAGTCAGTTAATAAAGTGGGTGATAGACACATAACCCAGACTTAGGAAATAATCATTCCCTAAATTCACTTGAGCAAATATTACTTGACAGTGTGGGGTCCACGAGGGTGAAGTGGCAGAGTGAGGGAAGAGGCAATGTAGGCAGCGTGGGCCCATGACAGCACAGATGAGAGGGGACAGCGTGGGCCAAAAGGGACAACGCAGTTTGGTGGGGCCCAGGTGAGAGCAAGGCTCTCAAAGCATAAAAAGAGGAAGAGGCTCCTCATTCTCTCATTCTATTATGAATCTATGATCTCTGTTTTTTGACATTGAGCATGCTTTTGCTGTTGAGTGAAGTCTGCAAGTGTTGTTCAGGACACCGAGTGTCTCCGAGCAGAGATCCAAACCTTAGCCCCGGGTGACTTCGAGTGCCTGCTCGGGTGAGGAGATCTATCCATTGTTTTGCAGGAGGGAGCCATAGCATCTTTAGCCAGGATCACGCAGTTGCTTGGACAATGCAGTCTCTTGGAGGGATTACACAGTTTGTGGTAAAGGCAGTTCCGAGAGTGAGGAGATATCAGGGATTTCAGCCCAAGGATAGTGTGGAGGGACTAGCCCTTCACTGATCATCATTTTGATACAGGAGGAGGCCATCATTTGTAGAGTTATCATTCAGGGCCAGCGTATTTCACTGGGAGAGCGTTATTTCCCAAGGGAGGTCAAATTCCAGGGTTAGCCATTCTGGGATTCCTTTCTAGCCTTTTCTGGGTTATTGGAGGAGAGCTCATTTCCAAAGTTTCACAATTTTCTAAGCAGGGGAACAGCCCCAAAGAGCCATTCCATTCTAGCAGTAGCAATAGTTCGGCAGCAACAGCAACAGTATTTGGAGATTACGCAGTTGTTAAAATTGGACAACTAGGTCCAAACTCCATGTTGTGATGCTCAGATGAAGATATCGATATTTTTATTGGATTCCTCTTTCGGAGAGGTGTAAGATCCATATAAAATTTATCTTAATCCGATGAGAAGAACATTTATTTTGAATTTATTATTTATAATAAATTATATGTGCAGGTCGGCCTTAAGGTTTTACACCCCCAGCAGATGTGTCACACACCTCAATGATGGATATAAATACAGTCAAAGTTGGAGAGCATTTCACTCACTCATCACACATCTTCTTCTCTTCTCTGATTTAGTACGAGCTCCTTAGAGGACGATTTCAGCTCACACGTGGGAAGAAGGACGAGTTACTACAGCCAAGAAGAAGGATGCAATTGCTGCAACTAGGGTTTCCTAGGAAGTTTGACCAGCGTTGACTTTGGTCAACGCATGGTCCAAAGAGGCTGAAATTTATTGGAGACTTCGATTTTGGGAGGCCGTACACATTGGCACAAGAACCGAGGTCAAAAGGTTGACCGAAGTTGGAGCTGTGTTGACTTTATGTTACTGCCCAGCGTTGACTTTTCTAGACAACGTTGACTTTTCTAGAGTTGACTTGTGTTGACTTGGTGACTGATTTGAGGATTGTTGTGACACATTCTGGGTTGGTTGATCAAGGAGAATTTGCTGGTTGAAGCATCTTGTTGACCGCCGTAACGCACCATCACATTCTCCTGTTTCTGGTTTGTCTTCTATAGATCCACTGGTATGTTCTATTAGCATTTTACTTAACTGTTTGGGTGATTGCTGTAATAAAAGTAAAGTTGCATCAAGCATAGAACATCTACAAAAATTTACATGGTATCAGAGGTGAGGTGAAGACAAGCCCTAACTTTAGCAATCACCATCTAAGAAAATGGGTTCCACAAGTTATGAATTCAAGGAGAATGACAAGCTGACTGGAAGGGATGACTTTCATGCTTGGAAGATGATATTAGATCTCAAATTGGAAGACCATGATCTCATGGACCATGTACTGGGTAAGATACAAGAACCTCCATCCAATGCTACTGCTGCTGCAAAATCCAAGTATAAGAAGGGAGAGATCAAAGAAAAGCTGATGATCAGGGAATCCATTCATAAAAGCCTGGTGGCCTACATCTCTGAGTTGGGCACATCCAAAGAGATGTATGATAAATTGATCCTTATGTTCAAGTTAAACAATGCAAACCAAGTGCTATTCTTCAAAAATCAATTAAAGAATCTGAAGAAGGGCCGGGATGAGTCTATCCAAACATACTTTCTGAAATTGACCGAAATCAGGAACAATCTGCTGGCTATTGGGGAGACAATAGCCGATCGTGAGATGGTACTCACCGCACTTAGAGGACTCCCATATGAATGGCAAGTATTCAACACTACCATTCTCAATAATAGTACAATTCCTAACTTTGACGAGCTATTGTCAAGATGCATGCAAGAAGAGACAAGAATGAAGGAATACAAAAATGACAGGAATGCTGCCTATGCTGCTCATTCTAGAAAGAAGAACTCTGGTGGTCCTAAGAACAAAGGAAGAGCAAGGGCCCAAGGGAAGAAGGGCAAGTGTTTCACTTGCCATAGGCCTGGTCACTATGCTAGAGAATGTCCTTTCAAGAAGGATTCTCCCGATAGTGATGACAACAACAACAACCGAAGGAATGGAAATCATAGAAACAACAGGTCCAAAGGAAAGAGGAAGGCTCCTTCTGGTGAAAACAATCAACCTTCCAAAAGGTCTAGAAACTCCAGGTATGAGGAGTCAAACATTGTTGATAAAAGAAATGAATACATTCTTGTATCTGCCCTCTCTGTTGCATCCCCGCCTGACACTATGGATGTCTGGCTGATAGATAGTGGTGCCTCAAGACACATCACTGGGTTCAAGGAAGCACTCTCTGACATGGTTGAGAAGGATACTAATCTGGAAATTATCCTTGGAGATAATGCCACATATCCCGTGAGAGGGACAGGGATTGTGACCCTCCACTTGTCTCAAGGACAAGTCCTACATTTGCAAGATGTACTCTATGTACCAAAATTGAAGAAGAACCTTGTGTCTATATCGGCAATTGAAGACAAAGGCTTCAATGTGGCATTTATTGATGGAAAGGTGCGCATGTGGAAGAAGAATCTCAAGGAAGCTATCGTGATTGGTTTTAGAGTTGGAACACTCTACCAGGTTGAAGGAAGTCCACTAGGAGCTATGACATGTGATACTATGCGACTAACTAAACTATGGTACCGAAGGTTTGGACACCTTCATTACAAGGCCCTTCTCGAAGCAAGGAAGGTGGTGACAGGGATGCCCGACTTTGGAAATAATCATGAAGGTGTATGTAAGAGTTGTGCCGAAGGAAAGCATACAAGGGGACCTTTCCCCTCAAGTGTCACAAAGACATCTGATATTTGGCAGCTGGTCCATTTTGATCTATCTGGTATGCTACCTGTGACATCCCTGGGAGAATGTTCTTACTATATGACATTCACTGATGACTTCTCCCGCAAAACCTGGATATACTTCTTGAAGAAGAAGGATGAGGCTTTCATGTGGTTCCGTACCTTCAAAGCCTTGGTGGAAAATATGACAGGGAAGAAGATCAAGATTTTGAGGATCGACAATGGCACTGAATATGAGTCAAATGAGTTCAAAGACTTTTGCAGAGAAGCTGGCATTAAGAGGGAGACTACTACTGCATATACTCCTGAGCAGAATGGTGTTGCTGAACGCAAGAATAGGACTATTGTGGAAGCTGCCCGTGCCATGCTATGTGACCAGGGTCTACCGAAGTTTCTATGGGGAGAAGCTGCAAATACTGTTGTATACATTCAAAACCGATGCCCTCATTCTGCTCTGGACTCCAAAACTCCCGAAGAGGTTTTCACTGGTAAGAAACCTGATGTCTCACACTTTAGAATTTTTGGATGTCCTGTTTATTTTCATGTGCCAAAAGAAAAAGAAGTAAGCTGGATGCTTCTAGGAAGAAAGGAATGTTTGTGGGCCATAGTGAAATTTCTAAGGCCTATAGAGTCTATGTACCTGGTCAAAGGGAAGTAGAGATATGCCATGATGTCACTTTTGACGAAGATGCTTCCCTGAAGAAAGTAGTAGATCTTCCGAGATCTGAGGAAAATCATGAAGAAAGGCCTGGAAATCAAGAAGAACTGCAGGATGAGACAATGCCTGATATTGAAGGACTAATGGACCCAATCGATTCACTGAGAAAGAGACCATCATGGCTCAGGGACACCCTCGAAGATGCTGAGGGACATGCTGCCTTGAGGGGGACATTCCGAGAAAGCAAGAAGCCGTGTAGATACCAAGGATATCTGGCTGCCATGAGTACCATTGTACAATCTGAACTTGGATCTTTTGAGGAAGCCGTAAAGCATCAAGTCTGGAAGGATGCTATGCACGAAGAATATGAGTCCATAATGAAGAATGATGTTTGGGATGTGGTTCCAAGACCGAAGGACAAATCAGTTGTCACCGCGAAATGGCTCTACAAGATCAAACATGGATCTGATGGAAGTGCTGAAAAGTTCAAGGCAAGATTTGTTGCCCGTGGTTTCTCTCAAAAGGAAGGAGTAGATTATGATGACATATTTGCACCTGTGGCACGATATACCACCATTCGATCAATCATAGCCCTTGCTGCTACACAAGGTTGGAGTCTTCATCAGATGGATGTCAAGACCGCCTTTCTGCATGGTACAATAAAAGAAGAGGTGTATGTAGAACAACCTCTGGGATTTGAAGTTCAGGATTGGGACACTCATGTCTGCAGGTTGAAGAAAGCCCTCTATGGGTTGAAGCAAGCACCTAGAGCTTGGTACGAGAGGATGGATAGCTACTTGATGAAGCTGGGCTTCACCCGAAGTAATGCTGATCCGAACCTTTACTTCAAGGTTGTCCAGGGGAAGCCTCTCATTCTGGTGTTGTATGTGGATTACCTCTTCCTGACAGTTGCTGACCCTCTCATTCATCAATGTAAGAGGGAGCTCGCTGCTGAATTCGAGATGGAGGACCTAGGACTGATCCACTACTTCCTAGGCCTGGAGGTCTTGTAGAGACCTGGAGAGATTTTCCTTTCTCAAGGAAAATACATTGTGAAACTTCTGGAAAGATTTGGTATGGTGGACTGCAAGACCGTGTCAACACCGATGGAACTCAACTTCAAGAAGTTGAGTGGCAGCGCTGCTGGGCCCGTATTGGCCAATCCTATTGAGTATCGTCAACTCATAGGAGCTTTGATGTGCTTAGTGAACACCCGTCTAGATATATGTTTTGCAGTGAACACTTTGAGTCAAAAGATGGTTGAGCCTCATCACTTTCACTGGGTTGGTGCCAAGAATCTTCTGAGATATCTTCGGGGCACGATAAACCATGGGTTGAGATACACTGCCGGGAGTGTGACATTCCGTGGATATACTGATGCCGATTGGGCTGGCAGTGTGGTAGATCGTAAGAGCACATTGGGATGCTGCTTCAATCTTGGTTCTGCTTCGATCTCATGGATAGATGGCGAGTGGTGGCTTTAAACACATGTGGAAATACATTACGTGATGTAGCCTGGTGTGGCTTGATTTGGTTGTAGAAAGCTCTTTGTTGTTGTTTGGACATGTGTAAATACCACACGTGGTCTCTGCTAATAGCAGTGGGATTCGCTTAACCAAGAATCCTGTGTTCCACAACCAATCCGAGCATATTGATATCGGGTACCATTTCATCTGGGATATGATACAGCAAGGCACTGTAAGGCTCGATCATATAGGAACTGATGAGCAGGTCGTGGATATTCTCACTAAGCCCCTGGGGAAGGTCAAGTTCCTAACCTTCTGTGAGAGACTTGGTATTATGGAACGACCCTATGATGTGGGTCCTGTTAGAGGATGAGCTTGAGGAGCTCTGGGGGCTTTGGGGGCAGCTTCTCAGAGCTATGAGAAACCACAAGGCTAGGCTTGCAAAACCTTTTTGGTGTGCTTCGACCCCAGCATTGTGATTATTGAGTTGGTTCACCTCTCATTATATGTGCCCCATATGCATCCTACCCATTAAGTTCAGGGCTCATGGGGAGTACCTCTCATTTGGCCAATGACATGGGAAAAGCTAGAGACTAGTAGCAAAGACTAATGGATGCATCAAAGATTTCCGTACTCTCTATCTAGGATGGCACGGTCGAACCACTTGATGCGAGATCAAGTATAGTGAGGACTCGAACCTCCACGACTTGGTGGATAAAAGCCAACTTCGGGTTGGTTGGAGACTCTTTGTGAGTCGATGGGGAGTTTCGGACCTGCGAAATTTGAATTTGTGTTAGAGGATGATGTCTTTATGGTGACCCATACGTTACGAAATAAAGAGGCCAACAAAGCAAATTCTGGCGGGATGGCCTTACGATGTTTGGTTACCTTTGATGAATGGAGTTCTCCCTAGTTGAGAGGGAGTGTTAAATTTGGACAACTAGGTCCAAACTCCATGTTGTGATGCTCAGATGAAGATACCGATATTTTTACTCGATTCCTCTTTCAGAGAGGTGTAAGATCCATATAAAATTTATCTTAATCCGATGAGCAGAACATTTATTTTGAATTTATTATTTATAATAAATTTTATGTGCAGGTCGGCCTTAAGGTTTTACACCCCCAGCAGATGTGTCACACACCTTAATGATGAATATAAATACAGGCAAAGTTGGAGAGCATTTCACACTCACTCACCACACATATTCTTCTCTTCTCTGATTTAGTACGAGCTCCTTATAGGACGATTTTAGCTCACACATGGGAAGAAGGACGAGTTATTACAGCCAAGAAGAAGGACGCAATTGCTGCAGCTAGGGTTTCCTAGGAAGTTTGACCAGAATTGACTTTGGTCAACGTATGGTCCAAAGAGGCTGAAATTTATTGGAAACTTTGATTTTGGGAGGCCGTACACATTGGCACAATAACCGAGGTAAAAATTTTGACCGAAGTTGGAGCTGCGTTGACTTTTATGTTGCTGCCCTGTGTTGACTTTTTTGGACAATGTTGACTTTTTTGGAGTTGACTTGTGTTGACTTGGTAACTGATTTGAGGATTGTTGTGACACATTTTGGGTTGGCTGATCAAGGAGACTTTGTTGGTTGAAGCATCCTGTTGACCGCCATAATGCACCATCACATTCTCCTGTTTCTGGTTTGTCTTCTATAGATCCACTGGTATGTTCTATTAGCATTTTACTTAATTGTTTGGGTGATTGCTGTAATAAAAGTAAAGTTGCATCAAGCATAGAACATCTACAAAAATTTACAGCAGTCCTTGACAGAGCAGCCATTCATTGAGTATTTCTGAGAGTATTTCCAGCATGCCTTGTGCAAGCCTAGGTGCCATCATTCTGATCACCTTTCTACTCATTGTTATCTTTTAGTTATATAATAAAATGGCTCGGCGTTTCTCCATATTTGCATTATTTGTATGATGTCTCTCTATTTGTTATAGTTGCTTGTTTATGTTGCTTTATATTACTGTTTATTTCTATTCGGAATATTATAGTGGTATCAGAGCTCATAGACTTGGATCAGCCTGTGGAGCAAATTAGTCTATGACACCAACAGGAAAACCATATATCACTTACCGGGGAAGGAAGTTTACCGCAGACCAGAGATAGTGTGAAACCCCAAGGGGTTTTCACAACGGGAAAGGGTCCGACACTTCCCACCATTTACAGGAGCAACTCACAGTGCAACAAGTTGTGTCACTTACTCCCCCACATTCCATGATGCCCTTATTTCTGACAACAGGCATTGGAACAGGGGCACCTCAGGAGCCGGAGCCGGTTCATATGGGGGATTATTTTGTCGAGTATCAGTCCTATGGGCGAGAGTTTGGTTAAGCTCTCACTTTCCATGATTTTGTTTAGCTCAAGGAGGACAGTCGACCCCGTAACCAGAACAAAGGGGGTTTATACATACAGGATGGGGACATACAGCGTAAAGTGGGTAGGTTTTTCTTGCCAACATTTGACAGGTCCTCAAAATGTTCGGCAAAGGATTGGGTGGAGAAGCTGGATATTTATTTCCAGCTCAATCAGATGGTAGAGGGAGAGGCCATCAAGTTGGCAGCGCTGCACGTTAAGGGAGAGGCCCACGATTGGTGGTTCCATGGGATGGCCACGCTGGGTCACTCAATAGTGACAGCGTATGTAGAGTTTACACGGAGACTGGTAGAGCGGTTTGACCAAAGGGATTCGGAAGAGCACTTCGTTGAGCTGACCAAGCTCAAGCAGACTGGGAACCCGAGGGAAGGGATCAGCCCTTACCTATTGGAGGATTTTGGCAGAGTTTGAGGCAGTATTTTGGTGGATTCCCTTCAGTGTCAGCACAGAGCCTTGGAGGATAGCGTAGATCCTCAAGGGGGTGATTTTCGGGGGTTGGCTATTTCATAAACGCTCTCTGGGCTTTTCTGGGTTTGGTGAGTAGAGGTGGATTCCAGAGTTTCAACTTTTTCCGAGTTGGGGAACAGCCCCAAAGACTCATTCCATTCTAGCAATCATGGAAGGACAACGTACGCTTTTCCAAATAGCCTGGACGTTAGCAGAGAGCAGCCATTCCATTGATCTTCTGAGAGTATTCTTACACTTGCCTGGTGCAAGTCGAGGTGCCATCACTCTGATCACCTCTTGTACTCATTTCTATTTCTCAGTATAATAAAATGGCTCAGTGTTCTCTCTATTTCATGTGTATCTGCTTCATGTCCAGTTGATAGCATTTTGTATCTTGTTGTATGCTCTGTAATACTGTCCATTTTCCCTATGGGATATTCCAGTTAATATCCCTGTTGATGTGTTTCCTCTATACTCTATAGACAGAGTCTGGAAAGGGCTAGGCAGCCTCCAAATCTTATCCTCTCTTCAGAGGTGAAATATCTGGTAAAAGCCCCTCCAGTCCATCTCTGGTTTAGAGTTGCTTGTGTGTGATAGATATTCCTGAAAAGGAATATTACAGTGGTATCAGAGCCTCCTTCTTGGCTCAGCCGTGGGAATATTTTTCTATGAACAAAGAGGGTAGGCAGAATCTTACCCACCAAATGCAGTAGAGGTGGAAAATATGGGGGTCTCACAACAGTATGACCAGCATTTACGGGCCTTCAATAGGCCAACCAGGATCATGATGCCTACATTCTTACCTCCAATACCGAGTGAGAAAGGGAGGCAGCATGATCATATACCCTTTGGAGATTATTTCCGCGAGTGGCAGTCCATGGGGGGAAACTTCAGAGCAGCGTTGCCCTTCAGAGATTACTGTCATCTCAGGCGGGATGAAGAAGGAAGTAACAGTGGTGGATCTAGTACTCAAAGTTCAGAGTTGCAGCGTACCACTGGGAGGTCACCTTTTCCCACGTATGATGGATTCACTGATTTCACGGTTCGAGATCAGGTGGAAAAGTTGGATACCTCTTTCCAGGTTGACCGAATAACGGAAGGGGAAGCCATCAAAATGGCTAACTCGCACTTGGAGGATGAGGGCACACAGGATCATGGGAAGTATGTCGTTACACCCAGTATGACACAGGGGTCACCGGTGTTGGAGACTTCTTTGACCTTATCGGTTGACATCTTAGTAGAGAGAGTAGAGCTTACCCCAGTGGTGCGATCCATTGAGGTGATGATTGGGGTAGTGTCCGAGTCTTCGGGTGGTAGCAGCGCGCGACAGATGGGTGAGGTGCCAAGAGATGTATCCACCTTTGATGAGGCACTAGTAGATACAAAGGTATTGGACGATGGTCACATACAATGGTGTCATCAGCTTCGAGCCGACCTTCGAGTTTTGAAAGGGAAGGCCACATCAGTACGAGAGGCTATTTTGTTACAAAACGAGGAGCTAGAGGGCATGAGAGTGGTTTGTGCTGAGTCCGCAGCCAAGTTGGCCCACATTGGAGAACGACTGGATTCCCTAATGGTACAGCTAGAGGACACATTTGAGTGTCAGAGCAGCCCTCTTCAGGCATGCATAGACGGGACTAGCAGCATTGTTGGGTCACCTCTTTCCATTGGAAAGAGAGAGGCGGAGCCACCTAGTCAGACCTCATATGTTGACTTAGTTAGCAGGATGAGACGATTGGAGTTGCATAGGGTGCAACATCCACATGTTGAGGTTGGATGGCGAGAGATTTTGAGTTGGTACCCAGTGGAGTGGGTTATAGAGATAGTGGTGGATCCGGGTGTAGTTCAGCAGGAGTTTCCAGGTGCTAGGAATACAGGAATCCTAGACTGGCATTAGGATCTAGGCGGGACTACCTGTTGTTTCCCAGGCAGGTCGGTTGACTATGTCTTGGAGGGTAAAGTTGGCCTAGCAGTTGAGCATGTGCATTCGCTTGGGGAGTTTTGGTCAGCTCCAGTGGCCAACCAGTTTATGGGCAGACTCTCTAGGTTGTCTTGGTATGGCACTTGTACGCGAGGTCACAAGGTGATCAACATATCTTGGCAGGAGCTGGTCGGAGGAGGTGGCATTGACAGACCACCAGATGGTTCCTTGTATGGGGCCAGGGATTCTTCACCTTTGTGTGGGCACAGAGGTCACAGCAGAGCCAAGCAGTGGTGGTATAACTACTGACACATAGGGAGATTCACTTCTCGGACTCTTCGGGGAGGGTTTGGAGTGATGACCCATTCTTCGGTGGGTATAGCGATGTGACAGTGGAGGTGATGATAACAATTGGGGGTAGTATGACATGTAGAGACACAACTCTAGGTCATCAGATCCAGGGATGTGTGGGAGCCTCTAGCATTGGGCAGTGGAATACCGATGGACATGGGGTTGCATGGTGGTGTACCGTAGTGTGTGGGACTGCATTATGGAGTAGGAGTGTCCTACATCACATTGAGGACACGCAAGGAGTGAGCGATGCCTTGACATAGATAAGGCACAAGACAGTACAGGGTGGTACAACAATAGTAGGGGCTATCCAGCAGTGTACAGGGGTATGCCTCATTGTGCAGTGGCATGTCAAGGAATATATGGATGATCGGTGGTATGCGGGGGTGTATGGTGCTGCACAGCAGGGTCTTAGAGTATTGCCTTCAGGGAGACTCACGGACAGGGACATCGGGCTTACCTTTGGGGGTAGTTCACCCAGGATCGATGGGGAGACAGATGAGCAATACTTGACGGTATCTGTGGGGACTCACGCACCTAACCCTCTTCTACATTTCTCATAGGCACAGTCGATTTTGTTGTTGTCCTTTGGCACTTTGGGCATGAGCAGCGGGGTCCACAAGGCTCACCCAGGATATTTGGATGACACTTAGCACACTAGGGGAGAGACTTCTCAGCAGTGGCACTGGGTCGGTGCGCTAGTTGACAACCACAGGTCAGGGGATGAGATGATCCTCTGCAGGGGTGGCACATCAGTCATCGTTGAGCCTACGCTTGGGGAGCGGGCCATGAGGGAGACATGCATCACTCTTTTCCCAGGGTATGTCGAGACCATGCATGAGCAGAGGATACTGGGTACAGCAGTGGTAGCATCCCAGTATGTGTCTGGGCTCCAGACAATGCATCAACACATTATCGAGAGGGTGGATGGCAGGTCCAGTGGAGATGGTTGGCAAGGACAGGAGGGATCTACATACCTTGAGTCGATTGCGAGTATCATATATCTATCTATTGATTGCATTCAGGGGGTGGCTATTTGTCACATATGGCTTCCAGGAATCATCGGTACTACACAGTGGTTGACACAGGGCAGGTTAGCATGCGTCATATTTTCCCATGATATATGGACCCTCTATATTGATCACGAGTAGGGACTAGAGATGAGGCACGGAAGGACTCCTGCAGTTGTCAAAGCTATGGTGCAGCAGGTCCAACTATGGGATGCAGAGATTCAGTTGATTGATAGCCCATTCTATCTCATGATGGTCGGAGTCAGGGCAGAGAGTGATCTAGTTCACTGTTGGGTTGGCACATGGGGGTACACAGAGGCCTCCATCGGATGGCAAGGCAGACTTTCTCTGTTGTTGTATAGATTCAGAGCTGCATTCAGAGGGATAGGTATTGGCATCATGGCGATGTCTAGGTCGGATGAGATTTTCTCTCATAGATCTCCTGCCACTAGGTCTCAGGAGAGGGGGATACAGTCTGCGCATGACAGGGAGTATCTCATGATCAGAATAGCGCAACATCAGCATGGTGGTACCTCTTCGAGCTTAGCAAGGGACTTGAGCATTACAGCTCTGCACAGCTCGATTACTTCTGTGGGTGAGGTGTATACTACTTGGGGAGATTATCTATATCTTCCATCAGGCTTCAGCGAGTCACTGATGAAGTGGGGGACTTCATTAGCATGGCAAGATGGTGAGTGGAGCAGGTGGAGCTTCATGTTGGACAGGATGGCTCGGGATCCTGGCATTGAGAGATCCCTCCATATCAGGGTGATACAGAGGACAGGGAAGATTTAGTGGCATATTTGGGACCCAGGCACATTTTACAGTGATGGTGGGGAGCACCAGTTAGAGAGGAGGCTTGTTCGAGCATTGCTTGAGGACAAGCAATTTTTGGCAGGGAGGACTGTAATATTCCCAATTAGCAGCAGCTAATTGGAAATATTAATTTTGACTAATTGTTCCTTTATAAAGTTAAAATATAAATAAAGTAGGTGAGAAGGAGAATATGACTCACTTAGGATAAAACGCACTCCCTAAAGTCACTTAGGAGATATAACGTTGTAGTCAAGGTGGGCCAAGGGGGCCAAGTGACAACGTAGAGGGGTGGCGCACTTAGACAGCGTGGGCCTAGCCAGCGTAGTTGAGTTGGCAGCGTGGGCCAAAGAGAGGCAACGTAGCATGGTGGGGCCAAGGAGAGAGGGAGGCTCACCCAAGATAAATAGGGGAGAGGCTACCTCATTTGGCTCATGATTGATGATTATGCATTTTGGAGATTGCCTCTAGACATTGAGCACGCTTGTTGTTTAGCTAGTCTGCACGTACTATTCAGTACACTGGGTGTCTACGTTCGGAGATCCCACCCTCAGCCCCAGGAGACTTTGAGTGCTTGCTCGGGTGAGGTATTTCCATCAACATTTCACAGGAGGATCGAGTTTGGCATTTGTGGAGGAGCAGTGCATTCATAGACTGCGCAGTCTTGAGAGGGAGGACGCAGTTCATTTTGGGGAAGCTCTAGATTGGTGTCATCTTCGAGGATTCGAGCTGGAGAAGTGAGCAAGGGGCCAGCGCTTGCCTATTGGAGATATTCGGGAGAGATCAGAGCTTCAGTCATTGAGGAGCATTCCTTGGAGGAATAGTGCAGTCTTGCAGAGGGAGGATGCAGTTCTAGTTGGGGAGAGTTTCGGATTGAGGTGATTTGGGTGGATTCAGACCAAAGGATTAGGGAAGGGATCAACCCTTGCCGATTGGAGGATTTTGGCAGAGTTTGAGGTAGTATTTTGGTGGATTCCCTTCAATGTCAGCGCAGAGCCTTGGACGATAGCGTAGGTCCTCAAGGGGGTGATTTTCAGGGGTTGGCCATTTCAGAAACGCTCTCTGGGCTTTTCTGGGTTTGGTGAGTAGAGGTGGATTCCAGAGTTTCAGCTTTTTCCGAGTTGGGGAACAACCCCAAAGACTCATTCCATTCTAGCAGTTGCAGCAGCACGGTAGTTTTCCAGCAGCTTGGACACAGAGAACAGAGCAGCCATTTCATTGATCTTCTGAGAGTATTCTTACACTTGCCTAGTGCAAGTCGAGGTGCCATCACTCGGATCACCTCTTGTACTCATTTCTATTTCTCAGTATAATAAATTGCCTCAGTATTCTCTCTATTTCATGTGTATCTGCTTCATGTCCAATTGATAGCATTTTGTATCTTGTTGTATGCTCTGTAATACTGTCCATTTTCCCTATGGGATATTCCAGTTAATATCCTCGTTGATGTGTTTCCTCTATACTCTATAGACAGAGTCTGGAAAGGGCCAAGCAGCCTCCAGATCTTATCCTCTCTTCAGAGGTGAAATATCTGGTAAAAGCCCCTCCAGTCCATCTCTGGTTTAGAGTTGCTTGTGTGTGATAGATATTCCTTAAAAGGAATATTACAAAGGGGGAATCAAGGCCGCGGGCCTTTGGACGATGATACCCGAAGAGATTTGAGACGGAGGAAGTTATGCTTCACATGCTAGGAGCCATGGGCGTCGGGACATCGATGTGCCGCAGGGAAGGCACACTACATAGAGGTCTTCTCCGACAGTGACGGGAAAGAAGATGCATACGATGATATAGAGGCAGGAGGCAGCATTGTAGTGCAGAGAGGGGATCATCCACCACCTCCACCCCCAAGAGCAGGAGGGGCAACATTTGCACCTACTGGGGGAGTCCTTGCTTCTTTGCGAGGGGTTCCAAATTATTTGACACTGCGTGTCCGGGGCATTGTGCAGGGACAACGTGTTTCAGTACTAGTTGATAGTGTGGCCACCCACAACTTTATTGATGCACAGTTGGTAGGGCAGAGGGGCATACTGACAGAGAGCTTTGATGGATTTTCAGTACTAGTACCGGGTGCTAGAACTATGCAGTGTGCTAAATATGTACCGGCGTTGGTAGTGACCATGGGTACTTACACTCAAACGGATCATTTCTTTGTGGTATACATTCCAGACACCAACGTGATACTGGGAGTGTAGTGGTTGATCACATTGGGGAAGGTCACTACGGACTGGGAGACTCTGGAGATGGAATGGACAGACAAGAAGAGCGGTAAGCATGAGATGATCCAAGGTATGCACACTTATCCCCTGCAGACAGTTTCAGCACACCGGATTGAGGCAGACTTCCGGAAGGGAGATATAGAGTGGGCAGTGGAGTTGCGTATTTCAGAGGCAGGAGCTATAGGACAGGCAGTTCACTCAGATGTGCAGTCGATTTTGGACAAATATGCTATATTTTTTGGGGATATACCTCCAGGGCAGCCACTAGATCGGGGGTTTGAGCACACCATTGAGCTTGAGCAGGGCAATCAGACCATGATTACTACACCCTGTAGGCACCCCAAGGCCTACAGTGATGAGATTCAGAGAGTTATTCATGAGCCCTTAGCATTGGGACACATCTGACCCAGCACTAGCCTTTTTGCTTCTTCT
This sequence comes from Pinus albicaulis, assembly GCA_034641835.2. Lineage (NCBI taxonomy): Eukaryota > Viridiplantae > Streptophyta > Pinopsida > Pinales > Pinaceae > Pinus > Pinus albicaulis. The sequence continues at coordinate 510,828,425 of CM076575.1, read as the reverse complement.
GTTGTACTGATGAAGAAGAAGGATGGCACACTGAGGATGTGCATCGATTATCGGGCTTTCAACAAGAAAACCATGAAGAACCGATACCTCATTTCACGAATTGATGAGCTGATGGATGAGCTAAGGGGATCGAAGTTCTTCTTAAAGATTGATTTGAGGTTGGGCTACCATCAGATTCGAGTGAGGGGCCAAGATTTCCCCAAGACAGCCTTCAGATGTCACTATGGCCATTTTGAGTTTTTGGTGATGCCCTTCGGGCTATCCAATGCACCGGCCACCTTCCAGTCCTGTATGAACCATATCTTCCATGGTCAGTTGAGGAAATTTGTGAAGGTATTCTTTGACGATATCCTAATATACAGCCAGACATGGGAGGAGCACCTACAGCACATTGAGTCTTTATTGCGCATTTTGGAGGAGCAACATTTTTATGCTAAGCTCTCCAAATGCGAGTTTGGGCTCACAGAGATGCTTTATTTGGGGCACATCATTGGTGTGGACAAAGTGAGAGTCCACGAGGAGAAGATTTGGGCCATTCGAGATTGGCCGGAACCGAGCAACATGACTGAGCTCCAGGGGTTTGTAAGCATCTGCACCTACTACCGGAAGTTCATCAAGGGGTTTTCCCAACTTGCTGCACCCGTCACAGATCTTACCAAAAATGGGGTATTCAGTTGGACAGACACAACACAGAGGGCCTTTGACAGGCTCAAGGAGGTGATGAGTAGCTACCCAGTTTTGGTTTTGCCGGATTTCACGCAGCCTTTTGTCTTGGAGTGTGATGCCTCAGGAGAGGAGGTGGGCGCAGTCTTGATGCAGGGGGACCACCCCATAGCTTTCAAGAGCATGGAGTTATTGCCACATGAGAGGTCGTATCCCATATACGACAAGGAAATGTTGGCTATCATGCATGCACTAGCCAAGTTTCGGCAGTACTTGCTGGGGAACAGGTTTAGGGTGAGGACTGACCGCAACAGCCTCTAGTTCTTCTTAGAGAAGAAGCAGTTGCAGGAGAGGCAGCAGAAGTGGGTCAGCAAGATCCAGGCATATGACTTTGACATTGAGCATGTCAAAGGGAAGAACAACGTAGTGGCAAACCGTCAATGTTATCTCTGATGAGCCTAGACACAGACTGGAGGGCTTAGTTACTGGTGGAGTATTCCAAGGACGTTTTGCCTATGAGATACTAGATGGTTAGATCACAAATGTCAGGTACAGAGTGATGGATGAGGTGATATACTTCAGGGATAGGATCTTCTTGACTGGGAACTCTCAGCTCAAGGAGAAGGTACTGCGTGCCTCCCATGACTCACCATTATTAGGCCACCAGGGGTTCACCAAGACCTACAGGACCATCAGGGAGAGGTTCTCTTGGAGAGGCCTCAATGAGGACGTACTCTGGCATGTCAGGGAGTGCGAGGTGTGTCAGTGGAACAAAGGAGAGATGAGCTATCTAGCAGGATTACTACAGCCTCTTCCCATTGCGGAGGGGAAATGGGAGAGCATTTCGATGGACTTCATCATGGGGTTGCCCACGGTGCAGGGCAAGGATAGCGTCTTTGTGGTCGTTGATCGACTGACAAAGTATGCACACTTCTTCTCTATATCAGCACAGTATACAGTAGCACAGGTAGCAGAGTTGTTCTTCAGGGATATCTTTAGATTGCATGGTCTTCTGAAGACCATTGTTAATGATCGGGACAGAGGTTTCATGGGCGGCTTTTGGCAGCAACTCTTTTGCTTGGTGGGTACAGAGTTAACTCCGAGTACTAGTTATTACCCTCAGATGGACGGGCAGACAGAGATAGTGAACAAGTGGCTGGAAGGCTACTTGCGAAACTATGTCACAAGGCAGCAAAAGGCATGGTTACGCTGGTTGCACTTGGGAGAGTACTGCTACAACACCACTTTTCACACGTCCATCGGTATGTCTCCATTCTATGCTTTGTATGGATACCATGCTTTGACTTTTGCTGACGTGATGTTTGGTGCTAGCAAGGCCCCCAGGGCCAAGGACTGGATCCAAGAGAGTTAGGATATACTCCGGGCTCTTAAGGATAACTTAGCTACAGCTCAGAACCAGTAGAAGCTATATGCCGACAGGGGACGAGTTGAGAGGCAGATTGAGGTAGGGGACTTGGTCAACCTATGACTTCAGCCATACTGGCAGTCCATGCTAAAGCAGAAGTGGGCTGAGAAGCTCAAGCCCCACTTCTATGGACCTTACAGGGTGATCCGCAGGATTGGGGAGGTTGCATATGAGTTAGAGTTGCCCACAAGTAGCCGAATCCACAACATCTTCCACGTATCATGCCTGAAAAAGGCCTTGGGGCAACAGGTGACTGTAATAGAGGAGCTTCCACCTACAGATGATGAGGGTGCTGGATCCAGAAGCCATCATAGACAACTACGAAGCAGGACAGTTAGGGAATACTTGGTGAGGTGGAGGAACTTGTCGAATGAGGATGCCACTTGGGAGAGTGAGAAAAATCTTGCAGCATCCATCCTTGCAGTTGCTTGAAGACAAGTAACGTTTTGGTGAGGAGGACAGTAATATTCCCAATTAGCAACAACTAATTGGTAATATTAATTTTGGCCAGTTTTGTTTTTTTAATGATAAAGTCAGTTAATAAAGTGGGTAATGAAACACATAACCCACACTTAGGAAATAATCATTCCCTAAAGTCACTTGAGCAAATATTCCTTGATAGTGTAGGGTCCACGAGGGTGAAGTTGCAGCATGAGGGAAGAGCCAGCGTGGGCAACGTGGGCCCATGACAATGCAGATGAGAGGGGATAGTGTGAGCCAAGAGGGACAACATAGTTTGGTGGGGTCCGGGTGAGAGCAAGGCTCTCAAAGCATAAAAAGAGGAAGAGGCTCCTCATTCTCTGATTTCTATCTTTTGACATTGAGCACGCTTTTGTTGTTGAGCGAAGTCTGCAAGTGTTGTTCAACACATCGGGTGTCTCCGAGCGGAGATCCCAACCTCAGCCCCGAGGGACTTCGAGTGCTTGCTCGGGTGAGGAGATCTATCCATCGTTTTGCAGGAGGGATCCACAGCATCTTTAGCCAGGATCACGCAATTGCTTGGACAATGCAGTCTCTTGGAGGGATTACGCAGTTTGTGGTAGAGGCAGTTCCGGGAGTGAGGAGATATCAAGGATTTCAGCTCGAGGATAGTGTGGAGGGACCAGCCCTTCACTGATCATCATTTTGATACATGAGGAGGCCATCATTTGCAGAGTTATGATTCAAGGCCAGCGTATTTCACTGGGAGAGCGTTATTTCCCAAGGGAGATCAAATTCCGGGGTTAGCCATTCCAGGATTCCTTTCTGGGCTTTTCTGGGTTATTGGAGGAGAGCTCATTTCCAAAGTTTCACAATTTTCTGAGCAGGGGAACAACCACAAAGAGCCATTCCATTTCAGCAGTAGCAGCATTTGGAGATTACGCAGTCCTTGACAGAGCAACGATTCATTGAGCATTTCTGAGAGTATTTCCAACTTGCCTTGTGCAAGCCAAGGTGCCATCATTCTAATCACCTTTGTACTCATTGTTATCTTTCAGTTATATAATAAAATGGCTTAGCGTTTCTCCATATTTGCATTATTTGTATAATGTTTCTCTATTTGTCGTAGTTGCTTGTTTATGTTGCTTTGTATTACTGTTTATTTCTATTCGGAATATTACATAGTAACAGGAGTAGAGACCCTATGATGGAACGAAGACCAGAAGTTGTTGCAGCAGCAACTCGAAAGGGTTCATGCAGCTCTCCAAACAAAAGGGAAAGCATGAAAGAACGGATGGATCATGACATCTCTGTATTGACTTCCAGACTTGAAGAAGAGTTTGCTTGCGTGTCAAGCTCTGCTTCTCCATAGGTCTAGTATATTGACAGTGGGGCTTCTGCACATATGACGGGAGTACAAGAATGTTTCTCAAGCTACCGAGAAGAGCAGATGAACTTTCAAATCACCATGGGAAATAAGGTGAAGTGGACCCCGTTGGAAGAGGTACCATAGTGTTTAAAACCGAAGCTTCCAATAAGCTTCGTGCCACCAATGTGCTGCATGTGCCTGGTTTGGGGATGAACTTACTCTCGGTGTCTCAGCTTCAAAACAAGGGCTATGACATTTACTTCATTAGCAAAAGAGTATATATCAAACACCCAAGTTGGAAGAAGAAGGCACAAATCGGAGTCAGGAGCAATAAATTGTATAAATTACAGCTAGAATATCCAATGGCACTGACTGGTAGCAGTGATGAGAAGGATTTGAATGAACTATGGCACGGGAGAATGGGGCACTTACACCATGGGGCTTTGAGAATTCTCAAGAAGACCGTCACAGGAGTTCCAGAACTGAGCACCAAGCAAGATGGCATTTGTAGAGGGTGCGTCCTAGGGAAGTACGCCAAGGCAACCTACCCCAGGAACAACAATAGGGCTAAGAGCGTGTTGGGATTAATACACTCGAACATTTGTGGACTAGTGTCCACTAGAGCTCTTAGTGGTGCCAAATATTTCGTCTCCTTTATTGATGACCATTCTAGGAAGACTTGGATCTACTTTCTGAAGACCAAGGATGAAGTCTTTGATCGATTCAAGGAGTTTAAGGCTCTGGTTGAGAATTTGACAGGAAAGCGGATAAAGATACTACGATCAAACAATGGTGGAGAATACATTGATAAAGACTTCACAGAGTTCTACGCAACGGAAGGCATCAGAAGAGAGTGGACCGCTCCATATAATCTGGAGCAGAATGGAATCGCAGAAAGCAAGAATAGAACTATTGTCGAGGCTGCAAGGGCAATGTTGTATGATCAATACATATCCAAATTTCTATGGGTTGAAGCTTGTAATACAGCGGTATATGTTCAGAACAGGATTCCTCACAGCGCATTGGGTAAGATCACTCCAGAAAGTGTCTTCACTGGCAGGAAGCCAGAAGTAAGCCACTTTTGACTCTTTCGCAGTGTGGCATACTGTCATGTACTTAAAGAGAAGAGGAAGAAATTAGATAAGACTGCAGAAAAGGGATATCTGGTGGGATATAGTGAGAATGCAAAGGCTTACAGAATCTACATTCCCAAGAGCAGGAAGATTGTAGTGTGACAGGATGTAAAGTTCATGGAGGAAAGAGTTTTCAAAAAATCCCGGGAGATGCCTTCCGCAATGCAGTCTGAAGAGGATACGCTAGTCCAACCATTACAACTAGTAGAGGCTAGCTCGAGTGCTTCTCCAAGGCACAAGGATACAAGGGATTCATCTCCAGAAGATTTGCAAGACGGAGAGCAAGTAGATCCACCCACTACTAGTGGCAGGACAAGCAGGCAATTACGACAGATTCTGAGGGACGCAGAGGAGTTTGTCAGAGTCCATAGAAATAAAAAGAGGCAGCGCAGGCAATCGGAGAGATACCAAGCCTTGGTAGCCCAGGTTGGAGAACCCTCTAGTTTTCAAGAGGCAGTTCAACATCAAGTATGGGTAGATGCAATGGTGGAAGAGTATTGTTCCATCATGACAAATGATGTCTGGGAAGTGGTCCCTAGGCCTCAGGACAGATCAGTTGTGAGTTCGGGATGGATCTACAAGATCAAATATGTTGCAGATGGAACCGCAGAAAAATATAAAGCCAGGTTTGTGGCAAAGGGGTATGCTCAGAAGGAAGGGATAGACTATGGAGAGACCTTCACCCCAGTAGCCATATATACTTCTACTACATCTGTGATATCCCTTGCTGCACAAATGGGGTGGGAGACTCACCAAATGGACGTCAAGACTACATTATTGAATGGGGTGATAGAAGACGAAGTATATATCGAACAACCAGAGGGCTTTGAGACACATGAGCATAAGACTCGTGTGTGTAGGCTTAAGAAAGCCTTTTATGGACTTAAGCAAGCCCTTAGAGCTTGGTATGGTCGAACTGATGGCTACTTGCAGAAGATGGGATTTGTCAAAAGTGACGCAAATCCCAATCTCTACTATCTGAGAGTAGGGGATGAGCCCCTGATATTGGTGTTGTACATAGATGATCTATTCCTAACATGATCATCTAGGCCCATCAAGGACTGCAAGGAGAATTTAGTTGCAGAATTCGACATGAAGGATCTGGGGCTGATGCATTATTTCCTGGGGTTGGAAGTTTGGCAGCAGAAGGGTGAGATCTTCCTTAGTCAAGGGAGATATGCCACAGAAATCTTGAAGAGATTCCAGATGAAAGACTGTAGACCCATGGCTACTCCAATGAACACCAACTAGAAGAAGATTGATACATCCGATGATGATGAAGTTGATCCTACATTATATAGGCAGCTTATAGGATCCCTGATGTATCTGGTCAACACTAGGCTAGACATCTGTTATGCTGTCAAGACCCTCAGTTAGTTCATGGTGAAACCTAGAAGGGCACATTGGGCAGCAGCCAAGCATATTCTCAGATATCTGCAGGGAATAGTCGAGCTTGGATTGAGATACACCCAACGCAATGACATCAAATTGAGTGGATTCACTTACACAGATTGGGATGGAAGCCCAGTAGATCGGAAAAGTACCAATGGGTATTGTTTCAATGTTGGATCAGGAATGATTTCCTGGTGCAGCAGGAAACAAAAATTTGTGGCTCTTAGCTCAGTTGAGGCGGAATATATAGCAGCAAGCACTACTTCGTGTGAAGCCATATGGCTTAGAAAGTTGCTTCTGAATCTACTCAAGGAAAAGATGGAAGCGACCAACATTCTATGTGATAATCAGAGTTGCATCAAGCTCTCTGAAAATCCTGTGTTTCATGATCGGTCGAACCACATTGACATCAGGTGTCATTTCATCAGAGACTGTGTCTAGAGGGGAGTTGTACAATTGCAGTACACTTCGACAGGAGAACAGGTGGTGGACGTTCTCACTAAAGCTCTGGAAAAGACAAAGTTTGTTTACTTAAGAGAGAATATGGGGATGATCAAGAATCCATTTCAGTAACCAAAGTGGACAGATGCAGATTTAAGAGGGAATTGCAGTACAGATGAGGCAGTGACTGTGGCGGAGTCATGGGCAGCAATACAGAGTGCAGCAGCGCACCAGATGAGGGGCAGTAGCAGCCTAGGCATTAGCAGCGCAAAGGGTGCTTCAAAGACAGAGCAATATGCAGCATGCAAATTGCTAGAACACTTTCCTTGCTAAGAGGGAGTGTTGATTTTTGTAGCATCGGAAAGTGATCTAAGTCTAAAAATTTGTGAGGAGGCTTGGACACTAGTATTCTAAAGAACCCAGAAATCGTTTGTGGAAATTCCACTCAGTTTATGTTTTATTAAAATAATTAACTATTTTAATGAAGACCCTAAGTCTAAACTTAGGAAAATTAAATAATTAAAGAGTATTAATAAAACAAAGTGTGAATCTTCTAGAGAACGAAGAGCAAGCCAAGTTTCAATCTTAGCCATTGATTAGACTTCTAATCTGGGTCATTGATTCGTCAATGAAGAGATTATAAAAGAAGATTTGAGGGCCATTTGGAAAGCAAGCCAGACAAACATCCAGTAACCCGAGGGCAGTCGATTCTGAAGGAATAGAATTTGATTTAAGAGGGAGATTTGCAAGGCAGAGGAACCAGATGGCATCAACAATGTCAGGGCTCGAGGGGAGGAGGACGCAGAAGGGTAGAGAGACAACACAGAGGCCTCATGCAGTAGTGACGCAGTCTCACACTGGCTCTGCGCAGAGAAGCATGCAGGAGTGACGCAGGGAGGGCCAATGAGTCCCTCAGGTGTCGAAAATTCTTCGGAGGTCCGGAGAAGAATTATCTCAGGTGTATCTCAAGAATTTTCTCAGTTATTTATGCCAGTCTTTCCTTGTAAAGAATTTACTGCTGAAGATTAATATATAAACCCTCATCTGCTGCACTGGTTTTCCCACATTGGGTTTTTCCAAGGACAATTGTCCAAAAATAATTGTGTCATTGTAATTGATTCTTGTGCTTGCATTTTTACTGTTATGTTCTCTATATGTATTTCAACGATTACTGCAATAGTGTTTATTTCAAAATTTACTGGAAGAATTTTGCAAATAACTTATCGTGAAATAAGTAGGAGAAATAAATCTATCACTGCAGTAGAATTTCAGGATTGAAATTTTCACAGGGACCACATCCCAGATATCATTCTTCATGATAGACTCATATTCCTCGTTCATAGCATCCTTCCAAACTTGATGCTTCACGGCTTCTTCAAATGTTCTAGGCTCAGATTGTACAATAGTGCTCATGGCTGCTAGGTACCATTGGTACCTATTCAGCTTCTTACTTTCATGGAATGTTTCCCTTGGAGCAATATGTCCCTCAGCATCTTTGACAGTGTCTCTAAGCCATGAGGGTCTTCTTTTATTTGAAGAAAGTGGGTCTATAGGATCCATCGGCCTTTCAACTTTGGGCATCAGTTCATCCTTCAGTTCTTCCTGCCTTCCAATTTCTTCTTCTTCTTTGTCTTCCTTTGAGATAGGATGATCCCTTACTTTCCTGAGGGCAGCGTCTTCATCGAAGGTGACATTATGGCATATCTCCACTTCTCTTTGACAAGGCACATAGATTCTATATGCCTTTGAGGTTTCAGTATAGCCCACAAATGTTCCCTTCTTCCCAGAAGCATCCAACTTGCTTCTCTTTTCTTTCGGCACATGAAAATAAATGGGACTTCCAAAAACTCTAAAATGAGAGACATCGGGCTTCTTACCAGAGAAGACTTCTTCGAGAGTTTTGGAGTCAAATGCAGAATGTGGGCATCTATTTTGAACATACACAACGGTGTTGGTAGCTTCTCCCCATAGGAACTTCGGAAGACCTTGGTCATAAAGCATGGCACGAGCAGCTTCCAAAATGGTTCTATTCTTCCTTTCAGCAACACCATTTTGTTCAGGAGTATACACAGTGGTGGTCTCCCTCTTAATGTCAGCTTCCCTGCAATAATCATTGAATTCATTCGACTCATACTCGGTTCCTTTACCGATCCTCAAAATTTTTATCTTCTTCCCTGTTTGATTTTCAACCAACTTTGAAGGTAAGGAACCATTTGAATGCTTTGTCCTTCTTCAAAAAGTATATCCAAGTCTTGCGGGAGAAGTCATCGATAAAAATGATATATTATAAGCATCCTCCCAAGGATGTTACGGGTAGCATACCAAATAGATCAGAATGTATCAATTGCAAAATATCAGATGTCTTCGTGACACTTGAGGGGAATGGTCCCCTCATATGTTTTCCTTCGGCACAACCCTGACATACACCTTCATGATCATCTTTGAAATCGGGCATCCCTGTCACCACCTTCCTTGCTTCGGGAAGGACTTTGTAATGAAGGTGTGCAAACCTCTGGTGCCACATCTCGGATTGAAGAGTTTTGTCACATGTCATGCCCCCTAGAGGACTTCCTCCAGAGTCCAACCTAATAGAGTGTGGCAACCCTGAACCCAAGAGTGAACGCTTCTTTGAAGTTCCTTTTCCAAATTCATACCTTTCCATCGATTAATGCCACCTTGAATCCTTTGTTTTTCATTGTCGAGATAGACACTAGATTCATCTTCAAGTCAGCTACGTACAACACATCTTGCAAACGAAGAAGTTGACCTTGATTTAGATGAAGGGTCACAGTCCCTATCCCTTTCACGCGATAGGTGGCATTGTCTCCAAGGATGATCTTCAAATTAGTATCATTTTCAATCAAATAAGATAGGGCTTCCTTATATCCAGTGAAGTGCCTTGACACACCACTATCAATCAACCAATTGTCCGGGGTGTCAGAAGGAGATGCAGCAGAGAGGGAAAATATAAGAATATATTCATTTTTCTTATCAACAACATTAGATTATCATACCTGGAGTTTCTTGACCTCTTGAAAGGTTGACCATTTCCATTCCCATTTCAATCAAAGGGAGGCTTCCTTTTTCCTTTGAACATGTTGTTCCTTCGATTCCCATTCCCCCTGAAGTTGTAGTTGTCATCATCTCCGGGAGAGTCCCTTCTATCGGGTCATTCTCTTGCATAGTGACCAAAGTTGTTACAAGTGTAACATCTTCCTTTTCTTCCTTTGGGACTTGCTCTTCCATGATTTTGATTTCTCGGACCAGCATTGTTCCTCTTCTTTGCATGAGCGGTGAAGGCAGTAGGGTCACTTCCATTCCCATTAGATGGATGGCCTCTCTCCATCATCCTTGTCACCTCTTGAGTGCATCTCGTCAACAAGTCATCAAAATCAGGAATTATGTTATTATTGAGAATAGTAGTATTGAATACATACCATGCCCGAGGAAGTCCTCCAAGAGCAATGAGAGTAAGCTATCAGTCAACTATGGCTTCTCCAATAGCTAAGAGATCATTTTTGATTTCGGTGATCCTCATGAAATATGATTGGATGGATTCTCCCTTGCCCATCTTGATCTCCTTTAGATTGTTCTTCAAAAATAGAATTTGATTACCATTTCTAACCCTAAGCATGCTAACCAACTTATCATACATCTCCTTAGATGTGCCCAGCTCGGAGATATAAGCAACCAAGTGCTTATGAATAGAATCCCTAGAGATATGACCAACAACTGCTTCTGCCCCTCATTGCCGAACTGAATCATTCAGATCTGATCTTCGTCTGAGCACTGCTCAGTCACAAGAATTTGATCTCTAGATTTAGACTCTATGTGTGTTCTCCAGCTAACCCCCAAGCCTGCCTTTATACTTTTCTTGTTGATGAATCAACGGCTATGATCTAATCCTTAATCAACAGCTAAGATTAAATTAGACTTGATCCTCGTCACTTAGAAACTTCTCACCAACATGTTTAAAATAATTCACTTTAATTATTAACATTCCCTAAGTTATAACTTATGCTCCATTTAAAATAATTAATTATTTGAATAAGTTAAGCTCTGGGTGGAATTTCTCAAAACGATTTCTGGGTCTTGGAGATCTCATGTGTTCTAGCCCCCCCACCCAACAAAGTTTCGAAGCTAGAGCACATCTGATGCTACCCAAAAATCAACACTCCCTCTTAGCGAGGAATGTGCTCTAGCAATACTTCAATACTAGAAGCATCACCTTGATCCACGACATTGGTCCTCCGCCTTACTGGTGCTCGGCTTGTTACCCTTCATCCACTGCACAGTTGCTATCTGTACTGCTGCCCTTGACTCTGCCACTCCCATTGCTACATATGTACTGCAGCTCCCTCTCAAATGTTGCATCATGCTACCCATAGCACTACCACTGCTAACTGCTACATTGCAACTCAGTTACTGAGAGTTTAAGCAACTGAAAATACATCCCAAAATCCTGACATACAAGTTAGTCTGGATGAATCTCAATGGTGAAGCTCCCTCTATTGTTAATCTGTGCTGACCCTCTGATGCTCAGCGCTGCTACTACTCTGCACTGCGCTGCACCTATGTGCATTGTGTTGTTGTTGTTGCCCCTGCTCTATGCTACTTCAGACTTTAGCGTTCTAGCTTTGCTACTGTCGCTCCATCATCTCTCGCACCAACTAACACCCACCATTCTGCTACTGAATAACTTTAGCTCCGAGTGGAATTTCTCCAAACAATTTTTGGGTCTTGGAGATCTCATGTGTTCTAGCCCCTCCACAAAGTTTCGGAGCTAGAGCACATCTGATGCTACCGAAAAATCAACACTTCCTCTGTTGTCTCTGATGCCCTTACTCTGCTATGTACTCTTGGTCCTCCAACCAATAATTGCTTCTGCCCCTCGTTGCAACTGAATCACTACGTTCTTATCTTCATTCGAGCACTACTTCGTCAGAAGAATTCGATCTCTAGATTCATACACTGTGTGTGCTCTCCAACTGACCCTTAAGCCCTCCTTTATACTTTTCCTGTTGAAAAATCAACGGCCGTGATCTAATCCTTAATCGACGGCTAAGATTAAATTAGACTTGATCCTCGTCACATAGAAGCTTCTCACCCACATGTTAAATTAATTCACTTTAATTATTTTAATTCCCTAAGTCTTAACAAGGCTTTATTAAAAATAATTAATTATTTGAATAACTTTCACTCCGAATGGAATTTCTCCAAACGATTTCTGGGTCTTGGAGTTCTCATGTGTTCTAGCCCCTCCATGAAATTTTGGAGCTAGAGCACATCCGATGGTATCCAAAAATCAACACTCCCTCTTAGCGAGGAATGTGCTCTAGCAATAGTTCTCACCAGAAGCATCACCCTGATCCACAGGATCGGTCCTCTGTGCTTCTTCTACTCGGCCTACTGCCCCTCATCCATCACTGCTGCAATCTGTACTATTGCCCATGACTCTGCCACTATCACTGTTGCATCTGTACTGTAACTCCCTCTCAAAATGTTGCATCATATTGCCCATACCACTGCCACTGCTAATTGTTGCACTGCAACTCAGTTGCTGAGAGTTAAGCAACTGAAAAACATCCTAAATACTACCATACTGGTCAATTTGGATGCACCTTGATTTTGAAGCTTCCTCTACTGCTACTCTGCACTGACTCTCTGATGCTGCTGCTCTGCACTGCGCTGCACCATTGTGCACTGAGCTGCTGCTACCTCTGCTCTGTGCTGCTTTAGACTTTTGCGCTCTAGCTTTGCCACTATCGCTCCATCATCCCTCGCACCAATTGACACCGGTCATTCTGCTACTGTCATTAAGGGCTCTTGTAGTCGTATGTAATCCAAGAGTTTGGGCACCTCAAGGATCCTGACCCTTTCCCAAAATGTAGCTGATCTACAGCTCCATATCACCCCACTTCTTAGGTGCATGAGAACTCATGGCGCATCCATCATCATCATCCTCATCAGCCTGAGTTGGAGCAGCCTTCAAGTTAGACTCTTCCTTGCCCTTCTTCTTCAAAGGGCACTGCGTGTTGAAATGTCCCAGTTCCCCACATTTGAAGCATCTAACCTTCAAGAGGTCCTCCTTCCTTCTCTCTTGCCCTTGTTGCCCCTTCGATGTGAGAGTCACATCTTCCTCTTCCTCCTTCTTGACTTTGATCCCTTTGTTGCTGCTTCCCGCCTTGGTCCACCGTCTGATCTCTTCTTGTCGAAGAGCTGCCCACATCTCTTCCCAGCTTGGAAGAGCGGCCCTGCCCAAAATACCTTGGACAAAAGTCTCCTAGTCTTTAGTGACTGCGTTCACAACAGTCCTAACCATAAGTCCACCATCTGGTGTAGCCCCTATGGAAGCTAGTTGATCTCGGATCCCTTGCAATCTAATGAGGAAGGGATTGATCTCTTCTCCCTTCTACATCGGAAATAATCTCAGCTGGTTCTCAAGCAACAGTAAAAGTCTCCCACATTTCCCTTGTTGTGTTCTTCTCAGCAATATGTGGGATCACTTGATCCTTGACTCTGTCCATGATCATGTGTTTTACTTTTGCCTGAGCCTCCTCATACTTCTTGAGAGGATCAGCATCAACCAAAACAACAATAGTTTTCAAGGCATGATCCTTGATGCGATGTTCATCCAAAACCGCCAGGATCCTAGCCTTCCATATGACAAAGTTGGATGCTCCATCCAATCTATCCTGATCCCTCAGTCCATTTACGGCCATCTTTGTTCAACTAAGTGTCAAACAAGTCCCTTTCTCCCTCTTCCGTTGCTGCCTCAACAAAACTCGGATCTGGATTTCTTTGGCAATAGAAACCCTCTAAGGAACAAGACTCTCTTAATTTCGATTTCCTTCACTAAAATCCTTCTGCCAACTGATGTCGAAACACTCCTCTCTAATCTTGCTTTGCTACTACTCAACACTAGATCTAGACTTCTTGGCAAGAAACCTTCTGAGGAACTGCTTCTCTCTACTTTGCTTCAGCCCCACTACACATTGTTCTGCACCAACGGAATCAGTGCCCCACTAGCAACTCTAGAAAGAATTGTATTGCACCTCTAGCCACGGCAATCTGAAAATTTGAGACTCAACAGCCTTTGCGCTGACCTAGCAAGCACTGTGCTGCCTTCTGTAGCTACAACGTCACCCTGGCAGGCTGACGCAGGCTCTGCATGAGCCTTCCCAGGTGAGGCTCGGCAGTACAGCTTACTGTCATGTGCCCAGTGAGAAGAGGAAGAAGTTGGAAATGACTGCAGAAAAAGGGTATTCAGTAGGATACAATGAGAATGCAAAGGCATATTGCATCTACATTCCCGAGAGCAAGAAAGTCGTGGTGCGAAGGGATGTGAACTTCATGGAGGAGAAGGCCTTCAGAAGGTCCCGCGAGTTGCCTTTAGCTACGCAGCCTAAGGAGGAGCCTCTGGTTCAGCCCCAACAACCAGCAGCAGAAAATTCAATTGCCTCTCCAAGGCATAGGGATCCAAGGGATGTGTCTCCCGAGGATTTGCAAGAGGGAGAGCCAGTAAATCCACCCACCACCAGTGGAAGAACGAGTAGGGAACTTCAACAGATTCTGAAGGATGCAGAGGACTTTGTCGGAATCCCTTGAAATGAGAAGAGATAGCATAAGCAGCCTGAGAGGTATCAAGCCTTGGTTGCTCAAGTCGGAGAACCTTCCAGTTTTTGGGAAGCAGCTCAGCACCAGGTGTGGGTTGATGCAATGGTGGAAGAGTATAGTTCCATCGTGACGAATGATGTATGGGAAGTGGTCCCCGGACCTCAGGAGAGATCAGTTGTAGGATCAAGGTGGGTCTACAAGATCAAGTATGTTGCAGATGGCAGCATCGAGAAATTTAAAGCCAGGTTTGTGGCTAAGGGGTATGCTCAGAAGGAAGGGATTGATTATGAAGAGACCTTCACCCCAATAGCCAGATACACCTCTATCAAATCCGTGATATCCCTTGCTGCGCAGATGGGATGGGAAATTCCCCAGTTGGACGTCAAGACGACATTCTTGAATGGGGTGATAGAAGAAGATGTGTATATAGAACAACCAGAGGGCTTCAAGACGCATGATCAGAAGACTCATGTGTGCAAATTGAAGAAAGTGTTGTATGGACTAAAGCAAGCTCTTAGAGCCTGGTATGGTTGAATTGACAGCTATCTACAGAAGATGGTATTCGTCAAGAGTGACGCAAATCCCAATCTCTACTATCTGAGAGTAGGGAGTGAGTCGTTGATACTAGTTTTGTATGTAGATGATATATTCTTGGCAGGATCATCAGGGCTCATCATAGACTGCAAGAAGAATTTGGCTGAGGAATATGACATGAAGGATCAAGGACGGATGCACTATTTTCTGGGGTTGGAGGTTTGGCAGCAGAATGGGGAGACCTTTCTTGGTCAAGGGAGATACACTACAAAGATTCTGAAGAGATTTGAGATGGAGGATTGTAGACCCATGACAACTCCAATGATCACCAACTAGAAGAAAATCGACACGTCCGAAGACAATGAGGCTGATCTTACGTTATATAGGCAACTCATAGGATCGTTGATGTATCTGGTAAATATAAGGCCAGACATTTGTTATGCTATAAATACCCTCAATCAATTCATGGTACAACCTAAGAGAGCTCATTGGGCAGCATCCAAGCATGTTCTCAAGTACCTTCAAGGAACAGTCGAGCTTGGATTGAAGTACACCCGTAGCAATGATGTCAGGTTGAGTGGTTTCACCGACGCAGATTGGGTTGGGATTTCAGTAGATCAAAAGAGTACTAGTGAGTATTGTTTCAGTCTAGGATCAGGAATGACTTCCTGGTTTAACAGGAAACAGAAATCCATAGCACTGAGCTTAGCAGAAGCAGAGTATATGGCAGCCAACACAGCTTCATGTGAGGCCATATGGCTTCGAAAATTGTTAGTGAACCTACTCAAGGAGAAAATGGAAGCGACCATTATCTTATATGATAATCAGAGTTGCATCAAGCTCTCTGAAAATCCTGTGTTTCATGATTGGTCGAAACATGTTGATATCAGGTGTCACATCATCAGGGACTGTGTACAACGTGGAGTTATTCAGTTGCAGTACACTCCAACAGGAGAATAGGTAGCAGACATCCTCACAAAAGCTCTAAGGAAGACTAAGTTTGTCTACTTCAGAGAATATATGGGGATGATGAAGAATCCCTTCTAGTAGGAGGAATGGATAGGATCAATATTCAGACAGAGTTGTTGTACTGATGCAGTAGTGACAGTGGCAGTGTAAAAGGCAGCAGTACAGAGGACAGTAGCGTAGCAGATGAGGGGCAATGTCTAAAGATCAACAGCGCATAGGGTACTTCAAAAACAGAGCAACATGCAGCAGGCATATTGCTGGAACACCTTCCTCGCTAAGAGGGAGTGTTTATTTTTGTAGCATCCGAAAGTATTCCAAGTCTCAAACTTTGCAGGGAGGTTTGGACAACAACATTCCAAAGAACCCAGAAACTGTTTGTGGAAATTTCACTCGATTCATGACTTATTAAAATAATTAATTATTTTAATGAAGACCCTAAGTCTAAACTTAGGGAAATGAAATAATTAAAGGGTATTAATAAGTCAGAATGTGAGTCTTCTAGAAAACAAGGATCAAGTCAAGTTTTAATCTTAGCCATTGATTAAACTTCTAATCTGGGTTGTTGGTTCTCCAACGTGAAGATTATAAAAGAAGGCTTGATGGTCGTTTGGAAAACAAGTCGGGCATACACTCAATACTCGAAGGAGATCATTTCTGAAGTAAGAGAATTCGATTTCAGTGGGAGAGTTGCAGGGCGAAGAGTTTGCAGAAGCAGAAGGAGGGAGTCAGAAGTGATCGAGGTCAGGGATAGAGCGAAGCAGTGGGCCACTCGAGGTAGCTCTGGGCCGCAGCGCAAAGAACCCACGGAAACCCTACGTAGTCCAGCGATGGGACTGCGCAGAGAAACACGTAGACAGGCACAGGAGATAGCAGAGGCTAATCAGGGTGTCAGAGAATTGTCCAAGAGAGCTGGGAATTCTGTCTCAGGTGTTTCATATTTTATCTGCTAGTATTTTTCCTTGTAAAGATATCACTTGCTGAAGAATTAATAAAACCCTCATATGTTGCACTGATATTCCCGCATTGGGTTCTTCCGGGGACAATTGTCCAAAAATAACTGCGTACATGTGATTGATTCTTGTGCTAATGTCCTTTACTGTTAATTTCTCTGCATATGTAATTGTGAATGTTGCAGTAGTATTTATTTCGATATTTGCCAGAAGATTTCTGAAAATAACCTATTGAAATAATAAGTAGGAGGAATAAATCTATCACTGCAACTGTATAGTTTTCAGATTGAAAATTTCACAGATTTCAGATCCGAGGCCGAGAATACATTGGCCGAGAGGCAGATTAGTACCAGAGGAGCAACACAAGCCTAGGAGGGGTGATGCAGGCCCAACAGGGGTGACGCAGAGCAAGAGGAGCTGACGCAGAGCCATCAAAGGCAGTGTTGGGGTTTCAGTGGGCCAGATAGGGCTCGTTATTCAGCAGATCTGAAAGGGTGATGCAGTGATTGCATAGACACGTGTGGGGTTCTTCATCCTCAGCTGAATCAGCCATATTATCTGTCTCCGGAGACAGAGGTACTTCTGCCGGGATTTTCTCTATTGGGTAAATCACTATTGGTACCTTAGTTTGTATTCAGAAACTGTATAATAATAAAACCCTCAAGAGTTGTTGCACTGGTTTTCCCACATTGGGTTTCTTTGGGGACATTTGTCCGAAAAACCTTGTGTCCTTTGTCGAATGTGCTTAATTCTTCAGTACTTGATCTGTATATTTGTGTAGGCTGCAGTGTCTTTACTTCAATGTTTTCTGAATATTTATGAAAATAACTTGTTAATTTAAAAATAAAAGTAGAAGAAGTAAACCAGATTTCTACAATAGAATTTATTTTAAGTGAATTCAGAAATTTTCACATTGTATCAGAGCTATTGCAGATCAGGGCAAGCTGAAGCCATCAGCAAAGAGGCGAAGATTTTGCTGCAGGAAGGCGGTTGTGACAGCACAGATCCAGGAAGAGGCACCGCAGCACCAGAGGGGCAGCCCAAGCCCAAGAGGGGTGACGTAGAGCTTGCCTAGCTCACACAAAGCTGATGTAGAAGCTCACGCAGACCCAGAGGGGTGACGCAGAACCAATCTAGCTCATACAGAGCTGACGCAAAGGCTCACATAGGCCCAGAAGGATCACGCAGTCCGAGAGGACGTAACGTTGCATTGGTTGTCGTGGCTGGAAGTGCATTTTTTTTCTTCACAAGTTGCTGGCGGGGCATTGTTCTGTCAGTGCAGAACAATGTCTAGCAAGGTTGACAAAGTAAGGGGAAGCAGTTTATCAGCACACTTTCTCACCACGAAGTCTGAAATCTGATCAGTGGAGTGATTGGAAAGAGTTGATTCAACAAGAGTCAGTGGAGGATTTCCAAGAGGGAAATAACTTATCAGAGGGAGCGTATTCTCTAGAGGGTTTCTAGCGCCAAGAAACCCAAATCCGTGTCTTTCGTTGATGGTAGCAACAGAAGTAGGGAGAGGAGTTTTTCAGCTTCGACATCTTTTGAGCAGAGATGGCCACACATGGATTGAGGGATCAGGATAGGTTGGATGGAGTATCCAACTTCGACGTCTGGAAGGCCAGAATCCTCTCAATTCTGGATGAATATCATATCAAAGATCATGCCAAGAAGGTTGTAATTGTTCTTGTTGATACTGATCCATTGAAGAAGTATGAGGAAGCGCAAGCAAGGGCCAAGCGCTTGATTATGGACGAGGTCAATAACCTTGTGGTCCCACACATTGCTGAAAAGAAAACAACAAATGAGATGTGGACAACGTTGACCTTTATGTATCAAGGGAATTACGTTCAAAGGAGAATGATTCTGGAGAATCAGCTTCGACTGTTTCAGATGCATAAGGGAGAGGAAATCGACCCCTTCCTCATTAGATTGAAGGCGATTCATGATTAGTTGGCTATTATGGGGGCCACTCCTAATGAGAGTCTATTGGTCAAGACTGACCTGAATGCAGTGTTTGAAGAGTAGGAGACCTTTGTCCAAGGCAATTTGGGCAGAGCAACACTTCGAAATTGGGAAGACATGTGGGCAGCTCTTCGACAAGAAGAGATCCGGAGGATGACCAAAGCGAGCAGCATCAGCGATGGAATAAAGATCAAGAAGGAGGAGGACGAAGATGCGGCTCTCGCATCTAAGGGACAGCAGGGGCAGCGAGGGAAGAAGAAGAGAGACCTTTCAAAGGTCAGAGGCTTCAGATGTGGTGAACTCAGACATTTCACCACTACTTGTCCTCAGAAGAAGAAGGGGAAGGAAGACTTGGATTCAAAGGCTACAACAGCGAAGGGTGATGATGGGAGTGATGACGATGTGGCTATGAGTGCTCATGTACCTCGAGAGAAGAGGTGGGGCAACATAGATCTGTAGATTGATCTACAGATAGTGTTGGGGGGAAGGATCTTTGAGGTGCCCAAACTCTTGGATCACATACGAGCTACGGGAGCCCTTAATGATAGTAGCAGGATGACTAGATTCAGTTGGTGCAGAGGACTGTGGAGGCACATTGGCAGTGCTAGGATGCTGAAGACTAGAGCAGTGCAGATCAGAGGCAGTAGCATCGTAGAAGCAGTAGCCCAGAGGCAGTGCTTACGCAATGCAAAGCAGCAGCAACACAGAGGCACTAACGGGTCGGCGCATATTAGCAGCAAGGGGTGTTTTAGTATCGAGATGCGGCCAAACTGACTTGTCTGTCAAGATTTTGGGTGATGTCCTTCAGTTGCTTAACTCTCAGCAACTGAGTTGTAGTGCAGCAGTTAGCAGTGGCAGTGCTATGGGCAACATGATGTAGTATTTGAGAGGGAGTTGCAGTACAGATAAGGCAGTGACTATGGCAGAGTCATGGGCAGTAGTACAGAAGGCAGCAGCGTAGAGCATGAGGGGCAGCAGGCCAAACATCAGCAACGCAGGGGACCGATGTCGTGGATCAGGGTGATGCTTTAAGATGAAGTATTGCTAGAGCACATTCCTCGTTAAGAGGGAGTGTTGATCTTTGGGGTAGCATTGGATGTGCTCTAGCTTCGAAACTTTGTGGAGGGGCTAGAACACATGAGATCTCTAAGACCCAAAAATCATTTAGAGAAATTCAACCCGAAGCTTAAGTTATTAAAATAATTAATTATTTTAATGGAGACCCTAAGTCTAACTTAGGGAAATAAAAGAATTAAAGTGAATTAATTTAAACATGTGGGTGAGAATGTTCTAAGTGACAAGGATCAAGTCCTTTCTAATCTTAGCTATTGATTAGAGATTAGATCACGACTGTTGAATGTTAAATAGGAAAAGTATTAAAGGAAGGCTTGGGGTCAGTTGGAGAACACACACATGTTGAGATTTTGTGTATTTGGGGTAGCATCAGTTGTGCTCTAGGTCCCAAATTTTGTGGAGAGACTAGAGTACAATTGATCTACAAAACCCAGAAATTGATTTGGGAAATTTCATCTGGTTTAGGAGATATTAAATTAATTAATTATTTTAATGTATTTCCTAAGTTAAAACTTAGGGAACTTAAATAATTAAGGTGAATTTAATTAAACATGTGATGAAATTGTCTTAAGTCACACGGATCAAGCTTTCTTTTAATCTTAGCCATTGATTCAAGATCTGATCAAGGCCGTTGGTTTCCCAACGAGAAAAGTATAAAGGAAAGGCTTGGGGTCATTTATAAAGACACATGGAGGCAGAGCACTGAAGCTAAGCTGAGATTCTAGGGCAGGATTTATAAGAATACTCAGAAGTGTTTTAGCTGCAGAGAGGGGAATTTAGGCCAAGGGGATGATCTGACTCCAGGGTCTAGAATACACAAGAGGCAGAGATCAGCTCAAGGACAGCGCAGAAGGAGAGAGCAGCAGCAACAAGGACAATGTGATTTTCACCAAGAAACCCTCTAGGGTTACGCAGAGACCCTTCAAGGGCAGCGTAACTGCGTCACCCAGTCTGGGGTAACGAAGTCTCTTCCGGAGCGTTGAGGGTTTGAGGGGCTTCAGACGCTGACACAGAGGCTTTCAGGGGCAGCGCTGGGGTTTTGAGGCCCTAATCTTGGCTGAGTTCTGTAAATCCCATTTGAGGGTGTGGATCAGTCATTATTTTGGCCCTAGATCAGCCAGTGAGCTGTAGATCTAGTATTTTCTCTGTCGGTATTTCCAGATCTGGAACCCAGATTTGTGTATTCAGAAATATTCTTAATAATAAAACCCTCCATCAGCTAGAGATCGGTTTTCCCGCATTGGGTTTTTCCGAGGACTATTTGTCCAGAAATAACTATGTCACTTTGTCAATGTGTGCATGAACTTGTTCTAGATCTGAATTGGTAGAGATCTATTATGTGTTTTACTTCGATTTTAACTTGAATTTATTCAGTTAATAACTTGTCTAAGTAGGAGGAGCATAACCAGATTAACAGTAATAATTTCTGCATAAAGTGTAAGATTCAAAAATTTCTACATGGTATCGGAGCAATTACAGATCTAGGAGGGTCACCAGTAGAAAAGACTAAAGGTTCTAGCTGCAAAAAGTAGCTAGAAAAGCAGCAGAAAAGCAGATCTGAAGGGACACCACACTTTTCAGAGGCAGATTCACGTAGAGGGAAGGGTGACGCTGTCTAACGTTGTGCCCTAGCAAGCCCACGCAATTACTGCACAGAGGCAGCTCAGGAACAGCGCTGGATTGGTCTAAAGCCAGCCAGTGCAATTCAGATCTGAATCTGTCAGATCCAGAAAAAACTACAGAAAAGCTGCAGAAATTCAGAAGAGCTGGTGGGGTTAAAATTCTGAAGTTTTTAGATTTTTAGCCTTAGCACAAGTGACAAAGAGCGGGAGGAGATAAGCTTCTCAGAGAGTTTCTAGCCAAAGAAAACTTGCAGTTTGATCAGAGGATCAAAGAAGAAGCTGAATCATAGTTGATTTGGTAGATTTCCAAGGAGGGAAATTAGCTGTCAGAGGGAGTAGAAGGTGCCTATTTCACCAAGGGCCTTAGATCCATTTCTCTAGCACAGAGAAAAAGAAGTTTCGACACATTCTAAGCAGATGGCTCCTCATGGACTGCGTGATCAGGATAGGCTAGATGGCCTCTCAAACTTTTCAGTTTGGAAGGCAAGGATCCTAATTGTCCTTGAGGCATACAATCTTAGAGACCATGCAGAGAAAACTCTAGCCACACCGACAGATTCAGATCTCCTTCAGAAGCATAAGGAAGCTGTTGGGGATGCCAAGCTATTGATTATGGATGGTATCAAGCACCATATTGTACTACACATAGCTGAGCAGAAGACAACTAACGAGATGTGGAGGGCCTTGACTTCTCTGTATGAGGGAAAGTCTGTCCAAAGAAAAATGTTGTTGGAGATTCAATTCAGATGAGGTCATTCATGATGACCAAGGGAGAAGACATGGAACATTTTCTCTTCAGATTGCAGTCAATTAGAGATCAGTTGACTGCAACGGGTGCAACGGTGGATGATGTTGTGATATTCAGGACTCCCCTCAATGTAGTCACGGATGAGTGGGAAACCTTTGTCCAAAGGATCTTGGGAAGAGCGGACCTCCCAGATTGGGACACCTTGTGGTCAATTTTGCGTCAAGAAGAACTCTGCAGGTTCACTAAGAGGCAGCACAGCCCAGAATTGAGAAAAGTGAAGAAGGAATATGAGGAAGATGCAGTCTTGGCATTGAAGAAGCAGCCAAAGAAGAAGAAGGATCTCTCAAAGATCAAGTGCTTCCAGTGTGGTGAAATGAGACATTTTGCCAGCCATTGTCCTCAGAAGAAAAAGGACAAGGAAGCATCTTCTTCCAAATCAGTTGTGGCAGATGATGGGTCAGGAGATGATGCAGCTATGAGTGCTCATGAATCACGAAGGTGGGGTGACATGGACATGTAGAGGAGCTACATGGAAGTGAGGCGGGATCCTTGAGCAGCTCATCTCTTGGATCACATGCGAGCTACGACAGCCTTAAGACAGTAACGGGACAAGTGGAGCAATAGGTGCATAGATCATAGATGAAGTAGGCAGAGGCAGATCTGAAGACTGGAAGGAACAGTGCGAGCAAGACAGCAGCAGTGTAGGAGTAGTAGCAGCGCAGAGGCTGATGTGACTTCAACAACGCAAAGCAGAGCTGCTTACGCAGTGCAGAGTTGCAACAACGCAGAAGGCTTCAGAGGGACAACGCAGTGCAGCAGTAGCATGATAGATTTCAGCACAAGGGGCTGATGTGACTTCAGTAGTGCAGAGGGAATCTGATTACGTAGGCAGAGTTGTAGTTGTGCATCATTCTTTAGATGCCAACACAGATCTGTAGCCTATGGAGCTTCAGTGATGAGGATGCAGCCCATCTGACTTGTCTGTCAAAGATTGGGCAGAAGATTCAGTTGTTTCTCTCAACAAATTGAAGTTGCAGTGCAGTAGATCAACAGTGGCAGTGCTATGAGCAGCACAGATGGAGCATATTGAGAGGGAGCTGCAGTACAAAGGTTGCAGTGGCAGTGGCAGAGTCATGGGCAGTAGTACAAAATGGCAGCAGCAGTGCAGAGTTGAGTGGCAGAAGGCCAAGCATCAGCAGCACAGAACCAGTGCCCAAAATCATGTAATGCATAAGTGTGATGTATTGCTAGAGCACACCATTGATGCTAAGAGAGAGTGTTGAGATTTTGTGTATTTGGAGTAGCATCAGTTGTGCTCTTGCTCCCAAATTTCGTGGAGAGACTAGAGTACACTTGATCTACAAGACCCAGAAATTGATTTGGGAAATTTCATCTGGTTTAGGAGATATTAAATTTATTAATTATTTTAATGTATTTCCTAAGTTAAAACTTATGGAACTTAAATAATTAAAGTGAATTTAATAAAACATGTGATGAAATTGTCTTAAGTCACACGGATCAAGCTTTCTTTTAATCTTAGCCATTGATTCAAGATCTGATCATGGCTGATGGTTTCCCAACGAGAAAAGTATAAAGGAAAGGCTTGGGGTCATTTGTAAAGACACACAAAGGCAGAGCACTGAAGCTAAGCTGAGATTCTATGGCAGGGTTTGCTAAAAATACTCAGAAGTGTTTCAACTGCAGAGAGCGAAATTTAGGCCAAGGGGATGATCTGATCCTGGGGTCTAGAATACACAAGAGGCAGAGATCAGCTCAAGAATAGTGTAGAAGGAGAGAGCAGTAGCAGCAGCAAGGACAGCGCAGTCCCTCCAAGGACAGCGTGATTTTCAATAGGAAACCCTGGAGTTACGCAGAGACCCTTCAAGGGCAGCGTTGGGGTTTCTAAGCCCTAATCTTGGCTGAGTTTTGTAAATCTCATTTGAGGGTGTGGATCAGTCATTATTTTGGCCCTAGATCAGCTAGTGAGTTGCAGAACTAGTATTTTCTCTGTCGGGATTTCCAGATTTGGAACCCAGATTTGTGTATTCAGAAATATTCTTAATAATAAAACCCTCCAGCAGTGAGAGATTGGTTTTCCCGCATTGGGTTTTTCCGGGGACTATTTGTCCAGAAATAACTGTCACTTTGTCAGTGTGTGCATGAACTTGTTCTAGATCTGAATTGGTAGAGATCTGTTATGTGTTTTGCTTCGATTTTAACTTGAATTTATTTAGTTAATAACTTGTCTAAGTAGGAGGAGCATAACCAGATTAACAGTAATGAAGCGAAAAAAAGTTCTTTCTTAAGTTAAATACTCCAGAACACTTGGAATACAAAGATATCCATTTAGGATATAAATATTGTATTAGAAAGTGTGATGAATGAGATGTTGAATGTTACAAATGAGGCATACTTATATACCTACACAGGTGCCTCTTTACGAATGGTCATGTCTCATCAGCCATGGCCTTTCAACCTAATTACTAATTAACTAATTAGTCATTATTTACATTATTTTATCCATTACATTGCCTTCCTCCTCAAAAAGCTTTGTCCTCAAAGCTTGTTGATGAAAAGGCCTTGATTCTTGTCTCTGCTACACATGTCTTCTCTTCTCGGGGTAGTCATCCTGGTTGACACAATTTGATATGATCTTCTAAGTGACAAACAAAACTGTCGCACGAAGAATGGATCAGATCATCCTAAATCAATCTTTTGTGGAATCTTATGGCGATTGGCAACTTGTGACGACTTGGGATCACATGAGCGGATTGCACCGACATAAGTATTCTTCAAATCAAAATGTGAAAATATCCATGAGGATACAAATATTATTATATAAAAGGTATGATGAATGAGATATGAGATAGATGATTGAATGTTACAAATGAGTCCTGCTTATATACCTACGCAGGTGCCTCTTCACGAAAGGTCATGTCTTATCAGACATGGCCTTTCAACCTAATTACTAATTAACTAATTAATCACTATTTACATTATTTTATTCATTACATTTGTCTTCCCCTCAAACAGCTTTGTCCTCTAAGCTTGTCGATGAAAGGCCTCGATTTCTTTTCCTGCTACGAACATCTTCTCGTCTTGGGGCAGTTATCCTTGTCGATACAAGTTGATATGATCTTCTAAGTGACAAACAAAACTGTCGCACTGAGAATGGATCGGACCATCCTAAATCAATCTTCTATGGAATCTTACGATGACTGGCAACTTGTGATGATTTGTTAGTATTCTTCGGAATATCAATCTGTTTCTGTTCTGAATACATAGCTTGGTTGAGTTATCTGCTCCCATGATTTGGATATCGATAGGGAACTGTTTTGGTTTGACCTCTTTGATTTTCGCCTAGCGAGGATGTTATGGAGATGGTTACAGAATCTTCACATAGAATGTTCCTCGTTCGTTTGGCATCTAAGTTTGTTTCTTCTGCAACTTGCTTGTCGTCTTCTTCAGTTGAGACATTTACTTGATCAACGTTCGATTTTTCTTCAACTTGAACTTCTATATTTGCAGATTTCGATGCTTCATTTTCGACAAGTTGTTGCACCTTTTTTTCCAACGACTTATTGTCTTTCTTCAGCTTCTTAATTTGCGTTAGTAATTTATCGTTGTGGTCCTTGAGGCGAGCAACTTCTTCATTCTTGTTAGTTGTGGTTTCGTCAACTTCTCTTTGCAAATATTGTATTGCTTTTTTACTTTCTGAAAGAACTACTCTTGTGATATCTAATATGTCTTCCGGTGTTAGTGAATTCGGCTTCACCGTGACATCTTATAACGTTATGTTTTTCTTTTTGTAAGAAAATGTCAAAAACTTCTTTTTCATATTAAGGATGAATGACCCTAGTGATTCCATCTAGAGCGAACCCAGAACTATATCACTATTATTGGAAAATAAGGTTTTAACGGTGAATTGCGAGACAAAGGAATACTCCCCAATACTTAGGTGTAAATTCTCTATGTTGTGTTGTTTATCATTTGCGTTAAATGAATTTGCTTCAGTTATATTTGATTCAGGGATCACTAATTGGTTAGCACATTCGGTACTAACATAATTATTCTTTCGAGTAAAATCGATAGATATGACTACCTCTTTTCCCGCAAGTGACCCTTTGATTTCAATTAGTGCATCGACACACATACTATAATTTTTAGGAAATTTTCCCTCTTTTAGTTCTGTTTTGGATGCCATTTTGTTAGATAACTTCGGGATTTTTAAGGGTGACCCTTCCTAATATTTATAATAAAATATTATTATTTCCCTTTAATAAACCCTCAAGCTTAATTAATCTTTCCAATATCCTTTACTATTATTCCTTCAATCTTTGGTAATGAATCCTTCACTAATATTCTCTTTTTAAAGAGGCTCAAATTCTTTTATGTATGTATATAGTCCCTTTTTAAATAAAATCTTTAGAATATAATGATTTATCTCCTTTTCCACTTTTCCAATACTTAAACCTTTAATAACCTCTTTTTCCTCTATTATACCTTCGAGCTTTAATAATGATTCCTTAATATTTTAAGAAATCCTTAATAATATTTTTCCTTCTGATTTTTTTGAAAATTACTTCCTTGATTTCTTTTTATGAAATCTTCTATAATTACTAAGAAGATGTTTGACTTTCATAATATATATATTTTTTTAACAATTGATTTTTTTTTAACTCTTTTTTTTTTGTTGAAAAGTTACAACCCTAGTGAAACGCGACTATTCACATATATTCACCTATAAAATATATGTCCACTTATGTGTATTTGACTCGGTTAATGTTCTTCACGTAAAAGTAAACTTACCATTCACACAAATTTTTTATTCCTTTTGTTCTTATTTTACCTTGCAATTACCATGGGCTTCTAAAACCACGAGCTTGTAAACCACTTAAAGAATAATCAAAATAACCTTATCTACTCTTCCTTCTCTTACGTATAGTATTTTTATCATGCACTTTTTATCAATAATGTAGAACCATTTTTTATTTTTTATTTTCTTTTGGAACTATTTTCTTTTAAAATTTTTTTATCCTTTTAATTTATTTCCACTTTTTTTTAACATTCCTTCTCTCTTTTATTTTTTTATTTTTTTTCTTCAACGACCCTCTTTTTTTAAAACTTATTTCCTCTTCTTTTAATTTTAATGGCCAAAGGCCTACTGGAAAGCTGGAGAAACTCCAAATTCTGGTAGTGAAACTCTTCAATGGCAACAATGTTGACGAATTTGACGGTCAAGGACCTGGATCGGAGAGCATGGCTCTGTGCAGCAGTAAGCAGCCAGAAGATCGAACTGCTCTGATACCAAATGAAGCGAATAAAGTTCCTTCTTAAGTTAAATACTCCAAAACACTTGGAATACAAAGATATCCATTTAGGATATAAATATTGTATTAGAAAGTGTGATGTATGAGATGTTGAATGTTACAAATGAGGCATGCTTATATACCTACACAGGTGCCTCTTCACGAAAGGTCATGGCTCATCAGACATGGCCTTTCAACCTAATTACTAATTAACTAATTAATCATTATTTACATTATTTTATTCATTACAAGTAATAATTTCTGCATAAAGTGTAAGATTCAGAAATTTCTACAACACAGAGTGGCAGCACTTGAGCTAAGTCAAAATTCTAGGACGCGATTTGCTAAGAATTTTCGAGTGAGCTTGCAATGCAACGAGGGGCAGTTCAGTAGTAGGATGTCAGATCCGAGGTTGAGAATACATTAGTAGAGAGGCAGATCTATACCAGAGGAGCAGCGCAGGCCTAGGAGGGGTGACACAGGTCCAGCAGGGGTGACGTAGGCCCAACCAGGCTCACACAAAGCCAGCGCAGAGGCTCACGCAGGCCTAGAGGGGTGACACAAAGCAAGAGGAGTTGACGCAGAGCCATCAAAGGCAGTTTTGGGGTTTCAGTGGGCTAGATAAGGCTCGTTATTCAGTAGATCTGAAAGGGTGACGCAGTGACTGCGAAGGCACTTATGAGGTTCTTCATCCTCAGCTGAATCAGCCATATTATTTGTCTCCAGATCCAGAGGTACTTCTGCCGAGATTTTCTTTGTTGGGTAAACCACGACTGTTACCCTAGTTTGTATTCAAAAACTGCATAATAATAAAACCCTCAAGAGTTGTTGCACCAGTTTTCCCGCATTGGGTATTCAAAATCTTCAGTACTTGATCTGTATATTTGTGTAGGCTGCAGTGTATTTACTTCAATGTTTTCTGAAAATTTCTGAAAATAACCGGTTAATTTAAAAATACAAGTAGGAGAAGTAAACTAGATTTCTGTAGTAGAATTTATGTTAAGTGAATTCAGAAATTTTCACAAACTTGATCCCAAAGTTTCAGCAAATTTGGACCAAGCAATCTTCAAGGCCTTGCGCCTAGGGTTTGTTCTCTAAACCCTTGCTTTGCCTCTTCTTTATTACAAAAGTGATAATAGTGATATAATAGCCCTAGAATCACATTTAAACTAGTCAAAATAACTCAAAATTGCAAATTTGAATTTTCCTAAATTTTGGCCACATGAGCATCAAGGATCTAACCTATATCTAAAGTTTTGATTGCTGAAACTTTCTGCATAAATCACTGAATCATTTTCTGAAATTTTCTGAATAGCACACTCTAAAAGGCCTAAAAACTTGATTTTCAATTTTGATAATTTTTTCTAAGTTTTGGGTTAAATTTGGCATTGGTTCAAGCATGAATAGCTCATTCTCCACACACTTTACTTAATACTGTAATTAATATTTCTGATCTGATATAATAGTGGAAAAATACATCTTAAGAGGGCTAATACATCTGATTCTTGAGTTGGCTCAATTATGAATTTGATATCTAAAGCGAATTTACTTGTTGCTTTCATAAGTCTTTTACTGCTGTCATAATAGTCACTTATTGCCCATAAAAATATCATTGGAACATGAAGTGCATAAGTCTTTTCATAGTTCTACAGTATGTGGTTATGTGTTCCTAGCATTTACATTGTGGAAGTGCCTAACATTGTGTTTTTCTTGTGAGTTTATGTGCTATAAGAATTAATATTTCACATCTAATAGGCTCACTCACTAAAATCATAGATCATCTTGGTGATAAGACTCTTGGGCATATCGATATCTTGTGAATCTGCTTGGGTTTCTCTTAACAATTGATATTGAGTAATAAGATCACATAATCTTGTTGGAAAATTGTGATTGACATCTTCTAATCTTTTTGGCTAATTGATAAGTGGATAAATTGCTCTAAGTCCTTGTCACTAATTGGTTAAACATCTTGTAGATTAATCTATAGTTGAAGCTTGCACTTGTATCCTTGAACACTTTCTTGTTTTAAGATTGCTATATAACCATTGTTAAGTACTCTTGAAATAATATAATTCACATTAAGTACTTAGAGAACTTAAACAATCTTAACTCAAGATAATTTCACTCATCATCATTGTACAAGCAATATAGGACTTAGTTTGCATTAATAACTTACCTCGAAGCATAAGCGTGGTTGATAGACCCCTAGGGCAACCCGTTTCCAATTAGCTTGAGGGATTCAGCCCTTCTTAGTGGTTAAAACTTAACACGGTGACCTTGCAATCATCAGAGCCACATTCTCTGCAACGCCAGAGGCACTGGGTGGTTGGAACACTGGGGAAGGTATCGTTAATCAAGCCTTTGCCTGCTTCCCATTGGCTTCCATCCCACAACCTACTTCGAACGTTGTTTCTCAAAAAAGTTAAGGGAGAGGTTCTACTTAGCCTAGGCATTTGATCTAAAATTAACCAACACCCTTGCATTACACCTACATTTTAGGCTTTGCATAGCATATAGGATAGTCTATCATATTAAGCAGCGAGTGTCCATCCGGTTACTTGGTTTTCATTTGTAATAAGCAAGAATTGTTACTCCATAAGGCACTAGTCTAATCTCTAAAATCCAATTAAATCCTTAAGTCTTGTTAATTTTAACCGAGTAGTTAGGCCACTCATTCGTGTCTCCCAAGCGAGTTGGTTCCCAACTTGTTTTCCTTACCTCATTCCATAGGGACTACCTCCCATATCCTGTTGTTGGGAGACAGCTAGAACGGAGTGGGCAGGATTCAAAGTGACAACCCCTGCCCTGAGCGGTTGTCGCAGTGCCTATACAATCCGAGCAGCAACAAGACCAACCTGTTTCCCTTCATCAGTTGTAATAGGTCATGAAACTAGTGCAATACCGAAGACTTCCTTTGATCGTTTGGATGTGTGCTTCCTTCACTTCCCCATCTCTGATCCTGAGATCTGCCTTCCAATTGTTAGGTTACAACTGAAAGAACCTGCTCTAATACCAATTGTTGGAATATTCACCAATACTAAGAGGGGGGGTGAATCAATATTGGGCACTTTTAACAATTTTAATTATATCAAGTAAACATTAAACATTAAACAATTAACAACAACATTCAACAATGCACAACATCAAAAACAGTACATATGAGATTTTTAGGTGGAAACCCTTCTAGGAGAGAAACCATTTTATGCTTTTAATGTAAATATTAAAGATTACATCAACAGGAAGCTCCAACTTCCAATATTCTATAGCAACAACTGGAAAGAGGCTCCAACCCCCTAATTTGTTAGCTCCAACTAAAAGGATGTGCCAACACCCTAGTTTTATTAGCTCCAACTGAAAAAATGATCCAACATCCTAGTTTTATCAACTCCAACTAAAAGTATGCTCCAACACCCTAAAAGCTCCAACTTGCCCTTGCACCACTCTGCCACCTTGAAGTGTTATCAGGCTCCAACCTGAAGGAGACTCCAATCTCCGCCTTGCAACACCTTGCCACCCTACTCAGTAAGACACCAGTTGCCCTGAAGGCCCTGACCTTTGTAGAAATTTCTCATTTCCCACCCCGATTTTCAGTTTCACCTTATTTCTCCAATTAGTTAAATGCCCTTTCCCATAACCTTACATTCAACAAGCTGGAAAAATAAATGTTTGCTGAAACACAAATTGTGGAAAATTTTCACAATGTTGGAAAATGCATAAATAAAAATCAGCAGACACAAACAGCCATTCAACACATTTTAACATAGTGATTTTTGGTCAAGGTGACCCTGGAAAAACCCCCTACAACTCTTGGGGAAAACCAGTTCGAAAGCTTCTCTTTATTTTCCGAATATTGTTTTTACAGTGAGACAGAAATTTACACAGCAAAAAATTACAGCGACTTCATAACAGTACTTATCTCGAAAACCGTGCCAAATTCCACCTCGGTTTCTGTGTCCACAAAAACAGAAATTACAGAAAACAGTCCAGCATTAAATGCTATACGGACAACATTTAAATTTGTGTTGTACGGCTATATGGCCTCCTCGAAAATGTGTTGTACGACCTGCTGAAAGCTGCTGTACGGCTGCCTCAAATCCGCTGTACGGCCTCGATTTCAGCACTGATTTTCTGTTGTATGGATTTCAGAAAACAACCCTCTCTCTCCTGCTATATGGACCTCGATTTTTGTGCCTCCAAACTGCTGTACGGTCCTCGAAAAACATGCAGCAATAAATGTTGTCTTTCCTCCCTCGAAATTCGTGCCCTCTTGCCTCGAACGTCGTGCTCTGCCCTTGCTGTATGGATTTGCTGAATGTTAGTGCTGCTGCCCTCCTTCTTCTCACTACTTAGAAAAATCTCCAGCTCTCCTCTCCTTCTCCCAATCTGCTCATAAAAGAATGAATGACCTTTTCCTCCTTTTCCTCCTTTAACCTAACCCTAAGTGACTTTTGGAGAATCCCTAAATCCAATGGCTGAAACAGATTTAAATCTAGGGCTGAGATTAAATGCTCATTTAAATTTCACTTTCTATTTTTTAATTCACCCCACTTTAATAAAGACCCACTTAGTCATTTATTTCCAAAGTCACTTTTCCTTTCTAATTTTACATTGACTTTATTAAAGTCACTTTAAAATTAAACTTTAGTAACTTTATCACTTAAAGTCACTTTTAAATTAGATTTGACTTTATAACTTTATAAAGTCACTTTAGTAGAAAAATTAAATTCTTTTGGACACTTTTCCCTAGGCCAAAGATCAAGGCCTTAGGGAACCACCTGTCCTCCGGTAACCAAATTTCAACACTCCCTCTTACCGAGGAAGGTGTTCCTCACCACACCCATCTTGTCTCTGAAGTAGACATGCTTGCCCCTTGGTAAGGCTTTGGTAAGAATATCTGCCACCTGCTCATCAGTGGGAATATACTCAAGATTCACAACTCCCTTCTGAACATAGTCTCTGATGAAGTGATATTTAATGCCAATATGCTTTGACCTGTCATGAAATACTGGATTCTCTGTCAGTTTAATGCAACTCTGATTATCACAATATATCACTGAAGGTCTCAATGGCTGACCAAATAAGCCAAACAACATCTTGCGAAGCCAAATGGCCTCACAACTAGCTAGACTAGCTGCCATGTACTCTGCTTCCGCTGAACTCAATGCTACTAACTGCTGCTTCCAGTTGAACCAAGACACCACTGCCAAACCCAACCCAAAACAACACCCCGAAGTGCTCTTCCTATAAGAAGCACAACCTGCCCAATCAAAATCAGTGTAACCTGCTAATCTCACTCCATCCCCCTGCTTGTAGTCCAGACCATACTCCACTGTGCCCTGCAAAACCCGCAAAATGTGTTTTTCAGCCACCCAGTGAACCTTCCTATGCTCACACATAAACTGGCTCATCACGTTGACTGCAAAACATATATCTGGTCTGGTGTTGACCAAATACATCAAGGAACCAATCAGCTGTCTGTACAATGTGGGATCCACCAACTCGGAATCTGAAGCATGAAGCTTTTTCCAGTTTGTGATCAACGGTGTTGACATGGATCTACAATCCTCCATGTGGAATCTGCCAAGGATGTCCACAATATACTTCCCCTGCAGGAGGAAGAAATGCCCCTCCTCCTGCCACACCTCCAAACCCAGAAAGTAATGCATCAAGCCGATGTCCTTCATCTCAAACTCCACCGCAAGATCTCTCTTGCAGTGCTCTATGAGTCTCTCTATACCCGTAATGACTAAGTCATCCACATACAGCACCAGAATGAGAGGCTCCTTAACTATCACAATATAGTAAAGGTTTGAATCTACCTCACTCTTTGTGAAACCCATCTCCTGCAAGTATGTATCTATCCTGGAGTACCAAGCTCTGGGAGCTTGCTTTAGGCCATAAAAGGCCTTCTTCAATCTGCACACATGGGACTCCTTCCCATGCACCTCAAAGCCCTGTGGCTACTCAATGTACACCTCCTCCTGTATGAAGCCATTAAGAAATACGGTCTTCACATCCATTTGGTGGATCTTCCAACGCATCTCTGCTGCTATCGATATGATGGAGCGGATCGAAGTATATTGAGCCATGGGAGCGAAGGTCTCCTCATAATCAACTCCCTCTACCTGGGAGAATCCTCTAGCCACAAACCTTGCTTTGAATTTCTCAATGCTGCCATCTGCAGTGTTGACCACACTTTGTCAACTACCCCATTGCAGTACACCCCCATTTTTTCAAATGGGACTTATCATATTCGAGGCTCGTGTCATCCAGATTTCATCGACAGACAAAAGTTTTTATAAATGATTGTAAACCCATTCTGCATGTTTATGATGTAAATGATCTAAGTAAGACCGTCAATGTATGTAACAACCTAGGTAAGCCTAGTATGTTGTTGATGATTTCCATCCTAGGAGGTTTTTTGTCTCACTGATTCACGAAAGTGATCGACAGAGTTTTTCCCTCCAGCCTCACCCCAAAGCTAGGGTGGATTTTGTCATCAGCATGCTAAGTGAGTCCTAGTGTTTTTTATCGAGTCCTTGTAAAAGTAGTTTGAGCTACTTGGTCTACTAGATCATGTTTTGAGTCGCAGAATTGGGTATTTATTTGAGGGTCTATACGAATAGGTATTCCTCCTTCATGTGTCTAAATGTATTATCTTATGTAAAGAGGGTTGGAAAAATAATTAAAATCCCCTCTCAGTCAATTAATTAAATTTTTTGGTCAATTAATTTAAAAAATCTTAAACCAGAAATTTAATTAATTTAGGGTCCTAAGTTAGGATTAAATCTTTAAAGGCAAAATTTGTGGGTCCTTGGAAAATGATTTTTGAAAGCCCCAAGCCAAGGGAATATTGAGAATTTTAAGAAATTTTGGACCCTTGGGCCTTGGTGGTTAAGTCAAAGTCAAAATTTTGGGGTAATTAACTCAAAAATAATATTTTTGAGTTAATTAAAATTGAATTAAATGATAAATTCGTTTTTTCTCCAAAATTTTAATTTCAACGCTCCGAATTAAAAGATAATTAAATCTTTTGGACGGTTGAGATTATTTTGACTAGGATCATCCAAACTAGCCGTTAGAGATCTTGTCCTATAAATTTAGAGGTCTTTCTCATTTTTGAGTCATCCGATCTCAGGATCGTGCACTTGCTCTTAGAAGCTCTTGTAAACTTTTTGAGGAATAAAGCATAAAGACTTTGGGGTTACAAATCTGGATGTTCCTTCTCAGATCTATGTGGTGAATTGTCTCTAAACTCTGCTACTTTGTTTCTTGTATTTTATGGTTGATGGCCTTCATGGATTAATCTGCATACACGTATCTTATGCAGTTTTCTGGGTTTATAAAATAACATTCTGATTTTTCTGCAAAGGTCTCATGTTGTTTTCTTAAATCTCTATCGATCTAAGATTCAGATCTAAGTGTGCAGGGAAATTTTTTTAAAGATTGGGCGTCTAGGGAAGTCTTCGGTTGGACCAGCCGACTCTCAATAAACATAAATCTGATAAGCTCTTTATTTGTTAAATTTCCAGGTCTATCTTACAATATTTATGATTTTGCAGGGTTTCGAAGGCTTGTGCCTCTCACTAAAACTTTAAATCTTTGAAAATTGCGCTAAAACGGATTCAAATCTGACCATGAGGGTTTTAAATCTGTAAACTAGTTGTAAATTTTTTAATTTTCTTTTAGGGCTGTAAGGGTTTAATCGTTTCTTGGTGTGTATCTTCAGATCTGGCTGATTTCTTGCAGGTTCAGTGCTCAAATCAGAATTTTTTTTAGATCTAAGGCAGATCTAGCCTCTGAAGGCCAGATCTGGCCTCGAATTTCAACTGTGAACAAATCTGGGTGATATTTGATTTAAGGAGCATAATAAATCTGAGTTTGCAGGCAGAATTCTTTTAATTCGGAAAGAGAAATTTAAAATACTGGGTTTTACTGGGTTTTGATCTGTTTCTGGCATCATCTAATTGCCCAGCTTCTCTGTCTTCAATGCTTCAACCTCCATCTGCATTTCTTTTCCTTCCGATCTCTATCTATGTGTTAATTTCTTGCTGCTCCCTCAATCACATCTCTTCCACGTTGTCTAGCCCCATCGTGCATCCTTTTGCCGTCCATCTCTGCCTTCATTTCATTGTTCATCTGTTGACCCTTTTCTTCTTTCGATTTCCTCACTGCATAATCCCCTCTGTCTATCGACCTCCCATTCCGTCTCACCTTATCCAGCATCCGTCCAGTCTCACGTCCAACCTATAGCAAACAGTAAAACGATAAATTCGGAGCTTGCCTTCAATCCTGCCGTCAAACCTTACTTCAGCTCTTCACGACGTCAAGCATTCGATCTGCACGTTTGCCCCACGCCATCGTGCCTCCTTCCGCTCCAACCTACACACAGAAGCTGCAAACGACAACAGCAAAACGACAAATCAAATTACAAAACCCGCGTCAAGAAATTTTCAAACTTGTATATGCGTTGGTTCAGTTTTAGAGTTAGATTTGTTATATTCGATTTTTATTTATTTCAATATTGTAGTTAGATCATAGGTTTAATTTCGATTTTGTTACTTACATTTAGTTTTAGATTTTATTTTTATTTTTAGATTTTAGTTTCATATAGGTTAGTTTTAATCGGATTTTAGAACTTTGTCGTTTTTGTTTATTTTTAGTTAGATTTTGATTTGTTTTATTTAGATGTAATCTAGACTTAGTTAATTTGTTTAACTTTAGATTTTAGATTTTAATATTAGCTTTAGTTTTAATTTTAGTTTCTTTTAAGATTAACTTTAGAGTTTAAATTTTGTTAAAATTAGAGCCTTTTTATATTTAGATTTAGATTTCGAATTTTAGATTCAAAATATAATAAAAAATTTATAAAATTTCCAAAAAAATCCTAAAAATCTAGAAAATACAAAAAAATAAAAAAAAAATTATGGATCAAAATTAATTGAAGCATTATAAATCTGGAAATATTACAAATATCTAGCATTTTCATCTTGTGATAATATTGCTGTGGGCTTAGGATATTTTAATGCATGGTTGTGGTGTTTTCAATTGAATATCATTGTGATCAATCGTGTTTTGATAAGCAGCAGTTAATCGTCACTTACTTGTTTATAATTGCATAACGAGATTTTATTTGACTCCATAAGGCACTGGTTTTAAATGTGAAATCTAATTTAGATCTGTGGAATCTCGTTCATTCTGCCAAGTATTTGATGTTTTAGCTGTTTCCTGGATTTGTCATCTTCATTTCTAATAGGGTCTACCTCCCTTAGCTTGCAAGGAGACAACTTAAAGAGAGAGATTGGGGATAAAAGTGACAGCCCCCAATCTGAGCCGTTGTCGCGGTGCCTGGACAATCTGTGCGACAACATTTTTTGGCGTCGTTGCCGGGGATAGAGTTTTTCTGTCCTTGGTCTTAACGACATTTTATAATCTTCTGATCTTTCAACGCCATTCATTAGCCTGTCGCAAGGGATCACATTTTCTGACGTCTTTCATCTCTTCATATTTTCATCGTCTTATCTTTCGTCATATCTCTAATCATTTCATCTTTAGCACCTAGACATTTCAGTTGGCTTCTTGTTTGGGTGGCGACTCCACTTATTCATCTTTTTATTCCCAGACAAGAATTCCCCCCTGATATCCATCTGCTATCTCTCGATTTTTTCTCCTGTTTTAGAATTAGTTTCATGTTCAAGTGGCGACTCCAATTCTTTCATTTCTTACAAGAGTTCCTGCTAAGAAGTTCGCCTCTTGAGGACCTTTTGATTATTCTTGAACACGGATCTATTTCTAAAATCCTAAAAACGATATCATGGATGTTTTTGCCCCATGTAATTTTGCTAATATTTAGGGTTATCCCCATGATGTCCCTCAAATGGATAAATTACCTTCTTTTCAAGGAAATGATGCAGTTAGTGTCAAGTCTCATTTGTTTGCTTTCACTAACTGGTGGAATAGATTTGCAGTTGCAAAAAATAATTTCGAGGATGTAAAGATGAAAAATTTTGTTTTTACTTTTGACGAAGATGTTGCTGAATGGTTTATGGAAAACCCTGATAATTCATTTGATACTATTGAATCAATTGTAGCTGCCTTTAAGGAAAAATATGGTGATAAAGGGAAGATAGGCATTTGGTAAGAGAGATCAGTACCATAAAAAAGAAAGAAAATGAAACGACTGAAGAATTTAACAAGAGATTTAATGGTATCCTTAGAGAAATATCTCAAACTCATAAACCTCCTGATGGATCTCTTCTGAATTTTTACATTGATGCTTTTGATTTTGATACTTCATATGAGTTAAGGCGGGCTAAAACTGCAAATTATAAGGCTTGTCAATCTTTAGCTGAGGAGATTGAAAAGGATAAGAAAGCATCTGGAATGTCCAAAACTCCAGATTTTGATAGGTCTTTGACAGATACTAGGTTAGAAGAACCTCTAGAAGATGATGATGACCCTATGAAAAAGTTAATGCAGAAACTTGAAAGCATGGAGCTTAAACATGCTAAGGAAATAAGTGTCTTATAGGGTAGGTTGATCCAAATGGAAAGGGCTCAAATGCAGAATTCTCAACTTAGAAATAATAATGCTTTGCAAGAAAGAGGCCTATCTAATGAGCAGAGACCGAAAAATCCACTAGAGTTTGCAAATCTTGTGGATGAAACTTTGCCTTATTGTAGAGCCTGTAATGCTCTTCATGAAGAGTTTACTTGCCATGTTGTCAAAAGAATCATAGATAGTAGAATGGCAAGGTCGAGCCATCAAATTAATGTTGTTGGTAAGGACTATCACATGCATATAGAAGATCATGAAAGTCAGGTTAAGGAACCAACTCAGATGATTAAGGATATGCAACCCAATCATACGCAAATGATTCAAAACATGGAAGCTAACCAAATCAATCTTCAAAATAAGATAACTTCCATGGAAGCAAGTCATGCACAGGAAATAAATGTCATGGAAAACAGGTTAAAGATCATGGAATTTAATCACTCCAATAAAATAATCGCCATGGAAGAAAAACATGTTAAGGAAATAAATGTCATGGAAAACAGGTTAAAGATAATGGAAGTTAATCATTCTAATCAGATGTCCATCATGGAAGCAAGACACACCCAGGAAATGAATACCATGAAGGAAAATCACTTGTTGGAAATGAGTTCCATACAGGAAAGGTTGGAAAAAATGGAAAAATTACATATACAAAAGTTTCAGCAGAAATTTGTTTATGAAGATTCATCAACAGATCATAAGACTTCTTGTCTGCTAAAGCCATTCTCATCTCATCACACAGAGGATTTAACTATGGTTTCAAAGGATGTTGAGAAAGACCAAGCTTATGTGTCACCATTGACAGAGTATATCCAAAATAATATTGGTCACGCTCCAGGTTCTTCAGATATTTTGTACAAACATCTTCAAGATGAGGACAAGAAATCTACAGTGGTCTCATTGCTGACATCACAACCCACTCAGAAGAAGAGAAAGAAGAAAAGAAGAAGTAAGTGGTTTGATTCATCTAATGGTCGAGAGCAACTTGACATTTGGATAAGACAGAGTCCTACATTATGCAAGATCGGCCATGCCACATCTGAAAAGCAGCCTACAAACTTGCCTGAAAGCAGGCAAATGCTCAGCATGCACTATATTGAGCACATTTGATGCCACAGGGCATCCTCTGTATTGTATCTCTAACCTTACACCTTGTTATTTCAGCATTTCATTTTGTAGTTAGAGTAGATTTACTTTTCATGTTAAGTAGAATAATAAATAAAAGAAGAGTTTCTATTTTTCATGAGCTTAATGTTATATGATGATATTTGGATGGACGCTACTTATGTAATCTTGTATGTTGCTTGGATGCAGATTCTGGATTCTCACATTCCTTCAATGAAGCAACGTGTTCCCAAGTAGAGCCAGATGTTGACCACACTTTGTCAACTACCCCATAGCAGTACACCCCCATTTTTTCAAATGGGACTTATCCTATTCGAGGCTCGTGTCATCCAGATTTCATCGACAGACGACAGTTTTTATAAATGATTGTAAACCCATTCTGCATGTTTATGATGTAAATGATCTAAGTAAGACCGTCAATGTATGTAACAACCTAGGTAAGCCTAGTATGTTGTTTATGATTTCCATCCTAGGAGGTTTTTTGTCTCATTGATTCACGAAAGTGATCGGCAGAGTTTTTCCCTCCAGCCTCACCCCAAAGCTAGGGTGGATTTTGTCATCAGCATGCTAAGTGAGTCCTAGTGTTTTCTATCGAGTCCTTGTAAAAGTAGTTTGAGCTACTTGGTCTACTAGATCATGTTTTGAGTCGCAGAATTGGGTATTTATTTGAGGGTCTATACGAATAGGTATTCCCCCTTCATGTGTCTAAATGTATTATCTTATGTAAAGAGGGTTGGAAAAATAATTAAAATCCCCTCTCAGTCAATTAATTAAATTTTCTGGTCAATTAATTTAAAAAATCTTAAACCAGAAATTTAATTAATTTAGGGTCTTAAGTTAGAATTAAATCTTTAAAGGAAAAATTTGTGGGTCCTTGGAAAATGATTTTGAAAGCTCCAGGCCAAGAGAATATTGAGAATTTTAAGAAATTTTGGACCTTTGGGCCTTGGTGGTTAAGTCAAAGTCAAAATTTTGGGGTAATTAACTCAAAAATAATATTTTTGAGTTAATTAAAATTGAATTAAATGATAAATTCGTTTTTCCCCAAAATTTTAATTTCAACGCTCCGGATTAAAAGATAATTAAATCTTTTGGACGGTTGAGATTATTTTGACGAGGATCATCCAAACTAGCCGTTAGAGATCTTGTCCTATAAATTTAGAGGTCTTTGTCAGTATTGAGTCATCCGATCTCAGAATCGTGCACTTGCTCTTAGAAACTCTTGTAAACTTTTTTGAGGAATAAAGCTAAAGACTTTGGGGTTACAAATCTGGATGTTCCTTCTCAGATCTATGTGGTGAATTGTCTCTGAACTCTGCTACTTTGTTTCTTGTATTTTATGGTTGATGGCCTTCATGGATTAATCTGCATATAGGTATCTTATGCAGTTTTTTGGGTTTATAAAATAACATTCTGATTTTTCTGCAAAGGTCTCATGTTGTTTTCTTAAATCTCTATCGATCTAAGATTCAGATCTAAGTGTGCAGGGAAATTTTTTTTTAAGATTGGGCGTCTGGGGAAGTCTTCGGTTGGACCAGCCGACTCCCAATAAACATAAATCTGATAAGCTCTTTATTTGTTAAATTT
This sequence comes from Pinus albicaulis, assembly GCA_034641835.2. Lineage (NCBI taxonomy): Eukaryota > Viridiplantae > Streptophyta > Pinopsida > Pinales > Pinaceae > Pinus > Pinus albicaulis. The sequence continues at coordinate 510,787,527 of CM076575.1, read as the reverse complement.
CCGGTCTATCTTACGATATTTGTGATTTTGCAGGGTTTCGAAGGCTTGTGCCTCTCACTAAAACTTTAAATCTCTGAAAATTGTGCTAAAACGGATTCAGATCTGACCATGAGGGTTTTAAATTGTAAACTAGTTGTAAATTTGTAATTTATCTGTGAGGGTTTAATTTTTTCTTGGTGTGTGTCTTCGGTCTGGAACTATTTCTTGCCGAGGTTGGAGTCTCTAGAGCTCAAATCAGAATTTTTTAGATCTAGGCGGATCTAGCCTCACGGGGGCAGGATACGGCCTCGAATTTCAGCTGACGAACAAAATCGGGTGATATATGAAGTTTAAGGAGCATAATAAATACGAGTTTGCGGGCGAGAATTATTTTAATTCGGAAAGAAGAAATTAAAAAATACGGGTTTCTTGGGTTTTGATACATTTAAGCATCATCTAATTGTGACCTCTTCTGTCTTCAATGCTTTGACCTCCATCTTGCATTTCTTTTCAACCAGGTCTCTGTCTGTGTTAATTTCTTAGCACTCCCTCAATCACATCTCTTCCATGTCGTCCAGCCCCATCGTGCATCCTTTTGCCGTCCATCTCTGCCTTCATTTCATTGTTCATTCGTTGACCCTTTTCTTCTTTCGATTTCCTCGCTGCATAATCCCCTCTGTCTATCGACCTCCCATTCCGTCTCACCTTATCCAACATTCGTCCAGTCTCACGTCCAACCTACAGCAAACAGTAAAATGATAAATTCGGAGCTTGCCTTCAATCCTGCCGTCAAACCTTGCTTCAGCTCTTCACGACGTCAAGCATTCGATCTGCACGTTTGCCCCACGCCATCGTGCCTCCTTCCGCTCCAACCTGCACACAGAAGCTGCAAACGACAATAGAAAAATGAAAAATCAAATTAAAAAACCCGCGTCAAGAAATTTTCAAACTTGTATATGCGATGGTTCAGTTTTAGAGTTAGATTTGTTATATTCGATTTTGATTTATTTCAATATTGTAGTTAGATCATAGGTTTAATTTCAATTTTTTTTACTTATGTTTAGTTTTAGATTTTATTTTTTATTTTTAGATTTTAGTTTCATATAGGTTAGTTTTAATTGGATTTTAGAACTTTGTCGTTTTTGTTTATTTTTAGTTAGATTTTGATTTGTTTTATTTAGATGTAATCTAGATTTAGTTAATTTGTTTAACTTTAGATTTTAGATTTTAATATTAGCTTTAGTTTTAATTTTAGTTTCCTTTAAGATTAACTTTAGAGTTTAAATTTTGTTAAAATTAGAGCCTTTTTATATTTAGATTTAGATTTCGAATTTTAGATTCAAAAAATAACAAAAAATTTATAAAATTTCCAAAAAAATCCTAAAAATCTAGAAAATACAAAAATATAAAAAAAAATTCAAATTTTCCATAGTCAAATGTGCTAAAATTTTTCTATCTAAAGTTTTGACTATAGAAACATTTTCTGGATCAAAATTAATTGAAGCATTATAAATCTGGAAATATTACAAATATCTGGCATTTTCATCTTGTGATAATATTGCTGTGGGTTTAGGATATTTTAATGCATGGTTGTGGTGTTTTCAATTGAATATCATTGTGATCAATCGTGTTTTGATAAGCAGCAGTTAATCGTCACTTGTTTATAATTGCATAACGGGATTTTGTTTGACTCCATAAGGCACTGGTTTTAAATGTGAAATCTAATTTAGATCTGTGGAATCTCGTTCATTCTGCCAAGTATTTGATGTTTTAGCTGTGTCTCCTGGATTTGTCATCTTCATTTCTAATAGGGTCTACCTCCCTTAGCTTGCAAGGAGACAGCTTAAAGAGAGAGATTGGGGATAAAAGTGACAGCCCCCAATCTGAGCCGTTCTCGCGGTGCCTGGACAATCTGTGCGACAACATGCAGCATGCTTTACCTTGTAAAGCCATCTGGAAGTAACCACGGATTTGCCCTCAGGCTTCGGCACCACCTCCCAAACATCATTCTTCATGATAGAAGAATACTCCTCCTGCATGGCCTCTCTCCAGACCTGCTGGCTAGCTGCCTCCTCATAGCTAGAAGGCTCAAAGTCAAGGATGTTGGCAACCATTGCCATATAGCTATAGAACCTATTAGGTGGTCTACTCTCTCTGACCAGCCTCTTAGGCCCAACAACAAATGTGGCCTCTCTCAAGGTATCCTGAAGCCACTTGGGCTTCCTCTTCCCTGAGCACACTTCTCCCACTGGAGAATGAAACTCCTCCTCCTCATCATCAAGAGCCTGAACTCCTGACTATTTGTCTATTGTCCTCCTGCCTGCACCTGAACCTGTAGATACTGAAGTACCGTGTGAACTATCCATCAGTGGACTCCCTAGTGAACTGCTCTGCGGATTACTCTGCATGTTGCTCGAAGCACCACCCCTCTGACTCTGTGAACCACTGCTCATTGACGGACCTGACAACGTAATCGATGTACCTCCGGATCCTCCTGATCCCTGCCCACTGGATGCTTGCGACTGACTCAGCTGCTGTTGAGGGTCTGGCTGATTCAGATGCTCTAACTCTCGTGACCTCTTGAAGGCCCTGTCCTCCTTGAATTTCACATCCCGCCTGACAACTCTCCTCTGTGCGGGAATATAAATCTAAAAGGCCCTCGAGGTCTCACTGTAGGGCACCCTTCTCTACGGTGGGCTCTAGTTTGGTCCTCTTCTCCTTGGGTACATAGGAGTATGCAATACACCTAAAGATATGAAGATGACCAATATCAGGCTTCTTCCCAGAAAAAGCCTCCTCCCCAAGGCACGATGCGGACTCCTGTTCTGCAAATAAACAGCAGTGTTGCAGGCCTCTGCCCACAAAAACAATGGCAACCCTTGATCATGTAACATGGCTTTGGTGGCCCCTCCGATGGATCTGTTCTTCCTCTCCGCAACCCTGTTCTGCTGGGGGTTGTAAGGAACAGTGAACTCCCTCCTAATGCATGCCTCTGCACAATAGTCAACAAACTCTCCAATGGTGTACTCTCCTCCATTGTCCGACCTCAGGGACTTGATCTTTCGACCAGTCTGAGTCTCCACAAGAGTGCTGAACTCCTGAAACCGCTTGAAGACTTCACTCTTGGTCTTCAAGAAATAAATCCAGGTCCTCCTGGAGTGATCATCAATGAATAAAACATAATACTCATATCCACTCAAGGAAACATGAGACATCCGACCGCTCACATCAGAATGAATCAAATCAAGTATCCTAATACCCGTTTTTCAATGTCAGAGGATTTAAGATCTTCATCATCGCAACTCCTCTCGTAAAGCATCAAAGAGATAAAAGTGATCGCATCAAATCATCACACTCGTAGTGATCTCCCGCAAGTCCTCAAGGCTCATGATACATGTGCTCCATCCTGCTGCAGCAATCTACACAACTGTAATCCACAGCTCGTTGCTCTGGCACACGCTCAATGCCAAAAGGGGTTGAAATGCAAACTTGTACACCTTTGCATGGCGTACACCTATCACTCTAGCTAAATCAGTTGGAGCACCCCTGGGATATATCAGCACCGTCCTCTCCCCGAACAATATCTCATCTCTATCCTCATCTTGCACACAGAAACATCTGACTCCCTTCAAGGGATAGTTTGGGTTCCCTAATAAACAAGATCCCCACACCTGCACGTCTAACAACTTGTCATCACCCAGCACGCCTATATCGCGCTACCTCTAAGTTTCATATGTCGCGGATCTCCGCTGAGGAGACATGAAGCCTCAACAGATTCACATAGAGAACAGATATTCTGAGAGGTTCTGCAACAGGAACTTGCTCCTCCAACTTCCAGATTCTAGAGAACTAGTGGACCTACAACATTAAACTAAACCCTAAATAAAGCATCCAGTCCCCACTCTACGACACGTCATGTTCTGCTCTTCCCTCCTTCTCCACACAACTGATAGAAGGTTATCTTCATAACTCTAACATCACCTTAATAGTCCTTCTGCACACTGTTACCTTTACTATTTTTGCCCACCACTGCGCTAGAAGCTGCTTTTTCTGTTTTCTTGCCTCCTGCCAAACCTTGGAATAGTCCTTCTGCGCGTTCCCCTGTTTACCTTTACCTTTGTCTTTGCCCCCACCACCACTTGTGGAAGCTTGCTTCTTTCCCTTGATTTTCTTGCCTCCTGACAACAGTGCTACATCCTCATCCTACTCAACTGGTTTGGGCCCTTTAGCGGCCCTTCACGATTTACGTAAAGGATACGATCATCCCAAAACCTCTCCCATGTGGGAAGGGTCTCACGTGCACAAACCTCATCGGCAAAGTTCAGCCTGAGCGGGAGGCCATTCAACGCAATTTGCACCCCGACTCAGTGGATGGAATGACCTTTCCAACTGCTGCCAACTCATCTCTCACATTAGTAATCTTTGTGAGATATCCAGCTGTACTATCAGTCTTACCCATCTTAATGGTCTTCAGCTTCTCCCTTAAGACCATTTTTCTGTTCCCATTGGTACTCTGGTAGAGATTGGTCAATGCTGTCCACATCTCATGAGCATTTCTCTTTCCTCTCCCATGAAGAATGCAATGGTCTTTGATTCCATCTAGAATCAGTCTCTTACCCTTGTTATTATTTTTATTATACACTGCCAACTGAACAACATCAGTAGGCACAACAACAGGGTGTTGTGCAATATGCATCATGACATCGGACAATAACTCCTCAAGGCTATTCTCTCCTTCCAAACGTTGTAATTGATATGCCCATCCAACCTATCCTCCACCCTCAATCCCAATGACATCCTACTGTCCTAAAAACTGAAAATATGTTTACTATATTAAAGATATAATATCTCTGTGTGAAAAAATCGGTATTTGTATTTTTCTCCTTACTGTCCCAAACTGCGCTTTCAGCATCCAAGCTCTGATACCATGTAGAAATTTCTTGCTTCCCACCCCCGTTTTCAGTTTCACCTTATTTCTCCAATTAGTTAAATGCCCTTTCCCATAACCTTACATTCAACAAGCTAGAAAATAAATATTTGCTGAAAATTCAAATTCTGGAAATTTTTCAGAATGCTGGAAAATGCAGAAATAAAAATCAGCAGACATAAACAACCATTCAACACATTTTAACACAGTGATTTTTGGTCAAGGTGACCCTGAAAAAACCCCCTACAACTCTTGGGGAAAACCAGTTTGAAAGCTCAGCTTCTCTTTATTTTACGAATAATTATTTTACGAATATTGCTTTTACGGTGAGACATAAATTTACCACTGACATAAAATTACGTGACTTCATAACGATACCTATCTCGAAAACCGTGCCAAACTTCACCTCGGTTTCCGTGCCCACAAAACAAAAATTACAGAATACAGTCTAGCATTAAATGCTGTAAGGACAGCATTGAAATCTGTGTTGTACAGCCTCCTTGAAAAACGTGTTGTACGGCTTGCTAAAAGCTATTGTACTGCCGCCTCGAAAATCGTGCTGTACGACTGCCTTAAATCTGTTGTACATCCTCAATTTCAGCGCTAAATTTCTGTTGTACGGATTTCAAAAAACAGCCCTCTCTCTCCTACTATATGGACCTTGATTTCTGTGCCTCCAAACTCTTGTACAGTCCTCGAAAAATGTGCAGCAATAAATGTTGTTTTTCCTCCCTCAAAATTCGTGCCCTCTTGCCTCGAACTTCGTGCTCTGCCCTTGCTGTACGGATTTGCTGAATGTTAGTGTTGCTTCCCTCCTTCTTCTCACTGCTCAGAAAAATCTCCAACTCTCCTTCTCTCCTCTCCCAATCTGCTCATGAAAGAATGAATGACCTTTTCCTCCTTTAACTTAACCCTAAGTGACTTTTGGGGAATCCCTAAATCCAATGGCTGAAATAGATTGAGATCTAGGGCTGAGATTAAATGCTAATTTAAATCTCACTTTCTATTTTTTTAAATTCACCCACTTTAATAAAGACCCACTTAGTCATTTATTTCCAAAGTCACTTTTACTTTCTAATTTTACATTGACTTTATTAAAGTCACTTTAAAATTAGACTTTAGTAACTTTATCACTTAAAGTCACTTTTAAATTAGATTTGACTTTATAACTTTATAAAGTCACTTTAGAAGAAAAATTAAATTTTTTTGAACACTTTTCCCTAGGCCAAAGATCAAGGCCTTAGGGAACCACCTGTCCTCTGGTAACCAAATTTCAACAACCTTCAATTCACCAAAATGGACCATGTTTCATATATTTTCAGACTAGATCCACCTCTGCTCAATATCAATATAAACAACATCAAATCAATCTGATGACTCTATCAATCTGCAATACTGGCACAAGGTCATCAACAACAATACCAACTCTCACAAACCCTAGTTGAACAATCCAGTTGCAATCAATGCTTTCTACTCAACAAACAAACCTACTACTGCTCAACATTTATATCCAATGGCAAACCCTAGCAATATCGAGATAGATCCACAACAGGTCTCTGAGATGAAGTCACTATACCAATAGCATCCTATAAAGGGTGATTTGTTTACCAAACCAAACTTAGTCAACCATAGTAAACTCCTGCTCATCAATAGCATCAAAACCTCCAGAACAAACTCTGTCCAAAATCTAGCAGTAGCATAGACATCTCAGCAATACATAACACTATAATGGCATATTCTGACCTCTAGGTATTCAATAAAATCTCAATACATCAGCAATGAGTATGCTCTCATACTCACTCAGCCAATAAGCCCATCAAGCAGTAACTCAACATAGAACAAGCTCTTCAAAAAGAAAGTCTTATGCTTGAAACCCTAGCAGGATTCAATGACAATATTGGCAATGCAAACCCTTGCAACATATCCTAGTAGGCATGATGTATTCATGTTATCAACAAGCATCAATATGTGCTAAGCTCAGTAGTGAATATGCTTGATATCAATATGCATCGGAAATGATAGTTTCACCCTTATTTTAGTAAGTTTTCACCATCAATATAAATTTATTTTGAATAGCTTCAGCAATAGGTCTTCCATCCAGTGAATGCTCATAGAATGGTCAACAGACTCTGTCAGACTTAATACTGCTTCAAAATTAGGTCTCATTATCTCAAACATCAAGATGTGCCCTTTAGATCTGTCAAATGAAGAATATATCTAGCTTCCATTGAGTAAGTTTCCTTCTGCTATTGATTTGCTTTTAGCTCAAGATGTTGTCCTCAAAATTATCCTTAAAATAGATTTCTCCTTGATATTCACGTCCAATCCTGAACTGTTGTACCATGTGGTTTGTCTTGTGCCTTCAAACAGGCCCAAATATACCAAGGCTGCAAACATCGCGATCGGGATTAAATTGGCGAGGGGAAAAAATCGTAAAAATCGGGAAAAAATCGGTAAAAATCGGGAAAAAATCGGCACATACAAAAATATTCATTTTTTTTCAATTTTTTTAATATCTAAAGCACCCACAACATAAAATAAATGCATTGACACATAAATATGAAAAAAAACTAATATATAAGACGTGTAATATCATGTCTAGTGCTACATCACACATAATAGTGAATCATGTCCTGAATACTAAGTTCTGAGTCTCAACTCAACCTCAAAATATCAACAAAAAATATAATAATGTATCTCATATCATGAGTCATAATGTTATATACAAAGGAATGCACCAAATAACCTATACTACTGATTTCCTCTACCCCTCTTGCGAGAAAATGTAACAGCTTTCCCTCTAGGCGAAGAAGCTGGCGGGGCTGGCAATAGACTCTGTTGTGCTCTAGATCCTGAAGCACCAGGAGCTAAAGTAGGCAGACCACGTCCTCTACCGGTAGCAGGGGTAGGTGGTGTCACCTCCTTCTCCTGTTGTTGCTCCTCCTCCTCCTCCTCATGAAACTCATCATTGATTCATCGCTACTAGAAATGGGATCATCAACAAGAGATACATAAACATCATCTAGCTCAAAGTCTTCAGACTTGGATTGCTCAACCTTATAACATGATAGAAATTAAAAAAGTTTAACATGCCTAACCAATGATTTTGGTTTGAGTGAAGGGTTCATCTCCTCAACCTTAAAATGCGGTAGAAAAAGATTAACATGCCTAACCAGTTGTTTTCCTTTGAGTGAAGGGTACATTCTTGTTAAGGCCACAATAGGGGAGTTCAACAATCAATACCACCAACATCAACAAAGTTCAACAATCAATGTCACCAACATCAAGGTTCTTAAAGGACTTCATTCTCTTGATCAAATGCCAATCTCATACCCTTACACATAATAGAATCAAATGGAAACAATGCAAATCCCCAAACCATGAAACCCTAAAAACCATTAAGTCTGCTGAATTTTGAGTGAAATCTAAAATTCTAGTTTCTCCATATGAAATCCAATGAGGTTGAAACCACTCTTAAACATCCTGAGTCATTTCATGGTAATGTTAAAAATTTAAGTAAAAGTGATATTTCCTTTATTTTTCATTTTCATTTTCAAATGAAAATGAAAATGAAAAATAAAGGAAATACCACTTTTACTTTAAGAATTTAACATTACCATTAACTGCCAACAGGGTGTGTCAGGAAAATGAGAGGGCTGCAAAAATGACAAAAAAAAAAATCGATTTTTGAACTTATAGGGTTGCTGTTTGATGGGTCCACGATTTTTACCAAAAAAATCGTGATTTTTTCCAAAAAATCGCGATTAGCGATTTTTTCAAAAAATCGAAAAAAAATCGCCGATAAAATCGTTGAGTTGAAAAAATCGCGATGTTTGCAGCCTTGAAATATACCCTTACAAATGCTCCAAAAGGCTGCCTGATTGGACCTTCAACACGCCTTAAGAAGGCATTCTCTATGCTAGCAAAGCAGGCTTAGATCAGCCTCTTATGATATCTTTCTTCTGCGACTAATAGGACAGATCTTGCTTCACTGAGACTCGCCCTAATCAGGTCTCTCTGACAGGCCCTAACTGTGGCTTGAAAATAGCTCTTTCACTTTCAAGAAACGGCTTAGATTTTCATCTCAGAAGGTCACCTCAAATTCAATCTTCAAGGAGTCCTTGAGAACAGGCCTTAACAGGCTTAGTTTTTGTCTTTCAAAACTGCCTATGAACCAGCTCGGATCTGCAACATGACTAGGGGTATTGTGTCTTGACCTGCAGCCTTGACAAGGCTTCCCACCTGTGGCCTAATAGGCCTACCAATTGCGGCCTAGAACAAACTTGATCCTGCATCTCCCACTGAGTTAGTGCATCATCTGCCTTGCGGCTAGGGCTAGGCCAATTCAGCCTTCTTTTGTGGTCTGTACCTACTACCAAGGGAACTCAGCCTTTTGCACCTTCAATCAGCCCTCAAACACACCCTAATTCTGTCATCGATGGGGGCTGGGAAAATGCCTTAGAAACTTGTCATTTCCCCAACAAAACGCCACCAACAAGATAAACCTTGTCATTTGCCCAACGAAACACCACCAACAAGATAAACCAGTAATGCCTAGAAAATCCTTGAAAACTTAAATTTAATCCAACGTTTAACCATAAGAAGTGTACAACGTTTAAGCCTAGAAAAGCATCATACAACACGGCCTCCTACTCTAGATATTTGTCACTGCCCTAGCCTTAGAATTTTAGATAGAATAAACATCGAATGATATGCTTTAAAAAATGATAATTTTGGAGGTGAAATGAGGCACATATTTATAATAGAAAGAGGGGTGTAGAAGGGGGGGGGCGACTAGCCCTTAACCCCATGGAGCCGGCCTTAATCCATAATAAAATCAATTTTTTGACTGAGCGGATCTGATCCAAAAAATTCATAACTTCAAATTCTATTGGCCGACCTTAATCCACTTTAGGGAGCTGATATTTTCAATGAAAATTTCCTCTTTTAGGGCTGATTTGGCTTTTCATTTTGAGGGTTGATTGGTCAATATATTTATTCAATTTTCTTAAATAATATTCCCAAACTTTGACAAAAAATGAGGCTTCCTTTTCCATTTTATTTGGGCATCATGACCACACTTTCGGAGCACCAACTTTGACAAGGGATATCTCCTCAACCATGAGGAGTTATGAGGCGTGCCACCTACCGTTAGAAACACCATGACGAGTACAATCAACTGATGATGGTCTCATTAGCAAATTCACTTATCTTCCCATCCATTTTCTTGATCAAATGCAGGGCAACATGACCACACCACAGGGGCTAGGTTTCCTTCTCTTCCTTCCAAGGCTTCCTGTCCATTAGAGCTTCCAATTAATGCAATCCATTGACATATATTAAGAGCATTCAAAGACTGGCATTGGCATCAATGACAACACCATTCAACACTACCTTGCTTTTATCTTGAATGCTTAAACTTATGGTGGCGTGTTACTAGCCAAAAGTTAGTTTACTGATAAAGGTTGCAAAAAATGTTAATGTACTTGCATTTTTGGATCTTATCAGAGTCCTTCTAACATTGAAAAGGATGCCTCCGTGATTTCACATCACTTTCTTGTATATATTCCTCTGAACATGGCATTCTCTTTGTACATATTTTCTCTCTTATCATTAGAACCATTTTCTCTGAATAAAGGCAGTGCCACCCAACAAATTTTAGTGTTGACAGGTTTTATGTATGTAAGTACTCAGAGTCTCAGACTATAATAAGTGAAAATGTTGGCTTCCTATCATTTCTTGGCATTATTCCAACTGTACAACAATTTTGGGTTTATCTCCTATCATACTGAACTATTTTGAAATCAAATGAGTCAAATCATAAGATTGTTTTCAAGTGAAAGATCTTAATATTACACTGGTAGCAGATTAATAAAAATGACACAAGCTACAGACAAATAATTTGGTCAAAATATTGTTAGACACAAACAAATATGTCGCCAACGCGTGCTAGTTATAAATATTAATAAATAATTCCTCAAAAGCAAACTCACCTCTGGGCGAACAAGCTCCAAATCATGTGTTGAACAATATCTAGAACCATCTGGCAATTTATTGAATATTCTAAATGTCAAACATAGCTTTGCATCAATAAGCTCACATGGAGTTGGGCCTGTCAAAACTAATCTTACTGCAAAAACCCTGTAGCAAAGAACAAAAAGTAAGATCCTAATGGATTATTACTCACAAAAACCATGTATTCACAAGCATGTACAAACTGAGAGAATATGAAACCTTGTAAGTAATAATTTATGATCTGTTGAAAAAGATAGCTCGGAGAAGTGTCTTCCACATTGGCTTGGTGTCTAGCATGTGGAAGAGTCCAAAGTGGTCCCTGGGACATTAAATTTATGTGATATAAAGTAAAAGTGACTTTTTTATGCATCATTAATTAATAAAGTGACTTAAGGTGCCCTAAGTTGTGTGAATGAACAATTATAACACAACCAATTGATATTAATGGCTAGGACTCGATCTGAGCTATTAAATCTTAGAGTTAGTTACAACCATTTTAATGAGACATAAAAACGAGATCCAAAGGAAAATACACATGATTAGTCATTTTCCTCATTTTGAGTAGAGAGAGAGGAGAAGAAGTGTTGAAGGAAAAGGAGGAGGAGCATAAGAGGGAGCAACACAAGTTCCAAGAGAGTTGGAATGCAAACCTAGAACATTCTAGCACCTTGCACAAAAATCGAGCCACGATGCACAGAAATTGAGGCTGATTGACTGCACAGAAATCAAGGCACAGTGCACAGAAATTGAGGTTGTTGACTGCATAGATTTCGAGGATGTTGACTGCACATAAATCTAGGCACAGTGCATAGAAACTGAGGCTATTTGAATACACAGATTTCGAGGCTATTGACTGCACAGAAATTGAAGCACCTTGCACAAAAGTTGAGGCTAATTGACAGCGCAAATTTTGAGAAGTTTGGCATGGAAAACCAAATAAGTAATACATTTTTTGGCTGGGAAAAATTGCTGTAAACTCATTTTTCTTTTAATATTAATAAAATTCTCTCTCTACTGGTTTTCCCTTTAGAGTTTTTCTAGGGGCATTGCCCAAAAATTGTGTCAAGATGATCATAGCCATCGATTGAGAAATGATCATGGTCGTTGGTTTTGTGAAAAATCCTAAACCCGGAATCCCTTGTGCAGCAAACTGATATTACTTCTCCTACTTGATTAATCATGCAAGTTATTTATTGTGTTCTATAAGTAAATACTGAAGCAAATACACCGCAACATTCACTAATTAAACTGTGGAAATTAAATGCCGAAACAAGATCTGAGAAAGAAAATAGACACACATTACACCGTTGTTTTTGGTCAAGTCCCCGGAAAAACCCAATGCGGGAAAACCGGTGCAGCAGATGGGTTTGATTTTATTAAGCAAAAGTTTTTGAAAACCACTGGATGCCCAAAATCTAGCTATCCACAAAGAATCTGACTGACGGAGAACTACTGAGGATTACCTCACACAAACACTGGAGATCTGAAACTGATCCAACACTGAGCTGGACAGCCACACACTGCCTCTGCGCAAATCTACACCACTCTGGCTTGGGACTGTGTTACCTCCTTTTGTTGGATCTTCTGCTAGCTAGATGCTAATCTTTGTCCCCTCCGGTCTCACACCCTGGCACTCTGTAAATTGATCTGACTAATCCTCAGCAAAATCACGGATCTCCTAAAGGCTACAGCACTGCCTCTGCATGGCACTGTGCTACCTAGTGTATCTGCTACGCTGCCTCTTCTACATACTACCCTATGTCTTCTCTGCAATGTATTCCCCGGCTCAAGAAGAGATCTTCCAACCGAAACTATCACTACCCCTCACTGCAATCGAATCAACTCGATCAACTCCTCTGGCTGCTCACTTGAGAAATTCGATCTCTAGACTCACTCGGTGTGTTTTCCAAATGCCCATCGAAGTCCTTATAATCTTCTCGTTGGATAACCAACGACCCAAATTAAAACATAATCAACGACTTAGATCATATTGACTCGATCTCCGTCTTTTTCTAGAAGTTTCACACCCAATTCTATTAATATACTTTAATTATTTTAATTCCCTAAGTTTAGACTTAGGCTCCCATCAAAAATAATTAAATATTTTAATAAAACTCCATCCGGGTGGAATTTCCCAGAACGCTTTTTAGGTATTTTGGAATACATGTGTCTAAGCCTCCCTACAAATTTTGAGACTTAGAAGTTAGAGCACATTTGAGGCTACCAGAAATCAACACTCCCTCTTAGCGAGGAATGTGCTCTAGTAATGCATCTTGTTGAAGCACTCCACTGACTCTGTAACATCTACCTCTGTGTTGTTGATGTCTGACATTGCTGCCCACCAACTACTGCGTTGTTGCATCTATGTTGTTGCTGACCCTGCGTACTGTTTCCAACTACTACTGCACTACAACTATGCTGCTTGATGCAACAGAAAAACATCCAAACAATGAACTAAGTGTTCAGCATGATGCATCTGATACTGAAGATTTGACTATTGCTAGACTCTACACTGACCCTCTGAAGTTGTTGTGATGCTGTTGACTCTGTGTTGTGCCTTGTTGCACTATTGCCAATCCTACTCTGCGATGCTCAAACTCTCGCACTCTCTAGTGACTGCGTTGTCACTCTAGCACTCCTCTACACCAACTAACACTGGTCCATCCTGCTACTACTGATATGGGCTCTCGTAGCAAGGTACTGACCCATGAGATGGACTCCTCAAGGATCCTACCCAACTGCAACTCTTTTGAACTACAGTTCTACATCACCCCAATTCTCCCCTGGAGATATGTGGGCAATCATGGCGAACTCCTCCTCGATTCTAGCGGTTGCAGCTAGCGGATCATGTTTCCTGTCCTTGTCCTTCTACTTGAGAGTGTTGAGATTTTGTGTATTTGGGGTAGCATCAGTTGTGCTCTAGCTCCCAAATTTTGTGGAGAGACTAGAGTACACTTGATCTACAAGACCCAAAAATTGATTTGGGAAATTTCATCTAGTTTAGGAGATATTAAATTAATTAATTAGTTTAATATATTTCCTAAGGTAAAACTTAGGGAACTTAAATAATTAAAGTGAATTTAATTAAACATGTGATGAAATTGTCTTAAGTCACATGGATCAAGATTTCTTTTAATCTTAGCCATTGATTCAAGATCTGATCATGGTCGTTGGTTTCCCAATGAGAAAATTATAAAGGAAAGGCTTGGGGTCATTTGTAAAGACACACAGAGGCAGAGCACTGAAGCTAAGCTGAGATTCTAGGGCAAGGTTTGCTAAGAATACTCAAAAGTGTTTCAGCTGCAGAAAGGGGAATTTAGGCCAAGGGGATGATCTGATCCCAGGGTGTAGAATACACAAGAGGCAGAGATCAACTCAAGGACAGCGCAGAGGAGAAGGAAAGCTGCAGCAGCAAGGACAGCGTAGTCCCTCCAAGGATAGCGTGATTTTCAGCAAGATACCCTCAGAGGGTTACGCAGAGACCCTAAGGGGCAGCGTAAAGACTACATCACCCAATCTGGGTAATGCAGTCCCTTCCGGAGCAGCGCTGGGGTTTCTAGGCCCTAATCTTGGCTGAGTTATGTAAATCCCATTTGAGGGTGTGGATTAGTCATTATTTTGGCCCTAGATCAGCCAGTGAGCTATAGATCTAGTATATTCTCTGTCGAGTTTTCCGGATTTGGAACCCAGGCTTGTTGTATTCAGAAAATTCCTAATAATAAAACCCTCCAGCAGCCAGAGACCGGTTTTCCCGCATTGAGTTTTTTCTGGGACTATTTGTCCAGAAATAACTCACTTTGTCTATGTGTGCATGAACTTGTTCTAGATCCAGATTGGTGGAGATCTGTTATGTGTTTTTCTTTGATTTTAACTTGAATTTATTCAGTTAATAGTAGGAGGAGCATAACCAGATTAACAGTAATAATTTATGCATAAAGTGTAAAGATTCAGAAATTTCCACATGGTATTAGAGCAATTGCAGATCTAGGACAGTCATCAACAAGAGACTGAAGGTTCTAGCTGCAGAAAGCAATTGGAAAAGCAGCAGAAACGCAGATCTGAAGGGACGACACAGTTTTTCAGAGGCAGATTCACGTAGAGGGAAGGGTGACGCAGTCTAACGTTGTCTCTTTGCAAGCCCACGCAATTACTGCGCAGAGGCAGCTCAGAAACAACGCTGGATCAGTCTGAAGCTAGCTAGTGTGATTCAGATCTGAATCTGTCAGATCCATAAAAGACTGCAGAAATTCAGAAGGTGTTGGTGGGGTTAAATTTCTGAAGTTTTCAGATTTTTAGCCTTAGCACAAGTGACAAAGAGCGAGAGGAGATCAGCTTCTCAGAGAGTTTCTAGCCAAAGGAAACTTGCAATTTGACCAGAGGATCAAAGAAGAAGTTGAATCATAGTTGATTTGGTAGATTTCCATGGAAGGAAATCAGTTGTCAGAGGGAGCAGAAGGTGTTTGTTTCATCAAGGGCCTTAGATCCATTTCTCTAGAAAAGAGAAAAGGAAGTTCCGACACATTCTGAGCAGATGGCTCCTCATGGACTGCGTGATCAGGATAGGCTGGATGGCCTCTCAAACTTTTCAGTTTGGAAGGCAAGGATCCTGATAGTCCTTGAGGCATACAATCTTAGAGACCATGCAGAGCAAACTCTGGCCACACCCACAGATTCGAATCTCCTTCGGAAGCATAAGGAGGCTGTTGGGCATGCCAAGCGGCTGATTATGGATGGTATCAAGGACCATATTGTACCACACGTAGCTGAGAAGAAGACAGCTAACGAGATGTGGAAGGCCTTGACCTCCCTATATGAGGAAAAGTTTGTCCAAAGAAAAATGTTGTTGGAGATTCAATTCAGATGAGGTCATTTATGATGACCAAGGGAGAAGACATGGAACATTTTCTCTTCAGATTGCAGTCAATTAGAGATCAGTTAACTGCAACGGGTGCAACAGTGGATGATTCTGTGATAGTCAGGATTGCCCTCAACGCAGTCACGGATGAGTGGGAAACCTTTGTCCAAAGTATCTTGGGCAGAGCGGACCTCCTAGATTGGGTCAACTTGTGGTCAACTTTCCATCAAGAAGAACTCCACAGGTTCACCAAGAGGTAGCACAGCCCAGGATTGAGCAAAGTGAAGAAGGAAGATGAGGAAGATGTAGCCTTGGCATCAAAGAAGCAACCAAAGAAGAAGAAGGATCTCTCAAAGATCAAGTGCTTCTAGTGTGGTGAAATGGGACATTTTGCCAGCGATTGCCCTCAGAAGAAAAAGGAAAAGGAAGCATCTTCTTCCAAAGCAGCTGTGGTAGATGATGGGCTAGGAGATGATGCAGCCATGAGTGTTCATGAACCACAGAGGTGCGGTGACATGGACATGTAGAGGAGCTAAATGAAAGTGAGGCGGGATCCTTGAGCAACTCATCTCTTGGATCACATGCGATCTATGGCAGCCTTAAGACAGTAGCGAGACAAGTGGAGCAGTAGGTGCATAGATCACAGATGAGCAGGCAGAGGTAGATCTGAAGACTAAAAGGAATAGCCCAGAGCAAGGCTGCAGTAGCGTAGAAACAGTAGCAGCGCAGAGGCTGATGTGACTTCAGCAATGCAGAGTAGAGCTGCTTACGCAGTGCAGAGCTACTTATGCAGTGCAGAGTTGCAACAATGCAAAAGGCTTCAGAGGGACAGCGTAGTGCAGCAGCAACGTGATAAATTTCAGCACAAGGGGTTGATGTGACTTCCGTAGTGCAAAGGGAGTCTAATTACGCAGGCAGAGTTGTAGCTATGCATCATTCTTTAGATGCCAACACAGATCTGTAGCCTATGGAGCTTCAGTGATGAGGATGCAGCCCATCTAACTTATCTGTCAAGCATTTGGGCAGAAGATTTAATTGTTTCTCTCAACAAACTAAAGTTGCGGTGCAGTAGATCAGCAGTGGCAGTGCTATGAGCAGCACAGATGCAGCATATTTAGAGGGAGCTGCACTACAGAGATTGCAGTGGCAGTGGCAGAGTCATGGGCAGCAATACAGAATGGCAGTAGCAGTGCAGAGTTGAGTGGCAGCAGGCCAAGCATCAGCAACACAGAACCAGTGCCCAAAATCATGTAATGCATAAGTGTGATGTATTGCTAGAGCACACCCTTGATGCTAAGAGGGAGTGTTGAGATTTTGTGTATTTGGGGTAGCATCAATTGTGCTCTAGCTCCCAAATTTTGTGGAGAGACTAGAGTACACTTGATCTACAAGACCCAGAAATTGATTTGGGAAATTTCATCTGGTTTAAGAGATATTATATTAATTAATTATGTTAATGTATTTCCTAGGTTAAAACTTAGAGAAAAATAATTAAAGTGAATTTAATTAAACATGTGATGAAATTGTCTTAAGTCACACTGATCAAGTTTTCTTTTAATCTTAGCCATTGATTCAAGATCTGATCATGGTCGTTGATTTCCCAACGAGAAAAGTATAAAGGAAAGGCTTGGGATCATTTGTAAAGACACACAGAGGCAGAGCACTGAAGCTAAGCTGAGATTCTAGGGCAGGGTTGGCTAAGAATACTCAGAAGTGTTTCAGCTGCAGAGAGGGGAATTTAGGCCAAGGGGATGATCTGATCCTGGGGTCTAGAATACACAAATGGCAGAAATCAACTCAAGGACAGCGCAAAGGAAAAGGGAAGCTGCAGCAGCAAGGATAGCGCAATCCCTCCAAGGACAACGTGATTTTCAGCAGGAAACCCTCATAGGGTTATGCAGAGACCCTAAGGGGCAGCATAGAGACTTTGTCACCCAGTCTGGAGTAACACAGTTCCTTCAGGAGCAGCGATGAGGGTTAGAGGGGCTTCAGAGGCTGACGCAAAGGCTTTCAAGGGCAGCGATGGGGTTTCTAGGCCCTAATCTTGGCTGAGTTCTATAAATCCCGTTTGAGGGTGTGGATCAGTCATTATTTTGGCCCTAGATCAGCCAATGAGCTGTAGATCTAGTATATTCTCTGTCGATTTTTCTAGATTTGAAACCTAGGCTTGTTGTATTCAGAAAATTCTTAATAATAAAACCCTCCAGTAGCCAGAGACCGGTTTTCCGCATTGGGTTTTCTGGGGACTATTTGTCCAGAAATAACTGTGTCACTTTGCCTATGTGTGCATGAACTTGTTCTAGATCTGGATTGGTGGAGATCTGCTATGTGTTTTTCTTCGATTTTAACTTGAATTTATTCAGTTAATAACTTTTCTAAAGTAGGAGGAACATAACTAGATTAAGAGTAATAATTTTTACATAAAGTGTAAAGATTCAGAAACTGCCACAGAGAGGACATTGTGTAGCATAGTGACCATACACGCCACATTGGAAGCATTTGATCTTTGAGACGTCCTTCTTCGGCCTTCATTACTCCTGTTGCCCCTTAGATGCAAGGGTTGCATTCTCATCCTTCTCCTTGGGCTTCGACCCACAGTTGTTGTTGCCATCAAGTTTGCACTTGATCATTTCTTGCCTCATCTCTTCTTGTTGAAGATCGGCCCACATTTGTTTCCAATCAAGCAATCTTTCTCTGCCCAAGATGCTCTGGACAAAGACTTGCCATTCGTCTAACACAAAGTTTAGAGCCAATCTGACCATCTTGGTGGCCTAAGGTGTTGCTCAAACAACTGCTAACTGATCTCTGGATTCCTAAAGCTTTGCAAGAAACGGATTGATGCATTCTCCCTTCTGCATCCTCATATACCTCATCTTCTCCTGCAAGTACATCTTTTGCTGCTCGGAGATCCTTGTTATAGCATTGCTAAGGCATCCCACATCTCCTTGTCATTCCCTTTACCAGCGATATGACATACTACATGATCCCTCACTACGTCGAGGATGAAGCGCTTAAGCCTTAGCCTTTGCCATATTCTTCTTGTAAGCCTTCAACGAATTTGCATCCACGGGGACAGCTACCACGTTCTCGATAAGCGCCTTGAGATCATGCTCATCTAATAGACACGTGATCCTTGCCTGCCAGATCACATAGTTGGATGCACTATCCAACCGATCTTGATCTCTCAACCCGGTTGTTGCCATCTCTACCGACTGAAAAACTATCGAACTACTCCCTCTCTCTCCTTTGCGCAGCTGCTAGGCAGGCCTACGCATTCGCTGTTGGAGTTAGTAGATCTTCTCCTCGACATTGTTGCTCAGCAACTGAGAATTAGAATTCCTTGGCTCAGACTTCACTGAGGATGAAACTTCACTCAAAAGTGTCTTCTTCCTTCTACCGCTTTTCTGCCCAGCAAATGCTGCAAAAAAACTGCGTCCCACCAGAAAAACGCTATGCGTTGTAGTTGCTACTGTGCTACTCCCTCTGCCACTGACAAATCACAAACTAGAAATCTTACCTTTCTGTCGACTCACTCAGAGAGAGATTCCCTTGCAAATCTTTCCCTCCTGGCTTGGACTGCGCAATCCCTTGGGGTTTTGATCTGCTGCCTGTTGACCACTGGAGTGGCACCTGATGATAATGAGAGGACTCCATGCCCAAGGATGAACCAGAGCACATATGTACCATCATATATCATCAGATATCATCAGTTCAACAGATTTTTTAAGCTCTACTTCTACTTCTCATCATCTTTCTCTTGTACCCAGATTCCACGCCCTACAGGGAATTGTAATAAGTAATGCTAGTAATGATGAGTTTTGAGTCAGTATTGAGTCAGTAACAGGCCTAGATAGCCTGGGACCTTGCCAACAAGTGACTATTACTCTGGGAGGTTTTTTTTACTTGGTTAATTAACATCTCCTTACCAGGAGTTAATAATTAATTGAGTTTTTCCCTCCAATTTTACCCCAAAGCCGGAGTACGGCTTGATGGTGAGGCCTTGGGTGATTCCTAGTGTTTAGAGTCAATGTATATTACCATACTAAATCACATAAAAATATTTGTGGAATTTGGTTAGGTCTAAGTAGTGATTTTTTAATTTTTTAGATTTCCCACAAGTCGAAAATTGCAATAAAAATTGTAATTGAATTGTAATAAGTGTTGCCTAGAGAATTTGTATGGGGTATGAGTAATCAAAATTACACCTCTTACCCTCAACTTTCTACTGAGACACACTTTGAGGGGTTAAAAATGTGTTTTGAACCCTCAAAACCCACTTTTCCTAAGTTTAGTGGGAAATCTGGCAATTAATTAAGCCAGAAATTAAATAAATGGAGAAAAATAAATATCCACACATGCTAAATGAGGTGGAAAATTATGGAGGAGTTGAAGTGAAGTCCCAAAGTGATGTGGACTCCTAAAATCAAGGAAAAAACATGTGCTCAAATAAAATTGAATTTCTGGCATTAAATGAGAGCTACTTACTTGAAAATTCGAATTTGTGAACTTAGTGCATATTTGGGAGGATTTGGGACAATATTTGGTGGATATTTTTGTGGAAAATTGTCCCCACATGGGTTACCACCCATATACACTTGTCATTCCATCATAAAATTCGAATTTGGCACATAAGGGAAGAAGAAAATGATGTCCACTTGCCAGAATTCGATTTTTACACTTGGCAATGAAACTCCACATATCAAACTCGAATTTGCCTTGAAATCTCCTCCTTCTCACCACTTGGCATATGGTTCTTCATTGGGATTTGCTACCAACTTTCTATATAATGGAGCCATGGGCTCTCATATTGTATCATTGGATACGAGCTATTGTGCTTGCAGAAGCGCTGCTACTTTGTACACTTTTCAAAAATATCAATAAAAAGACTTTGGAGTCCATTCATGGGTGTTCTTCTTTTGGAGCATGACACATTTTGAGCTATTGGTATAATCTTTTCTATGCTTTGAGTTATTTCATTTTCCATGTAATCTTGTGAATTTGCTAGTGCACAGCTATCTTGTATTAGCATTTGATTTGAAAGTAAGCTCTAGAGGTTGAAAGTTCTAGTTTATTTTCCAAAAAAATTCTAGAAGTTTCAATTCATTGTTTGCTTATTTAAATCTACATGGACTAATGTGTGACTGTAATATCCTGAATAGAAATAGACAGTAATATAAAGCCACACAAACAAGCATTTACAGCAAATAGAGAGACATCACATAAACATTGCAAATATGGAGAAACGCTGAGCCATTTTATTATGTAACTGAAAGATACAATGAGTACAAAGGTGATCAGAATGATAGCACCTTGGCTTGCACAAGGCAAACTGGAAATACTCTCAGAAATGCTCAAGGAATGGCTGCTCTATCAAGGACTACGTAATCTCCAAAGTTGTTGCTGCTATTGCCGAACTATTGCTACTGCTGGAATGGGATGGCTCTTTGGGGCTATTCCCCTGCTCAGAAAAATATGAAACTCTGGGAATGAGCTCTCCTTCAAATACCCAGAAAAGCCCAGAAAGGAATTCCGGAATGGATGACCCCGAAATTTGACCTCCCTTAAGGAATAACGCTATCCCAGTGAAACACACTAGCCTTGAATGATCCTCTGTAAATAATGGCATCCTCCTGTACCAAAATGACAAAATAGTGAAGGGCTGATCCCTTCACACTATCTCGGGTTGAATCCCCTGATAAATCCTCACTCCCAGAACTGCCTCTACCACAAACTGCGTGATCTCTCCCAGAGGCTGCGCTACCCAAGCAAATACGTAATTCCTGGCTAAAGATACTATGGCTCCTTCCTGCAAAACAATGGATAGAACTCTTCACCCGAGCAAGCACTCGAAGTCCCCCGGGGCTGAGGTTGGGATCTTCGCTCCGAGACACCCGATGTGCTAAACAACACTTGCAGAGTTCGCTCAACAGCAAAAGCGTATTCAGTGTCAAAAGACAGAAATCATAGATGCATAATAGAATGAGAGAATGAGGAGTCTCTTCCCCTTTTATGCTTTGAGAGCCTTGCTCTCACCCAGGACCCACCAAACTGCGCTGTCATGGACCCACGCTGCCCACGCTGCCACTTCGTCATCCTGGGCCCCACGCTGCCAAATAATTATATGCTCAAGTGACTTTGGGGAATGTTTATTTCCTAAGTGTAGGTTGTGTGTCTCATCACCCACTTTATTAACTGAATTAACTTTAGAAAAGCAAAATTGGCCAAAATTAATATGACCAATTAGCTGCTGCTAATTGGGAATATTACAGTCCTCCCCGCCAAAAATTGCTTGTCCTCAAGCAATGCCTGAACAAGCCTCCTCTCTAGCTGATGCTCCCCACCATCACTGCAAAATGTGCCTAGGTCCCAGATGCGCCACTGAATCTTCCTCGTCCTCTGTATCACCCTAATATGAAGGGATCTCTCAATGCCAGGATCCCAAGCCATCCTGTCCAACATGAAGCTCCACCTGCTCCACTCACCATCCTGCCATGCTAATGAAGTCCCCCACTTCATCAGTGACTCGCTAAAGCCCGATGGAAGATATACATGATCTCCCCATGTAGTATATAGCTCACACCTAGAGGTTATCGAGCTGTGTAGAGCTGTAATGCTCAAGTATCCTGCTAATCTCTTAGAGGTACCACCATGCTGATGCTGCGCTATTCTGATCATGAGATACTCCCTGTCATGCACAGACTGTATCCTCCTCTCTTGAGACCTAGTGGCAGGAGATCTATGAGAGACAAGCTCATCCGGACTAGGAATCGCCATGATGCCAATACCTACCCCTTCGAATGTAGCTCTGAATCTATGTAACAACAAAGAAAGTTTGCCTTGCCATCCGACGAAGGCCTCTGTGTACCCCCATGTGCCAACCCAACAGTGAACTAGATCACTCTCTGTACTAACTCCGACCATCATGAGATAGAATGGGCTATCAATCTACTGAACCTCTGCATCCCATAGTCGGACTTGCTGCACCATAGCTCTGACAACTGCAGGAATCCCTCCGTGCCTCATCTCTAGTCCCTGCTCATGACCAATATAAAGGGTCCACATATCATGGGAAAATATGATGCATGCTAACCTGCCCTGTGTCGACCACTGTGTAGTACTGATGACCGCTGGACGCCATATGTGACAAATAGCCACCCCCTGAATGCAATCAATAGATGGATATCTGATACTCGCAATTGACTCAAGGCATGTGGATCCCTCCTGTCCCTGCCAACCATCTCCACTGGGTCTTCCATCCACCCTCTCGATAATGTGTCGATACATTGTCTGGAGCCCAGACACATATTGCAATGCTACCTCTGTTGTACCCAGTATCCTCTGCTCATGCATGGTCTCGACATGCCCTGAGAAAAGAGTGACGCATGTCTTCCTCATGACCCGCTCCCCAAGCGTAGGCTCAGCGATGACTGATGTGCCACCCCTGCAGAGGATCATCTCATCCCCTAACCTGTGGCTGTCAACTAGCGCACCGACCCAGTGCCACTGATGAGAAGTCTCTCCCCTAGTGTGCTAAGTGTCATCCTAATATCTTGGGTGAGCCTCACGTACCCCGCTGCTCATGCCTAGAGTGCCAAAGGACAACAACAGAATCGGCTGTGCCTGTGAGTGATGTAGAAGAGGGTCAGGCGCGTGAGTCCCCACAGATACCGTCAAGTATCGCCCATCTGTCTCCCCATCGATCCTGGGTGAACTACCCCCAAAGGTATGCCCGGTGTCCTTGTTCATGAGTCTCCTTGGGGGCAATACTCTAAGACCTTGCTGTGCAGCACCGTACACCCTCGCATACCACCGATCATCCATGTACTCCTCAACGTGCCACTGCACATTGAGGCATACCCTTGTACACCGCTGGATACCCCGTGCTACTGCTGTACCACCCTATACCATCTCGTGCCTTGTCTGTGTCAAGGCACCGGTCACTCCTCGCGTGTTCTCAATGTGATGTAGGACACTCCTACTCCACAATGCAGTCCCACGCACTACGGTACACCACCATGCAACTCCATGTCCACCGGTAGTCCACTGCTCAATGCTAGATGCTCCCACACACCCTTGGATGTGATTGCCTAGGGATGTGTTTCTACATGTCGGACCATCCCCAATCGATATCATCACCTCCACTGTCGCATTGCTATACCCGCCGATGAATGGATCATCACTCCAAACCCTCCCCGAGGGGTCTGAGAAGTGAATCTCCCTATGTGTCAGTAGTGATACCACCACTGCTCGGCTCCATTGTGACCTCTGTGCTCCACACAAAGGTGAAGAATCCTTGGCTCCATACAAGGCACCATCTGGTGGCTTGCTAATGCCACCTCATCCCACAAGCTCCTGCTAAGGTATGTTGATCACCTTGTGACCCTGCGTACAAGTGTCATACCAAGACAACCTAGGGAGTCTGCCCATAAACTGGTTGGCCACTGGAGCTGACTGAAACTCCCCTAGCGAATGTGCATGCTCAACTGCTAGGCCAACTGTACCCTCCACGACATAGTCAACCAACCTACCTGGGAAACAACAGGTAGTCTCACCTGGATCCCAATCCCAGTCTGGGGTTCCTGTATTCCCAGCACCTGGAAACTCTTGTTGAACTACACCCGAGTCCACCACTATCTCCATAACCCACTCCACCGGGTACCAACTCAAAATCTCTCACCATCCAACCTCAACATGTGGATGTTCCACCCTGTGCAACTCCGATCGTCTCATCCCGCTATCCAAGTCAACATATGAGATCTGACTAGGTGGCTCCGCCTCTCTCTCTCCAATGGAAAGAGGAGACCCAACAATGCTGCTAGCCCCGTCTATCCATTCCTGAAGGGGCCTTCTCTGACACTCCAATGTGCCCTCTAGCTCTACCATTAGGGAATCCAGTCGTTCCCCAATGTGGGTCAACTTGGCCGCTAACTCGGCACAAACCACTCTCATGCCCTCCAACTCCTCGTTCTGTAACAAAATAGCCTCTCTTACTGATGTGGCCTTCCCTTTCAAAACTAGAAGGTCTGCTCAAAGCTGATGACACTATTGTGTGCGACCATCGTACAATACCTATGTATCTCCTAGCGCCTCATCAAAGGTGGATACATCTCCTTGCACCTCACCCATCTGCCGTGCGCTGCTACCACGCGAGGACTCGGACACTACCCCAGTCATCACCTCAATGAATGGCACTACTGGGTTAGGCTCTACTCTCTCTACTAAGACGTCAACCGATATGGTCAAAGAAGTCTCCAACACTGGTGACCCCTGTGTCATATTGGGTGTATCCACATGCTCCCCATGATCCTATGTGCCCTCATCCTCCAAGTGCGAGGTAGCCATTTTGATGGCTTCCCCCTCCGTTATTCGGTCAAGATGGAAAGAGGTATCTAGCTTTTCCACCCGATCCCGAACCGTGCAATCAGTGTATCCATCATACGTGGGAAAAGGTGTCCTCCCAGTGGTATGCTGCAACTCTGAACTCTGCGTGCTAGACCCCCCACTGTTCCTTCCTTCTTCATCCTACCTGAGCTGGCAGTAATCTCTGAAGGACAAAGCTGCTCTGAAGTTTTCCCCCATGGACTGCCATTCGCGGAAATAATCTCCCATGGGTATATGATCATGCCACCTACCTTCCTCACTCAGTATTGGAGGTAAGAATGTAGGCATCGTGATCCTGGTTGGCCTACTGAAGGCTGGTGGGTGAGTGGCTGGTAAAGGGTGGTCACACTATTGTGAAATTCCAAGAGTCTCCCCAACTAGGGATTCCTGATGGATGCTGTCATTCTTATTCTATTGTTTGAGTCTTTCCAACATTCCCTTCTGTCCTTTGGCTAAATCATTTAGGGCCTTAAAAATGTTACCAAAGGTTGCTTCCCCTTTTCTCTTTGACTCCCCCATATTTGCCACCTCTACTGCGTTTGGAGGGTAAGATTCTGCCTACCCTCTTTGTTCATAGAAAAATATCTCCACGGCTGAGCCAAGAATGAAGCTCTGATACCACTGTAATATCCCGAATAGAAATAGACAGTAATATAAAGCCACATAAACAAGCATTTACAGCAAATAGAGAGACATCACATAAACATTGCAAATATGGAGAAATGTTGAGCCATTTTATTATGTAACTGAAAGATACAATGAGTACAAAGGTGATCAGAATGATGGCACCTTGGCTTGCACAAGGCAAGCTGGAAATACTCTCAGAAATGCTCAAGGAATGGCTGCTCTATCAAGGACTACGTATCTCCAAAGCTGTTGTTGCTATTGTCGGACTGCTGCTACTGCTGGAATGGGATGGCTCTTTGGGGCTGTTCCCCTGCTCAAAAAAATATGAAACTCAGGGAATGAGCTCTCCTCCAGATACCCAGAAAAGCCCAGAAAGGAATTCCAGAATGGATGATCCCGAAATTTGACCTCCCTTAAGGAATAACGCTATCCCAGTGAAACACACTGGCCCTTAATGATCCTCTGTAAATAATGGCCTCCTCCTATACCAAAATGACAAAATAGTGAAGGGTTGATCCCTTCACACTATCTCGGGTTGAATCCCCTGATAAATCCTCACTCCCGGAACTGCCTCTACCACAAACTACGTTATCTCTCCCAGAGACTACGCTGCCCAAGCAAATACGTAATTCCTGGCTGAAGATACTATGGCTCCTTCCTACAAAACAAAGGATAGAACTCCTCACCTAAGCAGGCACTCGAAGTCCCCCGGGGCTGAGGTTGGGATCTCTGCTCGGAGACACCTGATGTGCAAAACAGCACTTGCAGACTTCGCTCAACAGCAAAAGCGTGCTCAATGTCAAAAGAAAAAAATCATAGATGCATAATATAATGAGAGAATGAGGAGCCTCTTCCCCTTTTTATGCTTTGACAGCCTTGCTCTCACCCGGGCCCCACCAAACTGCGTTGTCCCTCTCTCACTGCGCTGTCATGGGCCCACACTGCCCACGCTGCCACTTCCCTCACGTTGCCACTTCGTCATCCTCGGCCCCACGCTGCCAAATAATTATATGCTCAAGTGACTTTAGGGAATGTTTATTTCCTAAGTGTAGGTTGTGTGTCTCATCACCCACTTTATTAACTGAATTAACTTTAGAAAAGCAAAACTGGCCAAAATTAATATTACCAATTAGTTGTTGCTAATTGGGAATATTATAGTGACTTGAGTATTGTAGAAGAATTCTTTTGGATCAAGCGTGAGGGGAATTCTTTGGGAGACCAATCCACTCTGGAAGCACATTCAAAGGAACTCTCATTTGTTATTTGGATTTTCATAGTTTATCTTACGAAAAAAGTGTCTTGCAGGGATTTGTTTGGACATAGTTTGTATGCATGCAATCATTTAAAAATATTTTACTTTTCATTGTTCTTCATTGGATCATAATTTGTTATTTAAAGAGCTTAAGCATGGCTAGACAAAGAGGAGAGTTTACTCATCCTCTTTGGCTTAGTCCTTCGTAGATTATTGTGCAATATTTTGTGATTTTCTTTGTCTAACACTTGGTTGGTTTTTTGTAGTCTTCTTTTTCTTATTTGTTTTCTTATAGCAACTTGTGGGATTCACCTTCAAGAAACTACTAACAAATTGTTGCAGGACCTTTGAGCTTTAATGTCAAACAAAGAGGACTCTCTTTTTCCTTTGGTCGTGGGCAGTTAAGGAGTTTCTTTGAGGAAGGTCGAGTTCCTTTTGTGGCTTTTTCTCTCTCTCTTGGTCGTGAGCATTGAGGAGGCTTAGCCTCTCTTCTTAACTTGTAAAAATCTGATTTCTATCGAGTCTTTATATTGCAGAAATTTCTCATCAAGGATAAGTCTAAGACCTCAAGTTTCATTTGTAAAGGTTTTTCTTGAGCTTGTAGGAGGTTTCATAGTCTCTTACCTCTAACAACCAATAAAATTTGTGATTTTGGGAGTGTGGGTTTTACCCATTGGCATCCCAATCTCTCCACTTTTGGAAAGGACTTGTGGCGTGATTTGTTGATCTCTTTAAATTGCATGCATATCATTTAATTGGTCAATTAACAACATCATATATTTCATTCATTTCACTAGCTATTCACTTTGATTTGCTACAAGTTTTAAGAGCATTTACTTTCATAGAAAATTCAGATTTTTTTTAATATGCAAGCATCTTTACTTGACCTTATTTAGCTTGAAATCATACTTCAAATTTGTTTATGCTTCACAATTGAGCACACTCTACAATCTTAAGTTTGATGCATCAAGTAAAACTACATTTTATTTCATAACAAGCAAATATATTTCAAGTTGAAGTTGAATTTTAATTTTCATGTTAATTTACTTTTAGATCTTACATGCCCCAAGCATCACTAAAATTTACCTCCAACTTAAGTTGGTTGAATAGACATTTTAGGGACCTTCTACCTCTATGGACTCCTCACTATGAGATCCAAATATTTGGGCAAGGGTGAGGTCTAAGGATTAGAGTTCAATTGTAACTTTGTCTTAGAACTAATTAATAAAATAAACCAAGAGCACTATCTCATCACATTTACTTGCAAATTTCTCAAATTTTTTGCTATCTTGATGGTTTAAAGTTTCACATGCAAATATTATCTCAAGAAGTACTTTGGATGCAAGCATTTTAATTCCTTAAATTTTGCAACAAATTTAATTCTATGGTACTTGAAAATTTGCTTACTTTTGCAACTTCGTTGCATGTTGTCATTTTAATGGTCATTATGCTTATGAATGATTGATATATCTTGTTTCATTGGCAAATATCCTTATTTGGTGTTGCAAATTTAATTACATGTTGTTATCTTGGTCTAACACTTGAGTTTTATATCATCTCATTTACATTATTTAAAGTAGAACACTAGTTGTTTCCTTTTGAGCAAGATAGTTGCTCATGCTTTGATTCATAAATCTATTTATCTTGAAAGAATTTACAATATCTTGCGCTAACATTTTCTTGTTTCACTTTTTAGGATTATTTTTGTTTTCAATTTGAAAGCATTTTAATTCATTTAAGCAACTACATTTCCATTTCAAATATCAATGCTTTGAAGACACTGGTTTTCATATGCTTTATGTTTATTTAAATCATAGTATTAAAAACCGGCCAGGTCAAACCGGCCAGTCAGACCCTTGGCCGGTCCAAACCAGTTGAAAAACCCGGTCAACCCCTCCCTCTCACCTGAAAAGTCCGGCCGGTTAAGGACGGAACTGGCCGGTTTATGAATAAACCAGTCGGTTCTGTCCTTAACCGGTCAGTCAGCACCTATCTTGCTTTGGGATGTCTGCAAGTGTTCAAATGCGTCAAATTTTTAAGGAGAAAACATAGAAGGTCATGGATTTGCTAGCTAATAGCCATCTGCGGAATGAAGGGTTTGCATAAAATTCAAATTCCAAATGTCGAATCCAAGCACTGCCAATATTTTCTTCGGTTTAGTTGATGGCATTTAAAAGAATCCTTGAAATACAGATGTCAGAGCTGAACTAATATACTCTAATTTTTTCTGTCGATTACATACCATGAGAACAATTCAGAGATCCATAAAACAAAGTAAGGATTGGGAGCTCTTGCAGGATTTAGATGTACTAGCAGAGCTGGTGTGACTCGTGAGTATTCATTGCCATTAAATATTGTGTTGATGATCACAGCACAATAGGATCATTGTTATTAATCACAACATCAGTCGACAAGATTGTGTTCAAAAAGCCAAATCCACCTGCAAGTTGTTGTTGCAGAATTTTGGTGAAACTAATGGCAAAATTTCAACAATTAGATTCCTTGCAGTTTTCAATGGCAAATATTGGCTCGGTGCCATTTTGATATATTCACCTTTGCATGGTATATAAATGAGCAAACTTTGCATATTTTGTCTCTATTGGCTTGGAATCATGGTTGCAAATCTTAAAAATATTTTTTTTATTAAAAATAATTATTTAATGTATTTTTTTTAAAAACCGGTTCGTTTAGACCTGACCAGTACCGGTTAGACCAGTTCTGGTCAGGTTACCGGTTCATTAGGTCCACCGGTCCGATCACCAGTTCCGATTTTTAATACTATGATTTAAATTATGTATTGATGGTTATTGCTCATATCATTTTTGCTTAAAAATCTTAAGAAGTAATCTATTTAACTCTAACAACTCTCCTAGAAACTCACATCTTTTAACTTAGTTTTCCATTTAGGGACCACCCCCCATAGCTAACCTAGGAGATAGCTTAAACGAAGAGAGTCGGGATTAGTGTGACAGCCCCTTCTCTGAGTTCCTTGCCACCAACCACACCTTGTGGGGTTAAAGGCTTTTCCCATTAACTGTAGGTAGGTGTAGGCGGCAAACGATAACACTGCGTGACTGCCCACGCAGTTAGTCGAACTCCCTCTTCTTATTCAAGGTTGAGTTTTTTTGATATGATCTCTTGTTTCTCCTGCACTGTTATACAAGCTATGATACCATGTGAAAATTCCTAAACCCGGAATCCCTATTGCAGCGAATTGATATTACTTCTCCTCTTTGATTAATCATACAAGTTATTTATTGTGTTCTACAAGTAAATACTTTAGAAAATACACTGCAACCTTCACTAATTAAAATGTGGAAACAAAATCTGAGCAAGAAAATAAACACACATTACACTGTTGTTTTTAGACTAAGTCCCCAGAAAAACCCAATGCAGGAAAAGCGGTGCAGCAGATGAGGGTTTGATTTTATTAAGTAGAATTTTTTGAATGCAACTGGATGCCCAAAATCTGGCTATCCATAAAGAATCTGACTAACAGAGAACTAGTGAGGATTACCTCACACTTACACTGGAGATCTAAAACTGATCCAACACTGAGCTAGACAGCCCCACGTTGCTTATGTGTTGCCTCTGCGCAGATCTACGTCACTCTCGCTGGGGGCTGTGTCACCTCCTTCTGCTGGTTGGATGTTGATCTTTGGTACCTCCAGTCTCACACCCCGGCAATCCGACACTGGATCTGACTAATCCCCAACAAAATCATGGATCTCCTCAAGGCTGCAGTGCTGCCTCTGCATGGCACTACACTGCCTAGCATAGCTGCTACGTTACCTCTTTTGCGTAATGCCCTCTGCCTTCTCTGTAATGTATTCCTCGGCTCAAGAAGAGATCTTCCAACTGAAACTATCATTGCCCCTCACTACAATCAAATCAACTCAATCAACTCCTCTGGTTGCTTTGCGCTGCTCACTTGAGAAAATCGATCTCTAGGCTCACTCGATGTGTTTTCCAAATGCCCATCGAAGTCCTTATAATCTTCTCGTTGGATAACCAATGGCCTAGATTAAAACATAAGCAACAACTTAGATCACATTGACTTGATCTTCGTCTTTTTCTAGAAGTTTCACACCCAGTTCTATTAATATACTTTAATTATTGTAATTCCCTAAGTTTAGACTTAGGCTCCCATTAAAAATAATTAATTATTAAATAAAACTCCATTCGGGTGGAATTTCCCAAAACGCTTTCTGGGTATTTTGGAATACATATGTCTAAGCCTCCCTGCAAATTTTGAGACTTAGAGCACATCCGATGCTGCCAGAAATCAACAGGTTTCCCAAGAAGATTATAAGAGCAAGTCCATAGGGTTTGGACAAGACACAAGAGAGTTGAGCAATTTGACTTACCTAGTTGCAGTGATTCAACAAAGACATACTTGAAGCTAGGGAGACACCGAGCAGCAGAGTTTCAGCCTAAGTTACTAGGATTCGGATACGGATATGGATTCGGATCCGGATTCGCTATATTTTTTAAAATTCAAGATCCGCATACGGCAAGGATACGTCAAGTACAAAAAAATATGATAATATTTTAAAAAAATTTAAAAATATAATATACAAATTTAATATTTAATGGTTTTTTTTTCTAAATTAGTCTAAATTCTATTAGTGTAACAAAAATAATACATGGAGGCACCGGCCTCTGCAGTGCTAGCCCAAAATTATGGCATAATCAACAGCAAAAACTGGAAATGGACTGCCGCACAGGGGAAACCAGTCCAGACACAATAAAAGTTTGTTGCCCGCGCAGGGGAAACCAGCCAGTTATACCAGAGATGAACAGGGTTTGAAAGTTCAACAAAATTAACAACATTACATAAAATCTCAGAAGTAGACCCATAAGAATGGGAACCGGGAACAAAAAACCTGATAAAACTTGACATGCTAGGTGTCATTAGGAGTAGATGGAGGTTCTTCAACTATCGGGCACCTGTAAGCATCCATGTCATCTTCCGCATCCTGCTTGTCACCGATATTGTCTTCCTTGTTCTTGAAACATCCGTATGTGGTGCGCCCCTGTTCATCACTACTTCCATTGTCCTGTTCATCACTACTCCCTGGTGCCTTCCGTTTCATCGTTGCTTCATGAGTTCTGCCACGAATAGTGCCCAGACTACCTTGTTTGCTGGCGATATTCGTTTCCTGAGCAAAAACCTTTTTTCTTCACATCACTGTGGGCGAATTCTTCAGAGTTTGGAGACTCTTCTCTAAACGCCATGGAGATAGTCGCAATTATACATGGACGGTCAAGGGTGCATCGAAATTGAAATTGGGCAAATTGATGGGGATGTGGAGAAGAAGCAAAGGTAGCAGGTGACTGGGGAGCAACATCATCTAGCCGAGTACTCGCAATGCGAACCCGCCCCTGACCACTTCGAGTAGCCGGATAGCGACCAGTAAATTGAGCCGACGAAGGGGAGGACAAGTCAGAGAGGGATGAGGATGGAGGGTGTAAAATTTTGCCTCTGCTACTGCCCCTCCTGCAGCGCATCCTCTGGCATAAACGGGGCATATTCACCCGAGCTAAATTGAGCTGGCGAGAAGGTGCTGATTCAAAGAAAGGGTGGGCAATGGGAGCAGAAGACTCAGCAATCAAAGGCTCAGGACGAAGATTCAAGGGGCATTCTGAGTGGGTAGAGAAATGAAAGACAGGCAACTCAGACCGCAGGCTGCAGAAAACACTCTGTGAGAAATGGGCACTAGCCCCTACCTCTATACAACACAAAATCCGGCACCGTCTCCCTGTGGTCATACACGAGCTCGGCTTCGCAGCAGCAGGGAGACAATTGCATCTCAAAGGAATTGGAACAGAGGTAAAACTGCCTGAGGAAGCCATGTTAAGGAGCGAAACGACGAAGCCTCGACCAGCGAGCTGCATTAATGCACAATTAGGAGTGGCGGTGGCTCGATTTAGTGTAAACATGATGAGGGCGTGGGTGGCCATGTGACAAATCCACTTGCCAGCCCACAGCTGCCTCAACGTACCCATTGCATTAAACACCCACATCCGGGATAATATTTAATGTTAATGTTAATAAATTTAATATATAATTTTAATATTTTAATTATTATAATATTTTAATGTAACATTATAATATTTTATAGAAATATCAATCCAAAGCTAGTCTCTAAGTAACATTATAAGTTAATTATATTACACTCGAGTCTCATTCTAAGTTAGAAATATTTCCACATTATGTTATATTTCTATAATTACACATTATAACATTATAATTTAATTACAATATTCTCGAGTCTTATTCTAAACACCATTCTGCATTACGCTTTGTAATTACAATACTCTCAAGCATTGAATATAATATCACTTGATTGTCTTTCCTATCAACGATGATGACGAAGAAGTTGATGTTTTGTCCATGAATGGTGGAGACGAAGATTTTCACTATCCCTTTAAGAGGATACTATGATTACACAACTAGCATCGATTTTATCGCCTCATGTAAATAAGAAGTATCTGCGAAAGTCCACACAAAGACATCAAATTAAATATTTTAGATAATTTCGATGTTACAGACATATAATACTTTCTAACTCGTTTCCTTTTCACGACAATATTGTGATATTTTTTATGTTGAGGGTTATTTTTGAATTTCCAATCAGTGAATGCTCTCTGCTGCGGGCGGGTGTATAGGTCAGATAGGCAGGCAGGTGGGTGGGCGTACACCTCCACTAGCGATAGAGGCTATTTTAAAAAGCCCAAATCCATTTGCTAAATATAGGATCTGTTTCCTCAACGCAGGATCTGTTTCCAAAAAATATTGATGTTCCACGTCGTCGTTTCAAGGACAGATCTGGTGGATCCAGATCGGAGTCATGGATTCGTGGATCCTGGACCCCCAGGGACCAAATCCGGTAACTTAGGTTTCAAAAGATAATTGAGAGTAGGATTTTGGAGGAGATTTCCTCTGTATTTCTAGTGTTTGAGAGATAGGAAGAAGAGGCTGAAATTATCTGCAGAGTAGGTCAAGTTAGCAATACAAGTTGGCCATTTTATCTAATGCGAGTTGCAAGAGAGACCACGTTTCAGTTGCTAGTTGTCGGATCTATTTTCTAGAGGCAAAGCGAGTGGGTCTAGTGGTTGTTGGAGGAAGAACGACTTGCAGGGAAGAATTCCCAGAGGCTATACGAATTTCCCAGGACCAATAGTGCGCATTCCAACCAAGTCGTGCGAATAGCCAAAGGATGTGCAAATTTGTTGGAGAGATTAGATCGAATTGGAAAGGGAGATAGTAATTCTCTAGTATATTTTTCCAATAGAGATCAATATTTGTCGAAGGTTTGCCATTCTATGAAAACTAGTTGTAATTTCTTAAATTTTTGAAGATAATAATAAAACCCTCATATAGTACATTGGTTTTCCCTTTGTGGTTTTTCAAGGGACAGTTGTCCAAAAATAACGATGACATATTTTTATGTGTGTGTGCATTATTTCTCAGTTCCAATATTTTATATTCCATAGTGTTTTTATTTGTGAAGATTGCAATAGTGATTTAACTGTTATTTGCCGAATTAAAAATTCAATAGACAAATAATCTCCAGTAGATAGAAGATTAAATTCCAATTTAATGCAATCGTGGAAATTTCACATGGTATCAAAGTAGATCAGATCAAAGAATCTCTAGAGTGAAGTTGGTGCAGATCAGAGGGAGATCAAAAGCACTGAAGAGTAGATTTGCGCAGGCCAGCCAGGCTGTGTGAATTTCAAAGGCAACAATTCGATTTCAAGTCTAGGGAAGTGAACCGGAGGAAGTGCGAGTTGTCTCAGTGAGTAGCAATAGCCAGTGAGGTTATCGAAAAGGGTTTATAAAAGAAAAATAAATTTCGCAGAGCAGATTTAGCGCAGAGGATTTGCAACAAAATCGTTTTGTAGTAGCAGATCACTGCAGGGCCTAGAAGAGAAAGCAAACAATGGTTTCAAAACCTAATTTATTAATTTCTCAAGTTATTTGAATTTGCAGTTTTCTAGAGATGGATGCAGCAGGATTGACTCTTAAGAGATCAAGACAAGTTGGATGGAGCCTCTAACTTTGGTATCCAGAAGGCCAACGTGTTGTTTATATTGGACGAGCACGGTCTGAAGGAGTTTGCTATAGCAGTTATTGATGTGCCAACAGTTCCTATCCAGTTTCATGAATACGGGAGGGACAACGCCAAGACTAAGAGGATGATTCTTGATGGAGTACGATATCATATCGTTCCACATATCGGAGAGAAGCAAACTGCGAAGGAAATGTGGGTTTTCATCGTCAAGATGTACCAGGATCTGTCAGAGAACAAGAAGATGATCCTCGAGGAGAAGTTGAGGAATATTAAGATGTGGAAGCGCGAGGTTGTGACCTTTTATCTCTCCAGGATTTAGTCTGTTAGAGATGACCTTGCAGCAGTTGAAGAGAAGTTGATGACAAGTTAGCTCATATAGCACTCAATGGGTTTACCAAGGAATCACGTGCATTCATCTTGGTGATCTCTAGGCATGACAAGCTTCCAGATTGGGAACGTGTATGGAGTGATTTCACTCTAGAGAAGTTGAGGCTCAGCTTAGTCGAGGGTACTACCAACAACAATAGCAAGGGAGAAAAGGTGAAGGAGGAGCAAGAGAATGATGCTCTTGTAGGAAAACGCAAAGCAAAGGGTCCCATTTAGGGACAATACTCGAAAAGAGAAAAGAAGAACAAGGACCTATCAAAGGTCAAGTGCTTTGGCTGTGGTGAATTGGGACACTATGTTAGCCAATGTCCTCAATGGAAGGACAATAAGGGGAAGCAAATAGTTGCTTCAGTAGAGATTGAATATTTGTCCGCCAGACTGGAAGATGAATTCTCACTTATAGTGGCAGCATCCTCGAGAGGGAGGAGGAGCATGACACTCCAATATTGCCAAATCAGGCAAGGTTCAAGGAAAGAGCAACAAGGAGATCTAGATAATAGCAAAGGAGGGCTTGATCAGTAGATCAAATCCACTTGTTGTGTACGGGATTCGTTAGTTGGACTAGTACCTTTTGCTATGGGGGCCAAAGTATTAAAGTAACAGTAAGATTGACTCACAGTTTGCAGTGATAGCAGCAACACAAAGGCAGGAGGGACGCATTGGAATTGGCCAGTTGCAAAGAGCAAGGTGCAATTCCAGCCAGAGAGACTCCAGCGTAGGCGCATCAACAATATGAGATCATAGTGCAATGGAAGCACAAATTGGTTCAGCTACAACATATAGTCGATGAATCTGAGTAGCACAGTGATAGCATGCTGGACAACGATTGCCAGAGGATTTTCTTCATAGAGATTTCCAGTTTCTCAATGACAGAGGTGGATCGATTTTTTATCTGTAGAAGAGAGGATGCAATCTCTCCAAGAGTGCAAGTTGATTGAGGTAGAGGGAGTTGCAAGTGCAACGAGGGATTTTTCTAGTCAGGTCGATTTGCAGAGAAGAAGATGTTCTCAGTATGTGGCTCGATTTTTTAGTGGAGGTTGTGGTTGTTTCTAGCAATGTAATTTTTTCGAAGAGAATTGTTGGTATGCAACGAGAGAGGTCGATTCAAGGCCTCAGAGGGAGGCCGAATTGATTTGGAGGGGCCGAGTAGCTTCCAGAAGGTCAAATCAGCTAGTAGAAGTGAAGGAATAAATTTACCGAAGGTTTGCTAATTTATGGCAATAATTTGTATCACAGATGTCAAACACCAGTAACGTGGATTAATTTGGCTACAACATGTTCCCATTGATAAGTAGGTTGCAGATATACACACAAAGGCCTTGGGAAAGACAAAGTCTGTCTTCTTCAGGGAGCAAATGGGAGTAGTGGAGAACACCTTCCTCGCTAAGAGGAAGTGTTAATTTTGGTAGCAGCGAACAGATGTTCTAGTCTCTATGGTGTCTAAGAGGGTAAAGAACACAAGATCTACAAAACCCTGAAAAGGTTTCACGAGAAAATCCTTAGAGATCCCTCAATTAGATTAATTAGCATATAAATAAATATTCCTAAGTCTAACATAGGGAAAGTGGTTAATTAAATTAGATTAATTGACGAAGGTTGATTTGTTCTCTAGAGAAATTCGGAAAAGTGAGTTCATGGAGTCAAGACATACAAGAGAGTTTAGAAGTTCGACTTGACCAGTTGCAATGATTCAGCAAGAGCGTAATTGAATCTAGGGAGACACGAAGCTGTAGGGTTTCATCAGAGATTTGGGGGAAAGATTCCGGATGAGACTTACTCGGTATTTCTATTGTTCGAGAGATAGGAAGAGGAGGTCGAAATTATCTCCAGAGGAAGTTGAATTGGCAATGCGAGTTAGCCAGTTTATTCAATGCGAGTAGCTGGAGAGACCACATTTTAGTTACCAGTTGTCGAATCTATTTTCTGGAGGTAGAAATAGTAGGTCTAGTAGTTGTTGGAGGAAAAACTTGCAGGGAAGCATTTCCAGAGGCTGTACAAATTTCCAGAGACCAACAATGGGCATTTCGGCCAAGCAGTGTGAATAGCCATAGGAAGTGCAAATTAGTTGAGGAGGCCAGGTCAAGTTGCAAAGGGAGACAGTAAGTCTCCTTTTTCAGTATAAACCAGTATTTGTTGTGGTTTTCCATTCTACGACAACCAGTTGTAATTTCTCAAATTGTTGAAGATAATAATAAAACCCTCATCTATTGCACTGGTTTTCCCTTCGAGGTTTTTCTAGGGACGATTGCCCAAAAATAACGGTGTAATATTTCTATGTGTGTGTGCATTATTTCTCAGTTCCAATATTTTATTTTCCGCAATGTTTTTATTTGTGAAGATTGCAATAGTGATTTAATCGTTATTTGTTGAATTAAAATTTCAAAAAACAAATAATCTCCAGTAGATAGAAGATTAAATTCTAATTTATTATAATCATGGAAATTTCACCACAGGTTTTGTTAGTTTTTGTAACATCGGACAGGCATTCTAGTCTCAAACTTTGTGGGAGGTTAAAACACATGACATCTCCAAAACCCAGAAATCATTTCTAGAAATTCCACCTAGAGACAGCTCAATTAAATTCAATGATTAAAAATGCCTAAGTCTAACTTAAGGAAATTGATTAATTAATGGGAATTAATTGAGAAAGGTGAGAATTCTCTAGAAACTCACATGGATCAACTTAGAAATGATCTTAGCGATAATCATAGCAACTGGTGATCCAACTAGAGATTATAAGAGGAGATTGATGGGGTTGAGGAGAAACACACTTGAGGTCGAGTTCTTTGGAAGGAATCGAGCTTCATAGTTTCAATGATTTAGCAGAGAAGCATTCAAGCTAGAGAGGAGACGCAGAGTCAATGAGGGGAAAAGACAATGAGTCTGAAGGAGATTCCAATTCTGGAGAGTCAGTTACAAGAGGGCCAAGTTTTCCTTAGTGAGGCTGCACAAGGACTACACAAGAAGCTTTAGAGGACGAGTTTGATTCAGCTGGAGTGCAGTTCGATTCAGTTGTTGGAGGTCGGGAGAAATTCCATAAGGGATAGCGAGTCATTCTAAAAGGATGAGTTGGGGTGGACATCTTGATCAGAGCAATTTTCAAGAAGTGTGTGACAACTGGGCCCTCCAAATTCGATTTCTATTACTGTCGTTGTTGTTGTCAATCACTGCTCTTCAAAATCCCAGCAAACCTCCTCAAATATCCCTCCAATCAATCCCCAAAAACCTCCGCTCCAAAATCCCTCTAATGCAGCTCCCTCAAATGAGCCTCCTCCAATGACTGCGCAGTCCAGGAAGGTGCTTACGCAATCTCTATGTATGCTGGCTAAGAATTGCATGAAAGCTGCTCCTCTATGGCTGCTACTGCTCCTACACTCCAGAAATGGGACCTCAATCACTCCTGTAACTCCTCCAATGAATCCTCTAGCAACCCCACTCCACAATAGCAAGA
Source organism: Pinus albicaulis (assembly GCA_034641835.2). NCBI lineage: Eukaryota > Viridiplantae > Streptophyta > Pinopsida > Pinales > Pinaceae > Pinus > Pinus albicaulis. Next base: position 510,748,572 of record CM076575.1, on the reverse strand, counting down.
TGGCTCCAACCACTGCGCAATAGAGGCTCAAGACTGCGTCCCAGGCTCTCTAGAAAAGCGTAGTACTGTTGTGGCCGCTATAACACCCTTCGAAATTTGGCATCAGTTTGAAATTTCAGAATCCCTATTGTTTCGATGGGGGCAAGCTCGTTCCCAGCATCAGCCGTGAGCCTCACGAAAGTCCACTTTGAGCAGGTAACCCCAAACCAGGTGATGACTCCAAGTTTTTCTAAGTAACGTCGCAAAGTCGCCTTTCCCCCAAACTTCAGCAAGTTGCGACTTAGCGACCTTGCGACCCGACCAAGTTCACCAGGTCATTAGGTCGCAAACTGTGTCAAAATCTAATTTTTGCGACCCAATGACCTCCAGGTCGCCAGGTCCCATCCACACCGTCTGAACCCGATTTCCGACCTTGTGACCTCCATTAATGACCGCACGTGTGACCCCTTTATAAATAAAAGGGTTGCGTAGGTCGCATTCGACCTACGCGAAGGAGCAAACAAGACGTCTGACAAGCTAATCGGAGTGCGATTTTTTCCAGGTAAGTCGCTGAAACCTCCTGCAGTTCCTGTTTACATTGGCTATGGCCCTACTTGCCCCAAGCCTAGGCTATTAATTGCCTTGAATACCCCTCAATTGCAACCCTAAGCCCTCACAGTCACTCCAGCTAGGGTTTCCTTCCCTTTTCTTATCCTATCAGGCCTAAATCCCCTTTGCCCCCTCCTTCCTGTTGATTCTTAGGAGGATCACTGCTTGTAGTGTTCTTCGGCCTTTTGGATTGGGAAGTCGATGCTTCTCCTGAGGAGTCTTTTCATTTCATAGCGTCTACTCTCTCTTGCAGAGTTTGATTGTCCTGGCACTGACTCTCTTGGTCTCCATCCAAGTTGGCTTGTCCTTCAGGGGTTGCTTCCCTGAGTGCATTGTACTAGTTTTTCACTTGCTCTTCCTCAAGGCACTCTGTGTGTTGGTAGGTCCAATTAAATTTGGCCCGTTTGCAGTATGTGGGGACGATCCTCTCAAGGTTAAAATGTTGATTTATGGTAGCATTGGATTTGCTCTAGCCTTGTAACTTTGTATATAGGCTAAGACACATGTATTCCATAAAAACCCATAAATGGTTTTGGAAAATTCCACTTAGAGATGGTTTAATTACATTAATTAATCGTTTTTTAATGTTTTCCTAAGTCTAAACTTCGGGAAACTGATTAATTAAAGGGTATTAATTAAACTAAGTGCGAATCTTCTAGATAAAGTCATGGATCACCTCCAAGTTAATCTTAGCCCTTGATTATGTTTTAATCTTGGCCATTGAAGGGTCAACAGAAGAATATAAGGAGGGTGAGGGGCCTATGGAAAACATAACGTTGAGCACATTGAGCATTTGGCATTTTCGAGTTTGTGTGAGGAGACACGGCTTTTGATCATAATCAAATCACTAGGGCAGGGTTTGCTAAGTGATTGTGATTCAGTGATTAGATCCAGAAAGGGGCAGAAGCAGAGACTGGTTAGGAGGACTAGGAGTGAAATTCAGAGAGAGGTAGCACTTACGCAAAGAGAGACAACACAATTTTCTGAACGAGTGACACAGTCCCTAAGGAAAATCACGCAGAAGCAGCGCAATGTCTCTTGGAGTCAGTCCGGAGATAGCTAGAGACTGGGGTTTCTGAGCCAGGAGGGCCAAAATCGAATCTCAGATCAGCTAGATCAGTTGCAGAAAGAGTGACGCAGTTTCTCAGGCTTGCCCACGCAGGCTTACGCAGTTCCAGCGTAAGCATTCACGTAGAGGCATAGAAGGGCTTCACCAGCGCTGTTTAGATCAACCAAAGACTTGCAGAGTGAGGTATATCTCACGATATTTTTGTTGTCTAGATTTCTCTGATGGGTTTGCCGGATGTTGGCACCCTAGTTGTACTCAAGATTCTGCTGCTAAATAATACAAACCCTCAAATCTGCTGCACCGGTTTTCCCAAGTTGGGTTTTTCTGGGGACTTAGTCCAAAAATAACTGTGTCAAATGTGGTTGTTTTTCATTACATTTTGTTCAGTTTGTTTTAGCACTTAGATTTATTCCGCAACATTATTTGTGTAGACTGTTTCAGTAATTAATTCGGTATTTCAATGTAATGAAATAATTAATCAAAATAATAGAAGTAATTCAGATTTATTGCAGTAGGAATCCAGATCTAGGATTTTTCACACAGAAGACCTCTGGGCTAAGTTTACAAAATGGAAGCCCTTTATGTATTCCGCTTTTGCTTCTACTTCTTTGAAATCTCTGACTGTGTAGGCACCAATAGTGAGCGGGAGGGTAGGCCACGGTTTCTTCTTGCCCTTACTTAGCGTTTTAGAGAACCTGCTCGTCATTTGGTAGCATACCTCTTGTAATAGCAATTTGTCAGTGACGAACTTGGGTAGTGCGTGAGGCGCCTTGAATGATCCAAAAACTCTGACGAAGGTATCTTCTGTGATGGGGAACCAATGAGCTACCTTGATCACCATCTCCATGGCCCTTCTAGACATGCAAGGAGGATCTTCATTGAAAAGGTATCGGTACAGCGCGGTGCTAAATTTGTCTGAGATGGCATCGATGTCTTGCTTGTATCGAGTAGCCCAGAACATGTTTAGATCTTTATGGATAAGCCCACCGTGTGCTGTGTCCCAGTTGTGTGGCCAATCATCAAAATTACATCGTGAGCACACTGCCTCTAGGAGGTAGGAAGCCATGTAAAACTCTGATGCACATCCCTCCTCTGGTACCTGGGCTGCTGATATGTTCACCTTTAGAGCTGAAATTAATAGATGAGCCCAGTTGAAACGAGTGTCGTATGAGGTGATCACATACATGAGTGGAACCCATGTTCCATTGAAAGTAGTGGCGTCCTTCCTGCCATACATCCTGCACATTAAAGCTGCGACAAGCCTGTATACGTTCCTTAGGCCTTCGGTCTTGTACTCCTTGTCCTCCCACCAACCCTTCAAAGTATCTTGCACTCACATGTCGTGTGTGGCAATCCATTGGGCATTGAAAGATTCTTCCCTAGTCAAGAGTGAGTAGTACACTTCTGCGTCCTTCCCAATCAGATTGGCGAAAGGTTTCCCGGCGTGATCGCGGATAACCCAGAGCTTTGAGTCCACCTTTTGAAGGATCCACTTGATCACTTCCGCGCATGGGAAGATTGGCGGGTGGGCACCCACATAATGCAACTTAGACCTCTTGACCTGAATGTATACTTGTCGGTCTACGAGGTCTTCCGGGAATTCTTGTTTTGTGAACTCCTGGGAGACTTCATACCACGACATCTTGCCACCTTTCCCGAAGATGCAGGCGGTATCTCTATAGATGGGAGGTGGTGGAGGCATGTCTCCTTCTGATAGCTCTATCTCTGGGCTCTTTTGTCTCCTCCAAACTGCTAGGCACCCCATGTCGCTTGAGGCCGAGGAGATGGAGATGCACTCAAGCTTGACTTCGATATTACCTAGCATATTCAAAAAACAGTCCCACGATAAGATGGACAGCATGAAAGCAAAACAAAAGGAACAACTGACTGTACCAACTGGGGCCTTGGCTGCTCAGGATCGGTCGCTGCGATCTGCGCTGGTCGCAAAAGTCTAAATTGGAAGGGTTGCGACCTGGCGACCTAGTAACGTGGTTGCAAGGTCGCAAAGTCGCGTCTGCGTGAACAATCCTGACTCTGCGACTCTGTGACTTGGCGACTGAGGACTAGGTCACAAGGTCGCAAGGTCACAAAGTCGCGATTGCGTAGACAGTCAGGACGTTGCGACTTTGCAACTTAGCGACCAGGTCACGAGGTCGCATGGTCGCAAGGTCGCAAGGTCGCTAGGTCACAAGGTCACATTAGGGTTTTTCTGAGGGAAAATAGGCCATCATGACCCGCAGGGAAAAATGAGAAAAAATGGGAGAAAACTCCAAGGGAAGAAAAAAATCAAGGTTGAAAGGCTCACACCGAGGCCAAGAAGGGGTGCCCAAAGTGGCAGGAAGAGAGAGGAGGGATCAAAATGGATTTAGGCTTGATAGGATAAGAAAGGGGAAGGAAACCCTAGATGGAGTGATTGTGAGGGCTTAGGGTTGCAAATGGGGCGTATCTAAGGCAATTAATATCCTAGGCTTAGGGCAGGTAGGGCCATAGTCAATGAAAACATGAACTGCAAGAGGTTTCGGCGAATTACCTGGAAAAAATTGCACCCTGATTGGCTTGTCAGACGTCTTGTTTGCTCCGTCACGTAGGTCGAATGCGACCTACATGACCCTTTTATTTATAAAGGGTTTGCGCATGCGGTCATTAATGGAGGTCGCAAGGTCGCAAATCGGGTTCAGATGGTGTGGATGCAGGAAGAGTCCGCACGCTACATCATCATACTGCACCCTCAACATTTGCAAGGCCAGGTAGAAGTTACTAATGTGGTCCTCGACCAATGTTCCCTTCTCAGAATCGAACTTGGGAAGGTGCTTCTCCGAGTGTTGGGGCATGTCGTGAAGGACCACGGAGGCCCACAGGGGACTGTGCCATCCAGGCTAGGGGCTGCACCCATCTTGCACTACGATAGGGTGGGATGAAAACATGCTCTGTTTCATTTTCAGACTCGCTCCCGACGGCGGACCTGGAAGCTTAGCCCTCATGTTGAGAGTGCATGTCTTGGTCTCGGTTAACTCTGAGATCTTTGAGATTTCTATAATTCCTCAAGTTTCTAAAACCACCGAAGTTGCCATTGAAAAGGAAAGGCTGTCGGTTCCAGTTTTGGTGGTGGTGATGAGTATGGTTTGTGTTTCGACCATGTCCCCGACCTCTTCTGGTCCCTCCCCTAGGTGGGTCATTCTCTTGGGTGTTGTCATTTAAAGGATGATTGGCTTGGGGACCGATGTTTGGTTGGGGTCCGGTACTTTCAGGGCCTCCTCCATCGACCCCTCGAGCGTTGTCGAGAGGTTCAACTGAGAGCCGGTCGACCGCATCTGCGCAGTCTTCGAGCATTAGGCTTATGAGTTGGGGCACAGAGTTGACCAGGACACCCTGGCGGGTGTGATGCATTCTAGGAATTCGTGGATTGGCCAAGGAACCGGTGGCGGGGAGGTTTTGGAGACCTCTAACGAGATCGCGGACGAGCAGGCGTAAAGCCCTTAGTTAGTCTGACGTGAACTCGTAGAAAGGTGGGTCCTCTTCAGGTTGGGTATTCTCGGGAGGTGGAGGACCAGTGTTTTCAAACCCGATCTCTCCTCGTTCCGGGCCGGGGAAGGGGTTCTTCGGAGTTTTCACAGGGATGTTACTTGCATCGTGGGAGCCTGGGATCAGGCCCTCCTTCTAGCGCCAAAATCTGGCGCTACTTCTGGCACCAGATTTTGCTGCTAGAAGGATGGCCTGATGGCAAGCTCCCACCACGCAAGTAACATCCCTGTGCAAACTCCGCAAAACCCCTTCCCCAGCCCGGAACGGGGAGAGATCGAGTTTGAAAACACTGGTCCTCCACTTCCCGAGAATACCCCTCCTGAGGAGAACCCACCTTTCTACGAGGTCATGTCAGACCAACTAAGGGTTTTACGCCCTGTAAATTTTTGTAGATGTTCTATGCTTGATGCAACTTTACTTTTTATCCAATATCAGTCAGTAATCACATAAAAAACAAAGTAAAATGCTGATAGAACATACCCGTGGATCGACAGAAGACAAGCCAAAAATATATAAGTGTGTTGGTGCGTTACGGTGATCAGCAGGATGCTTCAACTAGCAAAGTCTCAATATGGTCAGCCAACCAACAATGTGACACAACCCTCTAGGACAACCAAAATGGTCAACTCAAAAGTCAACGGTGTCAGTCAACAGTCAACGCAAACAACAGCAGCAGCTAGGTCAACGCAGCAAAGTCAAAGTCAACGTCTAGCCTCGGGAATAGTGCCAAAAAATGCGGATTTGAATGATCGAAATTTTGGGAGAGTTTCAGGTCTATTTGACCTTGCGCTAACCAAAGTCAACGCTAGTCAAACTTGTTGTAGAAACCCTAGGCCAAAAACAGAAAAGAGTTGCTGCTAAAATTTCCCACGTGTGGAGAGAAGAGCCTCCAAGGTCATCGAACCAATCAACTGAGGAGAGAAATGTGTGAGGATGAGATGAGTGAAAATGTCCACCAACGTTGACCAATATATATCCATCAATGAGGGTGTGTGACACAACTGTCGGGGCACAAAACCTTAAGGCCGACCTGCACATATTTTGAATAAATTCAAAATAAATGTTCTGCTCATCGGATTAAGATGATCTTTAGATCGATCTTGCACCTCTCTGAAAGAGGAGTCTAATAAAAATATTGGCATCTTCATCCCAGCATCACAACATGGAGTTTGGACCTAGTTGTCCAAAATTAACACTCCCTCTAAACTAGGGAGAACTTCATCCACCTGTGCAATCCAAACATCGTGCGTCATCCCGCCGTAACTTGCTTTGCTGGCTTTTTTATTTTAGAACAGAAGTGGGTCAGTCACAAAGACATCATTCTCGGTTGACAGATTCAGCCCAAAGGTCCGAAACCTCTATAGGACTCACAAAGAGTCTCATACCAACCCGAAGTTGGTTTACCTGACTCGAAGTCAGTTGGAGGTCCGAAACCTCACTACACTTGATCCCAAATCAAGTGGTTGAACCGTGCCATCCTAGATAGAGAGTACGACAATCTCTGATGCATACATCAGTCTTTGCTACTAGTCAATAGCTTTTCCCACCTCACTGGCCAAATGAGAGGTACTTCCCATGAGCCCTGAACTCAATGGTTAGGATGCATACGAGGCACAAATAATGAGAGGTGAACCAACTCAATCATCACAACGGTGGAGCAGAAGCACACCAACAAGGTTCGGCAAGCCTAGCCCTCTGGTTTGCTTATAGCTCCGAGAAGCTATCCCAAAAGCCCCCTAGAGCTCCCAGAGCTCATCATCCAACAAGACCCTCAGCATAGGGTCGTTCCACGATACTAAGATTCTCAAGAAAGATTAGGAACTTGACCTTCCCCAGGGGCTTTGTGAGAATATCCGCGACCTACTCATGAGTTCCTATATGATCGAGCCTTATGACGCTTCGCTGTACCATATCCTGGATAAAGTGGTACCTGATATCAATATGCTTGGATCGATCGTGGAACACGGTATTCTCGACAACCGAATCCCACTCTGGTTATCATAGAGTATCACGGTGGTATCTAGCACATACCCGAAAAACTCACTGAAGAGCTTTCGCATCCAAACTGCTTCACAACAAGCCATACTCGCTGCAATGTATTCGGCCTCCACGGTGCTCAAAGCCACCGACTTCTGCTTCCTGCTCATCCATGATATCGAAGCAGAACCAAGTGTGATGCAGCATCTTGATGTGCTCTTACGATCCACCACACTGCCAACCCAATCGACATCAGTATATCCATGGAGTGTCACACTCTCGGCAGTGTATCTTAGCCCATGGTTTATCGTTCCCCGAAGATATTTCAACAGATTCTTGGCACCAAGCGAATGAATGTGATGAGGCTCAATCATATGTTGACTCAAAGTGTTCACTGCAAAACATACGTCCGGACGGGTGTTCACTAAGAACATCAGGGCCCCTACGACGACACTCAGTAGGATTTGCTAACACGGGCCCAACAGTGCTACCACCCAACTTCTTAAAGTTAAGCTCCATCGGTGTCAACACGGACTTACAATCCACCATACCAAATCTTTCCAGAAGCTTCACAATGTATTTTCCTTAAGAAAGGAAAATCTCGCCACATCTCTGCCAAACCTCCAGGCCTAGGAAGTAATGCATCAATCCTAGGTCCATCTCAAACTCAGCAGCAAGCTCCCTCTTGCACTGATGAATGAGAGGCTCAACACCTGTCAGGAAGAGGTCGTCCACATACAACACTATAATGAGAGGCTTTTCTCTATCAACGTTGAAGTAAAGTTTCGGATCAGCATTAATACGAGTGAAGCCCAGCTTCATTAGGTAGTTATCTATCCTCTCCTACCAAGCTTTGGGTGCTTGCTTCAATTGATAGAGGGTTTTCTTCAACCTGTAGACATGGGTGTCCCGATCCTGGACTTTGAACCCCAGAGGTTGCTCCACATACACCTCTTCCTTTATCGCACCATGCAGAAATGCGGTCTTCACATCATCTGATGAAGACTCCATCCATGCGTAGCAGCAAGGGCTATAATAGATCGAATGGTGGTGTATCGAGACACTGGTGCAAATATTTCATCATAATCTATGCCTTCCTTTTGAGAGAAGCCACGGGCAACGAATCTTGCCTTGAACTTTTCAACACTTCCATCAGATCCATGCTTGATCTTGTAGAGCCATTTCGATGCGACAACTGCTTTGTCCTCCATTCTTGGAACCACATCCCATACATCATTCTTCATTATGGACTCATACTCTTCGTGCATAACATCCTTCCAGACTTGATGCTTTACGCCCTCCTCAAAAGATCCAGGCTCAGATCGTACAATAGTGTTCATGGCTGCTAGATACCCTCGGTATCTATTCGGCTTCTTGCTTTCACGGAATGTCCCCCTTGGGGCCATATGTCCCTCGACATCCTCGAGAGTGTCCCTGAGCCATGGTGGTCTCTTCCCCATCGAAGGAGGTGGATCAATCGGGTCCATCGGTCCTTCAGCATCGGGCATCGTCTCATCCTTCGGTTCTCCTTGGTTTCCAGGCCTCGCCTCATGATCTTCCTCAGATCTCGAAAGATTGACTACTTTCCTCAGAGAAGCATCTTTGTCAAAGGTAACATCGTGGCATATCTCCAATTCTCTTTGACCAGGCACATAGACCCTATAGGCCTTTGAAGTTTCGTTGTAGCCCACAAACATTCCCTTATTCCCAGAAGCATCCAGCTTGCTCCTCTTATGCTTCGGCACATGAAAATAAACAGGACGTCCAAAAAATCTAAAATGTGAGACGTTAGGTTTCTTACCAGAGAAAACCTCTTCAGGAGTTTTGGAGTCCAAGCATTAGTTTTGTATGTACACAGCAGTGTTCGCAGCTTCTCCCCATAGAAACTTTGGTAGCCCTTGGTCACATAGCATGGCACGGGTAACTTCCACAATGGTCTTGTTCTTTCGTTCAGCAATGCCATTCTGCTCAGGAGTATAGACAGTTGTGCTCTCTCTCTTGATGCCAGCTTCTCTGGAAAATTTCTTGAACTCGTTCATCTCATATTCAGTGCCATTATCTGTCCTCAATATCTTCATCTTCTTCCGTGTCAGATTTTCCACCAAGGCTTTGAAGGTACGAACCACATGAAAGCCTCATCCTTCTTCTTCAAGAAGTATATCCAGGTTTTGCGAGAGAAGTCATCTATGAATGTCATATAATAAGAACATCCTCCCAAGGATGATGTCACGGGCAGCATACTAGACAGATCAGAATGTATCAATTGCAAGACATCAGATATCTTTGTGATGCTTGAGGGGAAAGGTCCCCTTGTATGCTTTCCTTCGGCACAACCCTGACATACACCTTCATGATTATTTGAGAACTCGGGCATCTCCGTCACCACTTTCCTTGCTTCAAGAAGGGCTTTGTAGTGAAGGTGTCCAAACCTCCGATGCCATAGTTCAGTCTGTCGAATAGTATCATATATCATCGCTCCTAGTGGACTTCCTCCAACCTGGTAGAGTGTATCAACTCTAAACCCAATCGTGATAGCTTCCTTGAAACTCTTCTTCCAGATACGCACCTTGCCATCAATGAATACCACATTGAAACCTTTGTCTTCCATGGCCGATATAGACACAAGGTTCCTCTTCAAATCAAGTACATAGAGTACATCCTGCAAGCGGAGGACTTGACCTTGAAGCAAGTGGAGGGTTACAGTCCCCGTCCCTTTCATGGGATATGTGACATTATCTCCAAGGATAATTTATAGATTAGTATCCTTCTCAACCATATCAGAAAGTGCTTCCTTGAACCCAGTGATGTGCCTTGAGACACCATTATCTATCAACCAAACATCCGTAGTGTCGGGTGGAGATGCAGCAAAGAGGGAAGATACAAGAATGAATTCATTTCTTTTATCAACAACATTTGATTCCTCATACCTGGAATTTCTCGACCTTTTGAAAGGTTGACCATTTCCGCAGGAGGGAGCCTTCCTCTTCCCCTTGAACCTATTGTTCCTTTGATTGCCATATCTGTGGTTGTTGTTGTCATCATCATCGGGAGAATCCTTCTTGAAAGGGCATTCTCTAGCATAGTGACCTGGCTTGTGACAAGTGTAACACTTGCCCTTCTTTCCTTGGGCCCCTGCTCTTCGTTGTTCCTTGGACCACCAAAGTTCTTCTTTCTAGAGTGAGTAGCAAAGACAGCATTTCCTTCATTTTCATATACCTTCATCCTTGTCTCTTCTTGTACACATCTCGATAGTACTTCGTGAAAGTCAGGTATGACATTGTTATTGAGAATGGTAGTGTTGAACACATGCCATTCAGATGAGAAACCTCCAAGTGCGGTGAGAACCATCTCTCGATCAGCTATTGTCTCCCCAATAGCCAGCAGATTATTCCTGATCTCGGTCAGCTTCAAAAAGTATGATTGAACAGACTCATCCCTGCCTTTCTTCAGATTCTTCAATTGATTCTTGAAGAATAGGACTTGATTTGCATTGTTGGCCTTGAACATGTTGACCAACTTATCATACATCTCCTTGGATGTACCTAGCTCACAGATGTAGGCCATTAGAGTCTTATGAATTGAGTCCCTGATCATCAACTTTGCTTTGATTTCTCCCTTCTTGTTCTTTGTTTTTGCAGCAGCAGTTGCAGTGGATGGAGGCTCTTGGATTTTACCCTGTACATAGTCCATGACATCTTGGTCTTCCAAATTAAGATCCAATGTCATCTTCCAAGCATGGAAGTCATCCTTGCTAATCAATTTTTCATCAGCCTTAAAGCCATTGTAGGAACCCATGGTCTTCTTCGGTGATTGCTACAAACTAGGGCTTTGTCTTCACCTCAGCTCTGATACCATGTAAATTTTTGTAGATGTTCTATGCTTGATGCAACTTTACTTTTTATCCAATATTAGTCAGCAATGACATAAACAACAAAGTAAAATGATGATAGAACATACTAGTGGATCGACAAAAGACAAGCAAAAAATATGTAAGTGTGTTGGTGCGTTACGGCGATCAGCGGGATGCTTCAACCAACAAAGTCTCAATATGGTCAGCCAACCAACAATGTCACACAACCCTCTAGGATAGGCCAAACGGTCAGCTCAAAAGTCAATCCAAAAGTCAATGCTGTCAGTCAACGGTCAATGCAAACAGTAGCAGCAGCTAGGTCAACGCAGCAAAGTCAAAGTCAAAGTCAATGTCTAGCCTCGGGAATAGTGCCAAAAAATGCGGATTTGAAATATCGAAATTTTGGGAGAGTTTCAAGCCTGTTTGACCTTGCATTGACCAAAGTCAATGCTGGTCAAAGTTGTTGTAGAAACCCTAGGCCGAAAACATAAAAGAGCTTCTACTAAAATTTCCCACGTGTGGAGAGAAGAGCCACCAAGGTCATCGAACCAATCAGATGAGGAGAGAAATGTGTGAGGATGAGATGAGTGAAAATGTCCTCCAACGTTGACCAATATATATCCATCAATGAGGGTGTGTGACACAACTGTTGGGGCACAAAACCTTAAAGCCGACTTGCACATATTTTGAATAAATTCAAAATAAATGTTCAGCTCATCGGATTAAGATGATCTTTAGATCGATCTTGCACCTCTCTGAAAGAGGAGTCCAATAGAAATATTGGCATCTTCATCTCAACATCACAACATGGAGTTTGGACCTAGTTGTCCAAAATTAACACTCCCTCTCAACTCGGGAGAACTTCATCCACCTATGCAATCCAAACATCGTGCGTCATCCCGTCGTAACTTGTTTTGCTGGCTTCTTTATTTCAGAACAGAAGTGGGTCAGTCACAAAGACATCATTCCCGGTTGACAGATTCAGCCCAGAGGTCCGAAACCTCTATAGGACTCACAAAGAGTCTCATACCAACCCGAAGTTGGTTTACCTGACCCGAAGTCAGTTGCAGGTCCAAAGCCTCACTATACTTGATCCCAGATCAAGTGGTTGGACCGTGTCATCCTAGATAGAGAGTACGACAATCTCTGATGCATACATCAGTCTTTGCTACTAGTCAATAGCTTTTCCCACCTCACTGGCCAAATGAGAGGTACTTTCCATGAGCCCTGAACTCAATGGTTAGGATGCATACGGGGCACAAATAATGAGAGGTGAACCAACTCAATCATCACAACGATGGGGCAGAAGCACACCAACAAGGTTCGGCAAGGCTAGCCCTCTAGTTTGCTTATAGCTCTGAGAAGCTATCCCCAAAGCCCCCTAGAGCTCGCAGAGCTCATCGTCCAACAAGACCCTTAGCATAGGGTCGTTCCACGATACTAAGATTCTCACGAAAGGTTAGGAACTTGACCTTCCCCAGGGGCTTTGTGAGAATATCCGCGACCTGCTCATCAGTTCCTATATGATCGAGCCTTACGACGCCTCGTTGTACCATATCCTGGATAAAGTGGTACCTGATATCAATATGCTTGGATCGATCGTGGAACACGGTATTCTTCACAACCGAATCCCACTCTGGTTATCACAGAGTATCACGGTGGTATCTAGCACATGCCCAAACAACTCACTAAAGAGCTTTCACACCCAAACTGCTTCACAACAAGCCATACTCGCTGCAATGTATTCGGCCTCCACGGTGCTCAAAGCCACCGACTTTTGCTTCCTGCTCATCCATGATATCGAAGCAGAACCGAGTGTGATGCAGCATCTCGATGTGCTCTTACGATCCACCACACTGCCAGCCCAATCGACATTAGTATATCCATGGAGTGTCATGCTCCTGACAGTGTATCTCAGCCCATGGTTTATCGTTCCCCGAAGATATTTCAAAAGATTCTTGGCACCAAGCTAGTGAATGTGATGAGGCTCAACCATATGTTGACTCAAAGTGTTCACTGCAAAACATACGTCCGGACGGGTGTTCACTAGGAACATCAGGGCCCCTACGAGTTGACAATACTCAGTAGGATTTGCTAACACGGGCCCAACAGCGCTGCCACCCAACTTCTTAAAGTTGAGCTCCATCGATGTCGACACGGACTTACAGTCCACCATACCAAATCTTTCCAGAAGCTTCACAATGTATTTTCCTTAAGAAAGGAAAATCTCGCCACCTCTTTGCCAAACCTCCAGGCCTAGTAAGTAATGCATCAGTCCTAGGTCCTTCATCTCAAACTCAGTCGCAAGCTCCCTCTTGCACTGATGAATGAGAGGCTCAACACATGTCAGGAAGAGGTCGTCCACATACAACACCAGAATGAGAGGCTTTTCTCTATCAACCTTGAAGTAAAGGTTTGGATTAGCATTATAGCGAGTGAAGCCCAGCTTCATCAGGTAGCTATCTATCCTCTCGTACCAAGCTTTGGGTGCTTGCTTCAACCCATAGAGGGCTTTCTTCAACCTGCATACATGGGTGTCTCGATCCTGGACTTCGAACCCCAGAGGTTGCTCCACATACACCTCTTCCTTTACCGCACCATGTAGAAATGCAGTCTTCACATCCATCTGATGAAGACTCCATCCTTGCGTAGCAACAAGGGCTATGATAGATCGAATGGTGGTATATCGGGCCACAGGTGCAAATATGTCATCATAGTCTACGCCTTCTTTTTGAGAGAAGCCACGGGCAATGAATCTTGCCTTGAACTTTTCAACACTTCCATCAGATCCATGCTTGATCTTGTAGAGCCATTTCGATGTGACAACTGCTTTGTCGTCCGTTCTTGGAACCACATCCTAGACATCATTCTTCATTATGGACTCATACTCTTCGTGCATAGCGTCCTTCCAGACTTGATGCTTTACGCCCTCCTCAAAAGATCCAGGCTCAGATCGTACAATAGTGTTCATGGCTGCTAGATACCCTTGGTATCTATTCGGCTTCTAGCTTTCACAGAATGTCCCCCTTGGGGCCATATGTCCCTCGGCATCCTCGAGAGTGTCCCTGAGCCATGGTGGTCTCTTCCCCATCGAAGGAGGTGGAACAATCGGGTCCATCGGTCCTTCAGCATCGAGCATCATCTCATCCTTCGGTTCTTCTTGATTTCCAAGCCTCGCCTCATGATCTTCCTCAGATCTCGAAAGATTGACTACTTTCCTCAGAGAAGCATCTTTGTCAAAGGTAACATCGTGGCATATCTCCAGTTCTCTTTGACCAAGCACATAGACCCTATAGGCCTTCGAAGTTTCGCTTTAGCCCACAAACATTCCCTTCTTCCTAGAAGCATCCAGCTTGCTCCTCTTATCCTTCGGCACATGAAACTAAGCAGGACGTCCAAAAACTCTAAAATGTGAGACGTTAGGTTTCTTACCAGAGAAAACCTCTTCAGGAGTTTTGGAGTCTGGACATCAGTTTTGTATGTGCACAGTAGTGTTCGCAGCTTCTCCCCATAGAAACTTTGGTAGACCTTGGTCACATAGCATGGCACGAGCAACTTCCACAATGGTCTTGTTCTTTCGTTCAGCAATGACATTCTGCTCAGGAGTATAGACAGTTGTGCTCTCTCTCTTGATGCCAGCTTCTCTGCAAAAGTTCTTTAACTCGTTCATCTCATATTCAGTGCCATTATCGATCCTCAATATCTTGATCTTCTTCCGTGTCAGATTTTCCACCAAAGCTTTGAAGGTACAAACCACATGAAAGCCTCATCCTTCTTCTTCAAGAAGTATATCCAGGTTTTGCGAGAGAAGTCATCTATGAATGTCATATAATAAGAACATCCTCCCAAGGATGTCACGGGCAGCATACTAGACAGATCAGAATGTATCAATTGCAAGACATCAGATATCTTTGTGATGCTTGAGGGGAAAGGTCCCCTTGTATGCTTTCCTTCGGCACAACCCTGACATACACCTTCATGATTATTTGAGAACTCGGGCATCCCCGTCACCACTTTCCTTGCTTCGGGAAGGGCTTTGTAGTGAAGGTGTCCAAACCTCTGGTGCCATAGTTCAGTCTGTCGAATAGTATCACATGTCATCGCTCCTAGTGGACTTCCTCCAGCTTGGTAGAGTGTATCAACTCTAAACCCAATCGTGATAGCTTCTTTGAAACTCTTGTTCTAGATACGCACCTTGCCATCAATGAATGCCACATTGAAACCTTTGTCTTCCATGGCCGATATAGACACAAGGTTCTTCTTCAAGTCAAGTACATAGAGTACATCCTGCAAGCGGAGGACTTGACCTTGAGGCAAGTGGAGGGTCACAGTCCCCATCCCTTTCATGGGATACGTGGCATTATCTCCAAGGATAATTTACAGATTAGTATCCTTCTCAACCATATCAGAAAGTGCTTCCTTGAACCCAGTGATGTACCTTGAGGCACCACTATCTATCAACTAGACATCCGTAGTGTCGGGTGGAGATGCAGCAAAGAGGGAAGATACAAGAATGAATTCATTTCTTTTATCAACAACATTTGATTCCTCATACCTGGAATTTCTCGACCTTTTGAAAGGTTGAACATTTCAGCCGGAGGGAGCCTTCCTCTTCTCCTTGAACCTGTTGTTCCTTTGATTGCCATATCTGCGGTTGTTGTTGTTGTCATCATCATCGGGAGAATCCTTCTTGAAAGGGCATTCTCTAGCATAGTGACCTGGCTTATGACAAGTGTAACACTTGCCCTTCTTTCCTTGGGCCCCTGCTCTTCCTTTGTTCCTTGGACCACCAAAGTTCTTCTTTCTAGAGTGAGTAGCGAATGCAGCATTTCCTTCATTTTCATATTCCTTAATCCTTGTCTCTTCTTGTACACATCTCGATAGTACTTTGTCAGAGTCAGGTATGTCATGGTTATTGATAATGGTAGTGTTGAACACATGCCATTCAGATGAGAGACCTCCAAGTGCGGTGAGAACCATCTTTTGATCAACTATTGTCTCCCCAATAGCCAGTAGATTATTCCTGATCTCGGTCAGCTTTAAAAAGTATGATTGAACAGACTCATCCCTGCCTTTCTTCAGATTCTTCAATTGATTCTTGAAGAATAGGACTTGATTCGCATTGTTGGCCTTGAACATGTTGACCAACTTATCATACATCTCCTTGGATGTACCTAGCTCAGAGATGTAGGCCACTAGAGTCTTATGAATTGAGTCCCTGATCATCAACTTTGCTTTGATTTCTCCCTTCTTATTCTTTGTTTTGGCAGCAGCAGTTGCAGTGGATGGAGGCTCTTGGATTTTACCCTGCACATAGTCCATGACATCTTGGTCTTCCAAATTAAGATCCAATGTCATCTTCCAAGCATGGAAGTCATCCTTCCCAATCAATTTTTCATCAGCCTTAAAGCCATTGTAGGAACTGTTGTCGCATAGATTGTCCAGGCACCGCAACAACGGCTCAGATTAGGGGCTGTCACCTTTGTCCCCAATCTATCTATTTAAGCTATCTCCTTGCAAGCTAAGGGAGGTAGACCCTATCAGAAATGAAGGACAAGAATCCAGAAGACACAGCTAAAACACCAAATACTTGATAAAATTAACGGGATTCCACAGATCTAAATTAGATTTCACGTTTAAGACCAGTGCCTTATGGAGTCAAACAAGATCCCGTTATGCAATTAAAGATAAGTATTAGATGTATAACTGTTGCTAAATGACCACAATGATATTCAATAGAAAGTGCCACGATCATTCATTAAGATATTTGAGCCAATTAAGAAAGCTTATCATGAAATGACCATTTAAGATAAAAACGCCCGATGCTTGAAGTATTTCCGAAATTAAGATATTCCAATATAACCTAGTTCGAAAATTAAAATAATCGAAAGTCAAACTTTAGATAGAAAAATTTTAGTGCATTTGACTATAGAAAATTTAAAAAAAATATATATATATATATGTTTTTGTATTTTCTAGATTTTTTTGGAATTTTTTATTTTTTATTTTTATTATTTTTTAAATTTAAAACAAATTTAAAAAAAAAAAAATCTAGCTCTAAATAAAAGTTCTAATCTAAAATCTAAATTAAAACTCTAATTTAAGAAAAGTTAGAAACTAAATCTAAACAAAACTAAAATTAATAAAAAAAACCAAATGAAACTAAATTAAAATTTAAAATCTAATGCTAAAACTAAACAAACAAATTTCAAATCTAAACTAAAATTAAATTAAAACTGAATTAAATTTAAAAATTAAAACAAAAATTTAATTGAATCTAGAACTAATTTAAAACCTAAATAAAACAAACATCCAAATCGACTTAAAAGAAAATTTAAAGCTAAACTAAGCCTAACAAAAATTAACATCTAAAATCTAAAAATAAATAAATCTAGAGCTAAACAAATCGAAATCTATTAATAAAAGAAACTGACTCATTTAAAATCTAAAATCTAATAAATTTAAATCTAACCTAATGCTAAAATATGAAAATAAAAATGAAACGCTTTACAAAGAATGGCGTCGAATCAAAAAAAAAAAAATCAAACGTGGGCTTTATCATTTTAATATTGTGTATGCGTTTGTCATTTGATTGAGTTTGCAGGCTGGAGCTTCGAGGCAGCGGAGACGGCTTGGACGGTGGACAGAGGAAATGTCGACGGCAGAAGAGGAAGAGATGTGGGACGGTCAGCGAGGAAGATCGACGCTAAGGAGGAGGGACAGAGTAGTAAGAATGATGAAGAAGACAAGGACAACGATGGAGAGAACGAAGAGTTGGACGGAAGAGACAGTGTGGTTTATTTTTGTTTTTTTTTAATGCAGGTCGGACTCAGATGTAACGCAGAGGAATGGAGGGTTCGATGCACGATGGTGTTTTCGAGGTAGGAATGACGCAAAAGGAAAAATGATGACAGCTTGCAAAGAAGGTCGATGTAGAAAGAAGGTGCAGCGTTTGAAAAATTTACAGGACGGCAAGAAATAGAGGGTAGATACGAATGGAAAGAAGACAGCATGGAGAATGGAAGGCAGCAAGGTTGACAAGAGAAGAGAGGGATGACAGAAAGAGGGTTAACGCAGTAGATGAAGAGGAAGTGAAGGCTAATAGGAATAGATGAGTTTTTTGACAGCGTTTTAGACAGAACCCAGTACTCATTTAAAATGCCAAGCAGATAAATTTTTTTATTTAAGCTCAGATTTTATGCTCCTTTAAATCAAAACAATTTCCAGATTTGTCCACAGTAGCAGTTTGAAAAATTTCCGATTTTGAACTCACAACTTGCAAGAAACCAGTCAGATCCTGAAAATATACACGCCAAGAAAACGATTAAGCCCTTACAGTCTTAAAAAAAAATTACAAATTTACAAACTAGTTTACAGATTTAACACCCTCATGGTCAAATTTGAATCCGTTTTAGCATAGTTTTCAGAGATTTAAAATTTTAGGGAGAGGCACAAGCCTTAAAAACCCTGCAAAACTACCAATTTCGTAAGATAGACTTGGAATTTAACAAATAATGAGCTTTTCAGATTTATGTCATTTGAAAGTCGGTTGGTCCAACCGAAGACTTCCCCAAACGCTCAATCTTAAAAAAAATTTCCCTGCACACTTAGATCTGAACCTTAGATTGATAGAGATTTAAGAAAACAACATGAGATCCTTTAGAAAAATCAAAATGTCATTTTATGAATCTAGAAAACTGCACAAGATACATGTATTCAGATTAATCCATGGAGGCCATCAATCATAAAATGCAAAAACAAAGTAGCAGAGTTTAGAGACAATTCACCACATAGATCTGAGAAGGAACATCAAGATTTGTAACCCCAAAGTCTTTATGCTTTATTCCTCAAAAATTTACAAGAGCTTCTAAGAACAAGTGCACAATCCTGAGATCGGATGACTCAATACTGACAAAGACCTCTAAATTTATAGGACAAAATCTCCAACGGCTAGTTTGGATGATCCTTGTAAAAATAATCTCAACCATGCAAAAGATTTAATCATATTTTAATCAGGAGCGTTGAAATTATAAATTTGGGGAAAAAATGAATTTATCATTTAATTCAATTTTAATTAACTCAAAAATATTATTTTTGAGTTAATTACCCCAAAATTTTGACTTTGACTTAACCACCAAGGCCCAAAGGTCCAAAATTTCTTAAAATTCTCAATATTCCCTTGACCTGGGGCTTTCAAAATCATTTTCCAAGGACCCACAAATTTTTCTTTTGAAAAATTTAATCCTAACTTAGGACCCTAAATTAATTAAATTTCTGGTTTAAGATTTTTTAAATTAATTGACTAGAAAATTTAATTAATTGACTTAGAGGGAATTATAATTATTTTTCCAACCCTGTTTTACATGAGATAATACATTTACATACATGAAGAGGGAATACCCATTCGTATAGACCCTCAAATAAATACCCAATTCTGCGACTCAAAACATGATCTAGTAGACCAAGTAGCTCAAACTACTTTTACAAGGACTCGATAGAAACACTAGGACTCACTTAGTATGCTGATGATAACATCCACCCTAGCTTTGGGGTGAGGCTGGAGGGAAAAACTCTGCCAATCACTTTCGTGAATCAGTGAGACAAAAAACCTCCTAGGATAGAGATCATCAACAACATATTAGACTTACCTAGGTTGTTACATACATTGACAATCTTACTTAGATCATTTACATCATTACATGCAGAATGGGTTTACATCATTTATAACAATGTCAACTGGTGATGAAATTTAGATGACATGAGCCTCGAACACAATAAGTCCCATTTGAAAAAATGGGGGTGTACTGCTATGGGGTCGTTGACAAAGTGTGATCAACATCTGACTTTACTTGGGGACACGTTGCTTCATTGAAGGAATGTGAGAATCCAGAATCTGCATCCAAGCAACACACAAGATTACATAAGTAGCGTCCATCCAAATATGATCATATAACATTAAGCTCATGAAAAATAGAAGCTCTTCTTTTATTTATTATTCTACTTAACATGAAAAATAAATCTACTCTAACTGCAACATGAAATGTTGAAATAACAAGGTGTAAGGTTAGAGATACAATACAAAGGATGCCCTGTGGCATCAGATGTGCTCAATATAGTGCATGCTGAGCATTTGCCTACTTTCAGGCAAGTCTATGGGCTGCTTTTCAAATGTGCCATGTCCAATCTTGCTAATTGTAGGACTCGGTCTTATCCAAATGTCAAGCTGCTCTCGACCATCAGACGAATCAAACCACTTACTTCTTCTTTTTTGCTTCTTTCTCTTCTTCTAAGTGGGTTGTGATGTCAGCAATGAGACCACCGTAGATTTCTTGTCCTCATCTTGAAGATGTTTGTACAAAATATTTGAAGAACCTAGAGCGTGACCAATATTATGCTAGATATACTTTGTCAATGGTGACACATAAGCTTGGTCTTTCTCAACATCCTTTGAAACCATAGTTAAATCCTCTGTGTGATGAGATGGGAATGGCTTTAGCAGACAAGAAGTCTTATGATTTGTTGATGAATCTTCATAATCAAATTTCGGCTGAAACTTTTGTATATGTAATTTTTCCATTTTTTCCAACCTTTTCTGTATGGAACTCATCTCCAACAAGTGATTTTCCTTCATGGTAGTCATTTCCTGGGTGTGTCTTGCTTTCATTGCAATCATATGATTCTGTATAATGGACATCTAATTAGAATGATTTACTTCCATTATCTTGAACCTGTTTTCCATGACATTTATTTCCTGTGCATGACTTGCTTCCATGGAAGTTATCTTATTTTGAAGATTGATTTGGTTAGCTTCCATGTTTTGAATCATTTGCGTATGATTGGGTTGCACATACTTAATCATCTGAGTTGGTTCCTTAACATGACTTTCATGATCTTCTATATGCATGTGATAGTCCTTACCAACAACATTAATTTGATGGCTCGACCCTGCCATTCTACTATCCATGATTCTTTTGACAACATGGCAAGTAACTTCTTCATGAAGAGCATTACAGGCTCTACAATAAGGCAGAACTTCATCCACAAGATTTGCAAACTCAAGTTGATTTGTCAGTCTCTGCTCATTAGATACGCCTCTTTCCTGCAAAGCATTATTATTTCTAGGTTGGGAATTCTGCGTTGGAGCCCTTTCCATTTGAACCAACCTAGACTGTAAAGTGCTTATTTCCTTAGCATGTTCAGAGATCAATTTCGCTTGATTAAGCTCCATGCTTTCAAGCTTTTGCATTAACCTTTTCATAGGGTCATAATCATCTTCTAGAGGTTCTTTTAACTTAGTTGCAGCCCCATCAAAACTAGGAATTTCAGACTTCCCAGATGCCCTTTTATCTTTTTCAAGCTCTTCAGCTAAAGATTGACAAGCCTTATAATTTGCAGTTTTAGCCCGCCTTAACTCATATGAAGTATCAGAATCAAAAGCATCAATGTAAAAATTCAAAAGAGATCCATCAGGAGGTTTATGAGTTTGAGATATTTCTCTAAGGATACCAGTAAATCTCCTGTTAAATTCTTCAGTTGTTTCATTTTCTTTCTTTTTTATGGTACTGATCTCCTTTACCAAATGCCTATCTTCCCTTTTATCACCGTACTTTTCCTTAAAGGCAATTACAATTGATTCAAAAGTATCAAATGAATTATCAGGTTTTTCCGTAAACCATTCAACAACATCCTCACCAAAAGTAAGAACAAGAGTTTTCATCTTTACATCCTCGAAATTATTTTTTGCAACTGCAAATCTATTCCACCAGTTAGTGAAAGCAAACAAATGAGACTTGACACTAACTGCATCATTTTCTTGAAAAGAAGGTAATTTATCCATTTGAGGGACATCATGGGGATAACCCTGAATATTAGCAAAATTACACGGGGCAAAAACATCCATGATATCGTTTTTAGGATTTTAGAAATAGATCTGTGTTCAAGAATAGTCAAAAGCTCCTCAAGAAGCAAACTTCCTAGCAGGAACTCTTGTAAGAAATGAAAGAATTGGAGTCGCCACTTGAACATGAAACTAATTCTAAAACAGAAGAAATAATCGAGAGATAGCAGATGGATATCAGGGGGGGGATTCTTGTCTGGGAGTAAAAAGATGAAGAAGTGGAGTCGCCACCCAAACAAGAAGCCAACCGAAATGTCCGAGTGCTAAAGATAAAATGATGAAATGATTAGTGATATGACAAAAGATAAGACAATGAAAATATGAAGGGATGAAAAGACGCCAGAAAATGTGATCCCTTGTGATAGGCTAATGAATGCCGAGGAAAGATTAGAAGATTAGAAAATGTCGCTAAGACCAAGGACATAAAAACTCTATCCCCGGCAACGGCGCCAAAAAATGTTGTCGCACAGATTGTCAAGGCACCGCGACAACGGCTCAGATCAGGGACTGTCACCCTGATCCCCAATCTCTCTATTTAAGCTGTCTCCTTGCAAGCTAAGGGAGGTAGATCCTTTTAGTAATGAAGAGGAAAAATCCAGGAGACACAGCTAAAACACCAAATACTTGATAAAATTAACAGGATTTCATAGACCTAAATTAGATTTCACGTTTAAGACCAGTGCCTTATGGAGTCAAACAAGATCCCGTTATGCAATTATAAACAAGTGACGATTAACTGCTGCTTATTAAAACACGATTGATCACAATGATATTCAATTGAAAAACAGGAACCCATGGTCTTCTTCGGTGATTGCTACAAACTAGGGCTTTGTCTTCACCTCAGCTCTGATACCATGTAAATTTTTGTAGATGTTCTATGCTTGATGCAACTTTACTTTTTATCCAATATCAGTCAGCAATCACATAAACAACAAAGTAAAATGATGATAGAACATACTAGTGGATCGACAGAAGACAAGCCAAAAATATATGTGTGTTGGTGCGTTACGGCGATCAGCAGGATGCTTCAACCAACAAAGTCTCAATATGGTCAGCCAACCAACAATGTCACACAACCCTCTAGGACAAGCCAAACAGTCAACTCAAAAGTCAACCCAAAAGTCAACGCTGTCAGTCAACGGTCAACGCAAATAGCAGCAGTAGCTAGGTCAACGCAACAAAGCCAAGTCAATGTCTAGCCTTGGGAATAGTGCCAAAAAATGCAGATTTGAAATATCGAAATTTTGGGAGAGTTTCAGGCCTGTTTGACCCTGCT
Organism: Pinus albicaulis; assembly: GCA_034641835.2. Lineage (NCBI taxonomy): Eukaryota > Viridiplantae > Streptophyta > Pinopsida > Pinales > Pinaceae > Pinus > Pinus albicaulis. The sequence goes on along the minus strand of CM076575.1, from coordinate 510,725,393 downwards.
ATCTCCAACAATCATATCAAAAAAAGTAAGTGCATCGTATCCATAAAGAGCTCGGAAAGGGGACATACCAATGGACATATGATAAGTTGTGTTGTAGCAGAACTCCCCCAGATGCGGCCATTTGTGCCAAGATTGGGAATGAACCTGATATAAGTATCTCGGTTACAGGATAAGGGATATGATTTCCACTTTGTAGGGAAGAAGGTGTTCATTAAACACCAGAATGGAAGAAGGTGAAAGAGGTTGGAGTATGAAGCAATAGATTATATAAGTTGCAGTTCAACACTAAAATGGCACTAATAAGCAATAACAGTGATAGTGGAAAAGACCTCAATGAGTTGTGGTATAGGACAATGGGACATTTGCATCATAAAGTACTTAGAATGCTCAAGAAGACAGTCACATGTGTTCCAAAATTAAGCACTAAACACAATTATGTGTGCAAGAGGTGCGCGTTTGGGAAGTATGCTAAGGCAACATTCCCAAAAATTGACAGCAAATCAGATGGTGTGCTACAACTTAAAAACTAAGATATTTGTGGTCCTATGTCCACTAGATCTCTCAGAGGGTACGAGTATTTTGTTACCTTCATTGATAATCATTCTAGAAAAACATGGATATATTTCTTGAAGAGCAAGGATGAAGTCTTTGATCGCTTCAAGGAGTTTAAGGCTTTAGTAGAAATGTGACAGGGAAAAAGATCAAGGTGCTTCACTCAGATAATGGAGGTGAGTACACAGATAGTGACTTCACGGGTTTCTACGTGAAGGAAGGCATCAGGAGGGAGTGGACAACTCCATACAATCCATAGCAGAATAAGGTAGCGGAGCGGAAAAACATATCTTTAGTTGGGGTTGCAAAGACGATGTTATACGACCAGGATTTTCCCAGGTTCTTGTGGATAGAGGAATGTAAAATGATAGTTTATAATCAAAACAGGATTCCTCACAAGGCGTTGGGGTAGATAACACCAGAAGAAGTCTTCCTAGGGAAGAAGCCAGCAGTCATTCACTTCAAGATCTTTGGCCGCATAGCTTATTGCCATGTACCACATGAGAAGCGTACCGAGTTGGATCAGACTGCAAAGAGAGGGTACTCGTTGCGTATAGCGAAACCTCTAAGGCATATAGGATCTATGTTCCTAGCAATAAGAAGATCATTGCGAGAGGGGACGTGAAGTTTATGGAGGATAAAGCCTTCAACAAATCTCGCGAGATGCCAGTAGGTGATCAAAATGAGCCAACAGAAGTTCCATTGGTCAAGAAGTAGGGGAAACCGTTGGGACAGCCGATAGGATAGTCACAGGAATCCAATGCAGTTACTAGTAACAACATATCCTCAAGTGTAGGATATCTAGTGAGTTCACAACAAACAAAGTAGCAGAGGCAAGATGAGGAGTTGGTTGATCCTCCCACTACTAGTGGTAGAACCAACATAGTGAGATGAAGAGGAGTTCATTGGAGCTCCAAGGATGAACAAGAGAGAACGCAAACAGCTAGACAGGTACCAAGCGTTGGTGGCACAAGTTGAAGAACCTTCCAGCTATCAGGAGGCCGCACAGAATTAGGTGTGGATAGATGCCACGATAGAGGAGTATAGCTCTATCATGATAAACAATGTATGGGAGGTAGTGTCGAGACCTGAGGACAGGTCAGTTGTGGGCTCTCAATGGATCTATAAAATCAAGTACGTTGTAGATGGCAACGTGGAGAAGTACATGGCTAGCTTAGTGGCAAAGCGGTATGCACAGAAGGAAGGCATAGACTATGAGGAGACCTTTGCCCCAGTTGCCAAATATACCTCTATTCGATCAGTATATCCCTAGCAGCACAGATGGGATGGAAGATTCTTCAGATGAACGTCAAGGTAGCCTTCTTGAACAGGGTGATAGAGGAGGAGGTATATATAGAACAACCAGAGGGCTTCAAGACTCATCAGAGGCTCACTGAGGTGTGCAGATTGAAGAAAGCTCTATACGGGCTCAAACAGGCTCCCAAGGCATGGTTTGGTCAGATTGACAGCTACTTGCGGCAGATGGGATTCGTCAAGAGTGACGCAAATTCCAACCTTTACTATTTAATGGTGAAGGATGAGATACTCATCCTAGTGTTATATGTAGATGACCTCTTCTTGACAGGGTCATCAAGGCTCATAGAGGACTATAAGAGGAACCTAGAAATAGAGTTTGACATGAAGGATTTGGGGTTGATACATTACTTCCTAGGCTTGGAAGAGTGGCAGGAGGACGGGGAGATCTTCCTTGGTTAAAGGAGATATGCTACAGGGATTCTAAAGAGATTCAGGATGCAAGATTGTAGACCCATGTCTACTCCTATGATCATAAACGGGAGGAAGATACATGCATCAGAGGATGAGGATGTTGACCCCACCTTGTATAGACAGCATATTGGATCTTCCGTGTACTTTGTCAACACTAGACTAGATATCTGCTTCGTAGCCAACACTCTCAATCAGTGTATGGTGGGACCGAAAAGAGTGCATTGTACTGAAGCAAGGCACATTTTGAGGTATTTGTGTGGCACAGTCGAGTATGGATTGAGGTATACTCAAGGTAATGGTGTCAGATTATGTGGCTTCACATATGCACATTGGGAAGGCAGTTCAGCAGACAAGAAGAGCACATCAGGGTGTTGTTTCAACATAGGATCAGGGATGGCTTCTTGGTGCAACGGGAAATAGAAGTCAATAGCATTGGGTTTTGCAGAAACAGAGTATATGGCAACTAACACAGCGACGTGTTAAGCTATATGGCTTCAGAGGTTGTTGGTGAGCTTGTTGTTGGAGCGGGGTCCCCTAAGGCACAAATTTTGATGTATTTTTGTATAATTTTGTATGTGCGCGTTGCGCAATAGAGTCAAGGGTCTTTGGAATGGGTCAAAGTCCCCAATTTTGATGTAAATGGGCTTAAGGGTAAGCTATGGGCCTCAAATCATGGTTTGAGACCATAGTATCTGTGCGCTAGGCGAATGTAAATAGATAGATCGTGTCTAAGCTAAGAGAGGACAATTGTGTGATGAATTACTGATATTTTGATAAGTTTATGCGTCTGTAAGGGTTGTTTGGGTTAGGTTAAGAGGCTCATGCTGGCTGTGTGCACGGAGACCTACTCCTAGCTGTGTGCGGACTCCGCTGGCTGTGTACGCGGAAGGGTTTTGTAAGGGTTTTGATGTATTGATTGAATAGATCTGAAGCTAATAGAAAGGAGATATTTTGGCAAACATCTTATGTTATGAATCTGAGTTGTTTTACTGTTTATGTTCTGTTGAGATCCACCTGCTTCTGTCTTATTATTGGTTACTGCGCAAGGATATCTGTTATGATTATGAATGCTTATTGATAGTTGATAGATTTGTTTAAGTATTTGCATTGTTTAAGATCGGATCTGGCTCTGTTATGTTATCTGTGCTAAGGTGAACAACAATTCTATGTTATTCTGTTAAAGTCTGCGCATTCTTTGTGATTCTGTTGTATATTGTTGCATGCATTTGTTTACAATTGATATAAGTTTGCATTTGGTTTATTGAGGACCACTTCATTAAATTCTCCTCAGGCTGCGGAAACGTGGCTCCAGCACCTCCCCATACTCCTTCGGGTGAAACTTTGATCTGCACAAGCAGATCACTGCCGAAAGGGCCAGTAGTCGGAGGGTTTGTTGGTTTATCCATAAACTCTGAACATGGGTCAGGACCCCTCAAGCCAACACTTGTTCAGTCAGAGATTGGAGGTGACCAGTATCTGCTGTGATAATCAAAGTTGCATTGGACTCTCTGAAAATCCAGCGTTTCGTGATAGGTTGAAACACATTGACATCAGGAATCACTTCATCAAAGATTGTGTACAACATGGAGCAGTCCAGCTACAACGTGTTCTTATGCAAGAGTAGGTTGTAGATATACTCACGAAATCTCTAGGGAGAGCTATGTTTGTATATTTCAAAGAACATATGGGTATAGTGCAGAACCCCTTTCATGTTGGTATAACTTATCTTATTGTTGGTATATCGCTTATCTCATTGTTAATTTCATAATTTAACTTGTTTGCATTCCAGATCTTACAATTTTATGCAAGTGTCACATTTTATTGAGCTTCATAAGCAATCTTGTCATCAAGCACTTGTATTAAATTCACATCTAATTTGCATTTTTTGTTTCTCTAAAATTTGCCTCCAAGAATAAGCTTGGTTGATAGATTTTTAGGAAAGTTTCTTCAACTTTCATTCAATACCCCAAGATTTGAGTTTGGAGGAAAGGTAAAATGCATGACATCGCAATTCTCTTGTTTGGCTAAGTCCATGGTAGGAACGAAGCTAAGTTGCACGAAACAACAAAACGTTTCAGAGTTTCCACAAATGGTTTCTGGGTTCTTTGGAATACCGATGTGCAAGCCTCCTTACAAAATTTGAGACTTGGAACACTTTCTGATGCTACAAAAATCAACAGTTTCTGGGTTCTTTGGAATACTAGTGTCTAAGTCTCTCCACAAAATTTGAGACTTAGAACACTTTCCAATGCTACAAAAATCAACAGGTACGTCCCGAAACGCCAGCTTCCTAGAAGTTTCATGCAACATAGCTACGAAGGCATGCAGGTTGTCTTGAAGAACTAGGTGGGTATCATTAATAAAGCAATATACTGGAGAAAATCCTTTCTTTTTCAAAAGCTTGGTGCCTTGGAAACTTATCCTTTGCTGCCATGATCTCTATGAATCTTGACCTTGCAACCTAGCTTACCAAGTAGAATCCAATTTCTTCCCACTTATAAAACCTGATCCATCTGGATTGCAAATTTTCACTGAATTATGGCTCAGAGATACAATGTGCTATTGATCCAGCCCAGGATCTCATTTCGTGAAGGTTCAATGACCAACATTATGAAAGGCAATTTTGCCCCAGGTAAGTGGGTAACAGTCCCATTATTAGGTATGGGCATGTTGAGATTTCAACAAAAAGCATGAGCTGTCTGGAACTGGACAATCATTGCCTTGTTAAACATCATCATGGTGGTCATTAAGGGTTCGGATAATGTCAATTTTACCCAACATCTGAAACAAGTGTCTAGGCTCAAAGTCAAAGGTCTTCCTAAAGCCTAGTAAACAATAGAACATAGAAGACTGCTGTCTAGCCTCCTCTATAATAGCCTAAAGGGTATCGATGGGGTCAATGGTCTGGTACACCTCCTCAAAACAGATAGAGAGTTTGTCCCTTTCCAGCTGCTCTGAAAGCATCACGTCAAGGAGAGTAGTGTAGGTTTGGAAAAAGTGTTCACAAAGAAACAATCTTTAATAGGCTGAATGTTAAGTACCAGACTGTGAAGGTAATTTTTTGGTATTTGCCACTAATCTCACCAGATAAGATTCTCCATACAAAGTACACTTAAACGACTATTATTAAACCATTGATACATGAGCAATGCCTCCTATGCCTCCTATAATTAAGATCACATGCCACTATCACTACATTACCATTTGGTGAAGTAAGTGTCTAGTTATTCTACTAGTTTTCTAGTTCCTATTTTAAGAGCCTCAACTTTAGAGTATGCATATACTGATCCAATGAAATATGTTCTCCAAACTCAAAAAAAAAAATGGCAAAATTTTAAGTGATAAACATTAAATATTCCATGATTGGCATTCATCTCTGCAGTCCTTTTTAAACAGTGAAACCTATACAAAATAATGTCCAGTGAAACACGAGTCAGACTACAAGGAGTTTAATAGTAGGTAACATACTTAAACCTTTCCTCAGGACCTTCTCCTGGATAGAGTGTGACATCATCATTTTTTATTATTGCTTTCTTGGCACAGCAGATTGGATGTGATGGCTGTGACATCCGTGCAAACACTGTAACAACCAAATCAACATTATGAGGTGAATCTAGACATACTCAGATGAAGGATGCAAAATGCTTGTCAACAAAGGCACTGCTCAAAAATCATTCATAGTATGGTCCTAGTAGAGGCTCATAGTAAAGTCTCCTAGGTCTTAAGATTCCAGTACTAAATGGTCCTAATAAGCGAAATCCATAACACAGAAACCATAAAAGAGAACTACATAACTCCTCACATAAAATGACTATTGATTAATCATAAGCCTTTCATTAGCATTGTTTCTATATTGTTCACAATTATGTTTAGAATCTAATAGAATAGGAAGACAATTGATAGTAAATGTCAGTGGCATCACGCTAAACTTCCTTTTTATATGTATGCATCCAAAGGAGCATTTAGGGGGTGAAAAACAATTTAGTTCTCTTTCCTTGAACTTCTGTAGCTTCCTTGCATACGGAATACCGATAGTCTAATCATGGGGTATTGAATCTAACTTTTGACAATGGATCAGTAAGGAATAGATTTTCATACACACTCATAGTTTAATCTATGCAAGCAGACACTACAAGAAGGGTACAGATAAAGGAAGAATTTATATCACTGATTGATGATGTGCACCATAACCTAGGAAATATTCATAGAAGGTGAACAAGATAACCAGAAATTACGAAAGAGAAAAATGCAAGCTTTGTTCACTAGTAAACAGAAAATACATCACATTCTAGAGACTAGCCCTTGGGACCTTGTTGAGGTTCTGATTCATTACACCTTGTTAAAGTGTGATATCCCCAATTTCCTAATTGGCGTAAATGTAGTACAGTTTTGCAATTTTGGCATTAGAGGCAAATTTTGGCATCTTCGGTGACTTAGGAAAAGTGGGTGGAGTAGACCCCATGTGGTTTTTGGAGGGAAAAGGAGGCAATGCGCACTAGGAGAGAGAAGAATCGAATCTTTACTGGAGTGTGGGGGCCACCAAGGGAGGCTAAGGGGCCTAGACTACTTAAGGCAGCAAAGAAGAATTTCTCTTTATCTTTTGACTATCTCACATACACAATTCGACCTCTCTTGGAGTTTTTTAGCATAGGAGTTGGAATGTTGTTGAGCACAGGAGTTTCAGGAAAATTCCACCCCTTCTTTGGAGAAATTCGAGTGTCTCCTTACTTGGGAACTTTGGGAGTCCATTTCCAAGCTTCTACAGAGCTTCATTGCAGCATAGTTTTCCAGTTCTGTGCACTTCCTAGGCACAAAGGAAATTCATGTAGCATATTTGGGATTAGTTACAGTGGGGTTGGAGAGCCGACTAATTGTAGGAGGATTTTCCTATTTGGTGTCGGAGTTTTGGTGGTGATTTTGCAGGGCTAGAGTGCAGCCATTCTATCAGTCGAATTTGTCTTCTTCTAGTAGTGCACATAGGTTCTAGGTAGGGTTTGCGCAGGTGTAGGAGAAGATGAGATTTCAAGGAGCTAAGGGCTAGAGAAAGGTTGGGTTCCGAAGGAAAATTTTGTAATGACCCATCAGATTACAAGGAACATATAAATATTAGCAAGCATACGAGGCATGCATATGATAACAACATATGCATGAACCGCATGTATTGCACTAATATACCAACTGACTAATATGGAAAATGTCTAAGTTTAGGTTGATGAATTGATCATCGAAATAAATCCCTAACTCACCAAAATATAATAAATATATCGAGTAGGGCCTTGATATGTGTATGACTCTTATATATATATATATATATATATATCTTTTAAATCAAAAACATATATATAATAAAGATATTAAATATAAATTAAATTTATTTAAATGATAATTTGATTTAATTAAAATAAATAAAATAATTTTTTTACATCTTAAAATAAAGAAATTCTTTAAACCTATAAATAAAACAAATCAATTAAATTAGAAATGTAATAAAATAAAGTATTACTAATTCCTAACTTAATAAAGGAAACATTTGATGCTTCAATTAAAGGAAGGATATAACTGCCTCTAGCCAAAATAAGGAAGAGTTGGTGGAAGGGAGGAGACCGATAGCAAGGTGGTTGGAAAGGCGGTGGATTTAAACATATAAGGGAATGGAGGAGGATTGAAGGAGGTACGACTTTTGATTGTGGGAAACTTTGAGAGAGACAGAACAGGAAGTTCTGATAGAGCCACAGGGAGAAATTGAGCGTGATTGTTCTTGGAATTTTGGGCACGGGGGCAAGAAGATTTGTCTTCTGGATCTTGGGACCATATAGGTAGACCCCAGATAGGCTGGGAAGAAAAAGGGCGGGTTCTAAACTGCAGCAGCAGGTACAACACCTTCAACCCAATTCCAGGTATTCTCTTGCAAATTTAAATTTTTATTTAAATTCCAGTTACTATCTGGTTAGAATTGTAAAGTTAGGGCTTTATATTGTTTGATTAAAATTGCACAGCTAGGGCTCTACACTTTGGTATCAGAGCTAGTTTCAAACCCTACAGATTTAAGGGCTTCTCTTTAATCTTTTTACGATTTTTTTTTTAGACTCATATTATTATCGTAAAAGAAATGGTGGTTGTCATAATTAAGAATCGATGTAATGAATTATTGTATTCTCGCCATGAAGGGAATAATATTAGTGTATTATCAATTCACATCTTCCAGTTATAAAAACAGATACATACTAAATTTGATTTAGAATTTTTTACAATGGAAGGACTCCGACGCAACAAATAAATTTATTTAATTACATTAAAATTGGGGTCTACGTCTAGGGCTTTTACAGTCTGGTAGATTGTTTTAATCTTATTCGTATTCCTGGATTGGCCCTTTTATCGTCGGTAATCTGTAATACTTAGATTATAAATATCAAAAGAGTAAAACCATTTTAACACATTTTGTGTATTATTTATAAAGCCAGCGATATCTGTGGAATTCGAACTCATGACCATCTTGTACGTAAATGAATTTGACACGACCTTCGTTGTTATATAAACATTGGTGCCTAAAATGATTATTGAAAATTTTGCAGGGCTACCCACTAAAGATTTTTTTCAGCAAGATTCAAATCCGAGGAAGAAAAAAAAATTGAAGCAAGGGTTTCAGTTTTTGGCCGTTCCGTGACCAAATTCGGCCTCTCCAAGGCCAGCTTCAACCTCTAAGGGCCCTGCGTCATTTTTTTTATCCCTTTAGGGTAGGTCGTAGCTTCTAGAGGCCTCGGCCTCCCTTTCCTAGCTTAGCGTTATGGTTTTAGGGCCTTGAAAGGCCTAGCTGTGGGCCCTGATACCACTGAAACTAGCAAGGGACCTGAAAGGGTTTCCTAAGAGGGCAACTGCTAGGCTAAGGCAATGGTGGAGGCTTTGCCCACTGTCACCATGGCTACGACTCTTTACGGACTTTCACCAATGGGAGGAGTTCTGAAGTTTTGGGAAGCCACTTATAAAGGGTATATCAATGAATAGGTATGAAGTGATCTCAGAAACCCTTTCCCAAGGAATATGTGAAGAGTGGAGCTTGCTTGCTCTTCAAGCAAGGGGCTTGATCTTCTAGGAAAATGGGGTCAGGACTAGAGGGTAAGGATGAAGGGTACAGCTTGTAGAGGTACTTCCCGATCCCTAAAATCCTATAAGAACTCGATTTCCCAAATAGCCCTTGATGATTAATCTTTGATAGGAATTGGGACCACACGAGACGAAGTGGACCCAACCCAAGTTCGGGGATGGAATATAGCAACCAATGATGGTCCTATCCTAAACAAGGTGAGGGGAAAGGATCAAACAAGAAATTTTGCTTCAAAGGTCAAAATGATCCAACTAGGTTCTAGCCTTCGGGATACCTTGGCAAAACTGTAAAAATTTCTAAATGTTACTTTATGCAGAAATTCTATTGTTAGATCTGGTTATACTTCTCCTACTTAAACAAGTTATTAATGATGAAATATTCAGATTAACATCGAAGTAAACAGATAACAGACTTTCACAGATTCAGATCTAAAACAGAAATACATGCACACAGATAAAGTGACACACAAGATTTTCTGGACAATTGTCCCCGGAAAAACCCAATGCGGGAAAATCGGTCTTCTGGCTAATGGAGGGTTTATATTATTAAGTAGTTTTCTGAATACAGCAAATCTGGGCACCTTACTGGTTAACCCGACAGAGAAAATAATAGATCTATAGCTAACCTATTGTTCTGAGACCAAAACCTTGATTGATCCACACCCTCAAATGGGATTTACAAGACTCAGCCAAATTCTGGCACTAGAAACCCCAGCGCTGCCCCTGATGCCCCTGCGTTAGCCCTGTCATCCTCTGCATGCCCCTGCGTTGCCCTGGAGAGGGCTGCGTAACCCCAGAATGGGTGATGCAGACCCTATGCTGCCCTAGAAGGGTCTCTACATAACCCTGGAGGGTTCCCTGCTGCCCAGCACTGCCCTTTCAGGGCCTACGTAGCTGACGCTGCTCTCTGCGCTGCGCAACTGCTGCATAACTGTTGTTATTGCCTCTGCTTCTCTATGCTGCCTTTGATTGCTGCTCTCTGCCTCTTGTTGATTCTTGGCATTGAGATCAGACCATCGCCTTAGCCAAAATTACCCCTTGTTGCAGCTGAAACACTTTTGAAAATTCCTAGCAAATCATGCCCTAGAATTTCAGCTTAGTCTCAGTGCTCTGCCTCCGTGTGTGTGTTCTCCAACTGACCGCAAGCCTTTCCTTTATACTTTCTCGTTGGGAAACCAACAACCATGATCAGATCTTGAATCGATGGCTAAGATTAAAAGAAAGCTTGATCCATGTTACTTGAGACATTTCCATCACATGTTTTAATTAATTACCTTTAATATTTTAATTTTCCTAAGTTAGACTTAGGGTCCTTAATTAAAAATATTAATTAATTAATTTTCTCCCAAACTGGATGGAATTTCCCAAATCCCTTTCTGGGTCTTGGAGATCTGATGTACTCTAGTCCCTCCACAAATTTTGGGAGCTAGAGCACATCCAATGCTAACCAAACACTCAAAATCTCAACACTCCCTCTTAACGAGGAATGTGCTCTAGTATAATTTTGCTTCACCTTGAAGCTCTGCACTGATCTCTTGTGTGGGTTTCTACACTGATGTTGGACCTGTTGCCACCACCACTGCCCCATCTATACTGCAACTCCCTCTTAGTTTGCTGCATCGTGCTGCCAACTGCAGCACTGCATCTTCAGTTGCTGAGAGTAACAACTGAATCTCTTGCCCAATCTTTGACAGACAAGTCAGTTGGGCTGCATCCTCGTCACTGAAGCTCCATCGACTATTGATCTGTGTTTTCATCTGGAGGATGATGCACAGCTATAGCTCTGCACTGCGTAAGCAGACGCCCTCTGCACTGTTGAAGTCACATCATCCCCTTGTGTTGAAATCTCTCACGTTGTTGCTGCGCTGCGTTGTCCTCCTAAAGCCTCTACGCTGTTGTAGCTCTGCTCTACTTAAGCAGCTCTGCTCTGCGCTGTTGAAGTCATATCAACCCCTGTGCTTCTGCTGTCACACCTCCCTTCAGCCTTCAACTCCTCCTCAGCTTCATCCGTGATTCTCTGCACCAACTGCTCCACTTGTCCCGCCACTGTCTCAAGGCTCCCGTAGCACGGATGTGATCCAAGAGATGAGTTGCTCAAGGATCCCTCCCTCACTCTGTAGCTCCTCTACAGATCCATGTCGCCCCACTTTCGTGTTTAATGAGTGCTCATGGCTATGTCATCTTTTGACCCATCGTCCACCACAGCAGCCTTGGAAGTAGAAGCTTCGTTGTCCTTCTTCTTCTTAGGACAATTGTTGGCAAAATGTCCTAGTTCGCCGCACTAGAAACACTTGATCTTGGATAGATCACGCTTCTTCTTCCCTTGCTGCCTCTTTGATGCCAAGGCTGCATCTTCTTCCTCTTCCTTCTTCACCTTACTTGACCCCATGCTATATTGCCTCTTGGTCAATCGGCGGAGTTCTTATTGACGAAGGATTGCCCACATATTGTCCCAGTCGGGAAGGTCTGCTCAGACCAAGACACTTTGGACAAAGGTTTCCCACTCTTTTGTGACCACATTGAGTGTAGTCCTTACCATCACATCATCCTCCACCTTTGCTCCCATGGCAGACAACTGATCTCTGATTGTCTGTAATCTAAAAAGGAAGAGCTCTATTTCTTCCCTCTTGGTCATCATGAATGACTGCAGCTGATTCTCCAGAAGCATTTTCCTCTGGACGGACTTCCCCTCATATAGGGCTGTGAAGGCTTTCCACATTTCATTAATTGTTTTCTTTTCAGCTATATGTGGAACTATATGGTCCTTAACCCCATCCATTATGAAACGTTTGGCATGTGCCACAACTTCCTCATGCTTCTTCAAGAGATCTGCATCGGTCGGTGTGGCCAGGACTTTTTCTGCATGGTCTCTTAGACCATATGCCTCCATGACTACTAGGATTATGGTCTTCCAGACTGTAAAGTTGGACAGGTCGTCCAGCCTATCCTGATCACGTAGTCTGTGAGGTGCCATCCACTCAGATCTACTCTATCGGAACAGATCTTCGTCTCCCCACTTCTCTACTGAAGCTCGGATCTAGGGTCCTTGGCAAAAAAGGCACCCTCTGCTCCCTCTGGCAACTGATTTCATCTCTTAGAAATCCGCCAAATCAACAACGAAACAGCTCTCTTAGATCCTCTGATCGATCTGCAGATTTCTTTGGCTAGAAACCCTCTGAGAAGCTTATCTCCTCCCGCTCTTTGTCACCTAGTGCTTAGGCTAAATTCTGAATCTTCACAAATTTAACCCCACCAGCAACTTCTGAAGTTCTGCAACTCTACTTTCGGCACTTCTGAATCAGACAGCTTCAGATCTGCGTCACCCTAGCTGGCCTCTACGTGAGCAGACAGTCCCAGCGCTGTCTCTGCGTTGCCTTTGCGCAGTAAGTACATGGGCCTATGTGGAGACTGCGTAGGATTGCGTCACTCTGACCTCTGCGTGGCTCTGCTCCTTCTAAAACTGCGTTGTCCCTTCAGATCTGGCTTTCTGCGGTTGCTGCTGCTCTCTTTGTTGCCTTCTGCAGCAAGGATTCTTCAGTCTTCTACTAGTGACCCTGCTAGATCTACAATCGCTCTGATACCATGTGAAAATTTGTGAATGTTACTTTATGCAGAAATTCTACTATTAGATCTGATTATACTTCTCCTACTTAAACAAGTTATTAATGTTGAAATATTCAAATTAACATTGAAGTAAACACATAACAGACTTTCACCGATTCAGATCTAAAACAGAAATACATGCACACAGACAAAGTTACACAAGATTTTCTGGTGTAATATCCCCAAATGGGATATTTTTCTAAATTTGTGGAAATCACACTAACCCAGCATTTTACCATAAAATTACCGAATTAATAAACAGAAGATTGCCATGTAAAATAAAACACATAAGCACTGCAATCCATTAACACATCGAATAGGAAGAATCTCAACATTTTTATTATAAATAATAACTAGGGTTACAAAATCATCTGACCCAAAAGAGCTGAGATGGAGAACTGGCCATCGGTATGAACTGTTGCATTACACTGGCCTCCAAAATTGAATTGTTGCACTCTCCCTCTGGCAACAGCTACCACTGAATCCACTGAAGCACCCGTTGAAGATCTAAATGATCCTCACTCCAATATCTGTGAAGCTCTGCGAAACTTCTGAATGAAGTCTCCTCAAAGAGAGTTGGTTTCCTATCCAACACTCACAAATCACCCGAGGGTTTCCGTCTTGGGGCTACAGTTGAAGTAGAGAACCACATTCTCAAACCTCTCATACACACGAAAATGATCTAATCCTCGATATCCCTCAATGGACTCCTTTTCTTTTATAGATTTCCTGGATCCTTCTAGAGCCTTATTTTATTATTACTTTATTCATTGAGCACATTTCCTTTAATTAAAATATTCTTTTTAATGTAAGAAAATGGTCAATTGGCCGCCATGCCTCCTCAAGTCACTGAAAATCACCCTTAGACATCCCATCCTGTAGATCTTACCATCCTGATTTCAACGACCTATTACACTAAGGTGTTCTGCCAAGAATTCCTCCCGAAATGCCACCTTAGGCATAATAAATTGAGTTAGGCCCAATAATAACTCAATTTTCCGAAAGTTTCGGAATGCACCGAAACGAAAGGCAAACTGCTCGAATGATGGAATATATCAAGCTAATGCCACCGGACCTCATAGAAACTCCTCAAAACTCCTCCAAAAAGCCCCTGAGCCCACTGATGACACCAACCTGTACCTGTGACCTGTCTGCTCCTAACTTTGGAAGAACCTAACCTTGTCATAGATGACACCAAAAAAAGAGAATATTACGTGTGACAAATTTTCCCCAGAAAAACCCAATGCGGGAAAACTGGTCTTCTAGCTGTTGGAAGGTTTGTATTATTAAGTAGTTTTCTAAATACAGCAAATCTGGGCACCTTACTAGTTAACCCGACAGAGAAAATACTAGATATGCAGCTAACCTGCTGTTCTGAGACCAAAACCTTGTCTAATCCACACCCTCAAACGGGATTTACAAGACTTAGCAAAATTTTGGCCATAGAAACCCTAGCGCTGCCACTGAAGCCCCTGGGTCAGCCCTGTCAGCCTCTGCGTGCCCCTGTACTGGCTTGGAGAGGGTTGCGTAACCCCAGAATGGGTGACGCAGACCCTACGCTGCCCTAGAAGGGACTCTGCGTAACCCTGGAGGGTCCCCTGCTGTCCAGTGCTGCCCTTTCAGGGCCTACGTAGCACCTGCATAGCTGAAGCTACTCTCCATGTTGCGCAGCTGCTGCGTGCCTCTGCTTCTTTGTGCTACCTCTGATTGTTGCTCTCTGTCTCTTGTTGATTCTTGGCACTGGGATCAGACCATCCCCTTAGCCAAGACTACCCCTCGTTGCAGCTGAAACACTTCTGAAAATTCTTAGCTAACCCTGCCCTAGAATTTTAGCTTAGTCTCAGTGCTCTGCGTCTATGTGTGTGTTCTACAACTGACCCCAAGACTTTCCATTATAGTTTCTCGTTGGGAAACCAACTGTAATATTCCAAATAGAAATAAACAGTAATATAAAGCAACATAAACAAGCATTTACAGCAAATATAGAGACATCACATAAACAATGCAAATATGGAGAAACGCTGAGCCATTTTATTTAACTGAAAGATACAATGAGTACAAAGGTGATCAAAATGATGACACCTTGGCTTGCACAAGGCAAGCTGGAAATACTCTCAGAAATTCTCAAGGAATTGTTGCTCTGTCAAGGACTGCGTAATCTCCAAAGTTGCTGCTACTGTTGTCGGACTACTGCTACTGCTGGAATGGGATGGCTCTTTGGGGTTGTTCCCCTGCTCAAAAAAATATGAAACTCTGGGAATGAGCTCTCCTCCAAATACCCAAAAAAACCCAGAAAAACCCAGAAAGGAATCTCGGAATGGATGACACTGGAATTTGACCTCCCTTAGGAAACAACGCTATCCCAGTGAAATACGCTGGCCCGGAATGATCCTCTGCAAATGATGGCCTCTTCCTATACCAAAATGATGAAATAGTGAAGGGTTGATCCCTTCACACTATCTCGGGCTGAAACCCCTGAAAAATCCTCACTCCCGGAACTGTCTCTACCACAAACTGCGTGATCTCTCCCAGAGACTGTGCTGCCCAAGCAAATGCGTAATTCCTCGCTGAAGATGCTATGGCTCCCTCCTGCAAAATGATAGATAGAACTCCTCACCTGAGCAAGCACTCGAAGTCCCTCGAGGCTGAGGTTGGGATCCTGCTCCGAGACACCCAGTGTGCTAAACAGCACTTGCAGACTTCGCTCAACAGCAAAAGTGTGCTCAATGTCAAAAGACAAAAATCATAGATGCATAATAGAATGAGAGAATGAGGAGCCTCTTCCCCTTTTCATGCTTTGAGAGCCTTGCTCTCTCCTGGGCCCCACCAAACTGCGATGTCCCTCTTGGCCCGCGTTGTCCCTCTCTCACTGCACTATCATGGGCCCATGTTGCCCACGCAGCCTCTTCCCTTGCACTGCCACTTCACCCTCCTAGGCCCCACGCTGTCTAGTAAAAATATGCCCAAGTGACTTTAGGGAATGATTTGTTTCCTAAATGTGGTTATGTGTCTCATCACCCACTTTATTAACTGACTTAACTTTAGAAAAGCAAAACTGGCCAAAATTAATATTACCGATTAGTTGCTGCTAATTGGGAATATTACAGTCCTCCCCGCCAAAACGTTGCTTGTCCTCAAGCAACTACAAAGATGGGTGTTCCAAAATTTTCTCACTCTCCCAAGTGGCATCCTCATCCGGCAAGTTCCTCCACCTCACCAAGAACTCTCTGACTGTCCTGCTCCATAGCTGTCTCTCCCTGATGTCTATGATGGCCTCTAGTTGCAACACCAAATGCCCCTATTCATCTGTTGGTGGAAGCTCCTCTGTTGCAGTCACCTGCTGCCCCAATGCCTTTTTCAGGCATGATACGTGGAATATGTTATGGATTCGGCTACCTATAGGCAACTCTAGCTCATATGCAACCTCCCCAATCCTGCGGATCACCCTGTAAGGTCCATAGATGCGGGGCTTGAGCTTCTCGGCCCCCTTCTGCTTCAGCGTGGACTGCCGGTATGGCTGAAGTCGTAGGTAGACCAAGTCCCCTACCTCAAACTACCTCTCAACCCGTCCCTTGTCAGCATACAGCTTTTGCTGGTTCAGAGCTCTAGCTAAGTTATCCTTAAGAGCCCGGAGTATATCCTGACTCTCTTGGATCTAGTCCTTGGCCCTGGGGGCCATGCTAGCACCAAAAATCATGTCAACAATGTGAAAAATCCTAAATTTGGTTTCCTACTGCAACAAATATGAATTACTTCTCCTATTATTTTTCATAACTATTTCATTACATTGAAATCCCGAAGTAATTACTGAAGCAGTCTACACAAATAATATTGCGGAATAAATCAAAGTGCTGAAACAATTTGAACAAAATACAATGAAAAACATCCACATTTGACACAGTTATTTTTGGACTAAGTACCCAGAAAAACCCAACTTGGGAAAACTGGTGCAGCAGATCTAAGGGTTTTATATTGTTAAGCAGCGGAATCTTGAGTACAACTAGGGTGCCAATATCCGGCTCACCCTTCAGATAAATCTAGACAGAAAATGTAATTGTGAGATATACCTCACTCTACAAGTCTCTGGCTGATCTAAACAGTGCTAGTGAAGCCCCTCTCTACCTCTGCGTGAGTGCCTACGTTGGAACTGTGTAAGCCTGCATGGGCAAGCCTGAGAAACTACGTCACCTCTCTTCTGCAACTAATCAAGTTGATCTGAGACTGGATTTTGGCCCTCTTGGCTCAGAAGCCCCAGCCTCTAGCGATCTCTGGACTGACTCTGAAAGACACTGCGCTGTTTTTGCGTAATTCCCTTCAGGGACTGCGTCACCCCTTCAGAAAATTGCGTTGTCTCTCTCTGTAATGTACTCCTGATCCTCCTGACCAGTTACTGTTTCTACCCCTCTCTAAATTTGACCACTGAATCAACATCACTTAGCAAACCCTGCCCTAGTGATTTGATTCTGACCAAAAGTTGTCTCCTCACACAAACTCGAAAATGCCAAATGCTCAATGTGCTCAATGTATTTTCCATAGGCCCCTCACCCTTCTTATACTCTTTTGTTGACCCTTCAACGGCCAAGATTAAAACATAATCAAGAGCTAAGATTAACTTGGAGGTGATCCATGACTTTATCTAGAAGATTCACACTTAATTAATACCTTCTAATTAATCAGTTTCCCTAAGTTTAGACTTAGGAAAACATTAAAAAATGATTAATTAATTTAATTAAACCATCTCTAAGTGGAATTTTCCAAAACCATTTATGGGTTTTATGGAATACATGTGTCCTAGCCTATATACGAAGTTACAAGGCTAGAGCACATCTGATGCTACCATAAATCAACACTCCTCTTAGCGAGGAAAGTGCTCTAGCAAAACAACTCAATGTGTTGCTTTGATTTCTGGAACATCTATTGTTGTGCTATTGATGCTGCTCACCAACACTGCACAAGAAAATGTTATATTTGTACTGCTGCTGACTCCACATACTACTGCCAACTGCCACTGTACTGCAACTCCCTCTGAATTCTGCAACTATGCTGCTGCACTGCGTGAGCACTGCTCTGCACTGCGCTGCACCACTTGTGCACTGCGCTGCTGCTACTCATCTACTGTTGCACTGTTGCTAATTGCAACAGAAAAACATCTGAAATTGGACAAGAAAATCTACAACTGGAAATAAGAGTGACTGCTGCTAGTTTCTACACTAGCTCTCTAAAAAATACTACGATGTTGCTACTCTGTACTGCGTGAGCACTGCTCTACACTGCGCTGCACCAGTGTGCATTGTGTTGCCGCTGCTCAACTGCTGATGTTGTTGCTCCCTCTCTGAGTTGATCAGGCTCTGTTGAGTTTTGTGTATTTGGGGTAGCATCAGATGTGCTCTAGCTACCAAATTTTGCGGAGGGACTAAAGTACACTTGATCTACAAGACCCAGAAATTGATTCGGGAAATTTCATCTGGTTTAGGAGATATTAAATTAATTAATTATTTTAATGTATTTCCTAAGTTAAAACTTAGGGAACTTAAATAATTAAAGTGAATTTAATTAAACATGTGATGAAATTGTCTTTAAGTCACACGGATGAAGCTTTCTTTTAATCTTAGCCATTGATTCAAGATCTGATCATGGCCGTTGATTTATCAAGGAGAAAAGTATAAAGGCTTGGGGTCATTTGTAAAGACACACATAGGCAGAGCACTGAAGCTAAGCTGAGATTCTATGGCAGGGTTTGTTAAGAATACTCAGAAGTGTTTCAGCTGCAGAGAAGGGAATTTAGGCCAAGGGGATGATCTGATCCCGGGTCTAGAATACACAAGAGGCAGAGATCAGCTCAAGGACAGCGCAAAAGAGGAGAGCAACAACAGCAACAAGGACAGTGTGATTTTCAGCTGGAAACCCTCAAAGGGTTACGCAGAGACCCTAAGGGACAACATAGTGATTGCGTCACCCAGTCTGGGGTAACGCAGTCTCTTCCGGAGTAGCGCTGGGGGTTTGAGGGGCTTCAAAAGCTTTCAGGGGCAGCTTGGGATTTCTAGGCCCTAATCTTGGTTGAGTTCTGTAAATCTCGTTTGAGGGTGTGGATTAGTCATTATTTTGGCCCTAGTTCAGCCAGTGAGCTGTAGATCTAGTATATTCTCTGTCAGGTTTTTCAGATCTGGAACCCAGATTTGTGTATTCAGAAAATTCTTAATAATAAAACCCTCCAGCAGCCAGAGACCGGTTTTCCCGCATTGGGTTTTTTCAGGGACTATTTGTCTAGAAATAACTCTGTCACTTTGTCTATGTGTGCATGAACATGTTCTAGATCTGGATTGGTAGAGATATGTTATGTGTTTTGCTTCGATTTTAACTTGAAGTTATTCAGTTAATAACTTGTCTAAGTAGGAGGAGCATAACCAGATTAACAGTAATAATTTCTGCATAAAGTGTAAAGATTCAGAAATTTCTACATGGTATCAGAGCAATTGTAGATCTAGGAGGGTCACCAGCAAGAGACTGAAGGTTCTAGCTGCAGGAAGTAGCTGGAAAAGCAGCAGAAACGTAGATCTGAAGGGACATCGCAGTTTTCAGATGCAGATCCACATAGAGGGAAGGGTGACGTTGTCTAGCACTGTCTCCTAGCAAGCCCACGCAATTATTGCGCAGAGGCAACTTAGAAACAACGTTGGATTGGTCTGAAGCCAGCCAGTGTGATTCAAATCTGAATCTGTCAGATCCAAAAAAGACTGCAAAAAAGCTACAGAAATTCAGAAGGTGCTGGTCGGATTAAATTTCTGAAGTTTTTAGATTTTTAGCCTTAGCACAAGTGACAAAGAGTGGGAGGAGATCAGCTTCTCAAAGAGTTTCTAGCCAAAGTAAACTTGCAGTTTGATCAGAGGATCAAAGAAGAAGCTGAATCGTAGTTGATTTGGTAGATTTCCAAGGAGGGAAATCAGTTGTTAGAGGGAGCAGAAAGTGCATGTTTCACCAAGGGCCTTAGATCCATTTCTCTGGCAAAGAGAAAAGGAAGTTCTGACACATTCTGAGAAGATGGCTCCTCATGGACTGCGTGATCAAGATAGGCTAGATGGCCTCTCAAACTTTTTAGTTTGGAAGGCAAGGATCCTGATAGTCCTTGAGGCATACACTCTTAGAGACCATGCAGAGCAAACTCTGGCCACACCGACAGATCTGGATCTCCTTCGGAAGCATAAGGAGGTTGTTGGCATGCCAAGCCGCTGATTATGGATGGTATCAAAGACCATATTGTACCACACATAGCTGAGAAGAAGACAACTAACGAGATGTGGAAGGCCTTGACCCCCCTATATGAGGGAAAGTTTATCCAAAGAAAAATGTTGTTGGAGACTCATATGAGGTCATTCATGATGACCAAGGGAGAAGACATGGAGCATTTTCTCTTCAATTTGCAGTCAATCAGAGATCAGTTGACTGCAATGGGTGCAACGGTGGATGATGCTGTGATAGTCAAGATTGCCCTCAATGCAATCACAAATGAGTGGGAAACTAAGTTGCAGGAAACGCTGACAAGGGGTCCGTTTCCGTACGGAAACGATACGGAAACGCGGAAACGCGTACCGTACGGCCTGGAAACCTGTTTTCGGCCGCATCGGCACGTTTCTCTCCAGACAGAAACGGGCAGCGCACGGCCGGAAACGCGTTTCCAGGCCGTACGGCCACGTTTCCTTGCCTTTAAAGCGATTTAAGTTGGTTTTTTTTGGTTTTTTTCCGGTTTTCGTACTTTTTAACATCATTGTAATCGTTTATGGATGCTTGTAGATGGATTTTAAAGCCTATGGCCCTAGTATTTATATGTGATTCATGGTAATGTTAAATTCTTAAAGTAAAAGTGACATTCTCCTTAATCTTCATTTTCATCCTTTTACTTAAATTTTTAACATTACCATGAAATGACTCAGGATGTTTGAGAGTGGTTTCGACCTCATTGGATTTCATATGGAGAAAGTAGAATTTTAGATCTCATTCAAAATCCAACAGACTTATCAGTTTTTCAGGATTTCAGGGTTGGGTGATTGCAATGTTTCCATCGTATTTTGTCATGTATTAGGGTATGGAACTCATATTTAATCAAGAGCACCAATCCGATATTCCGAGATTGCTATTTCCATTGTGTCTGTTATCATTCATGAGTATCTGTGTTGTAACTTGTAATAGTTTATGCTTTGAATTTATCATGTATCATGTATGTTTTAAACTTTTATGATTTCACATAATATTTCTTAAATGTCCTAAATTCTAATATAAAGTTAAATTATATATATATATATACCACGTTTCCCCGTTTCCAAAATTTGGGGAGGTCGCGTTTCGCTTCGCTTCCCGTTTCGGAAACTCGTTTCCGTTTCCCCGTTTCATGCAACTTAGGTGGGAAACCTTTGTCCAAAGTATCTTGGGCAGAGCGGACCTCCTAGATTGGGACAGCTTGTGGTCAATTCTTCGTCAAGAAGAACTCCACAGATTCACCAAGAGGCAGCATAGCCCTGCATTGAGCAAAGTGAAGAAGGAAGATGAGGAAGATGCAGCCTTGGCATCAAAGAAGCAGCCAAAGAAGAAGAAGGATCTTTCAAAAATCACGTGCTTCCAGTGTGGTGAAATGGGACATTTTTCCAGCAATTGTCCTGAGAAGAAAAGGGACAAGGCAGCATCTTCTTCCAAAGTAGTTGTCGCAGATGATGGGTCAGGAGATGATGCAGCCATGAGTGCTCATGAACCACGGAGGTGTGGTGACATGGATATGTAGAGGAGCTACGCAGAAGATGGCTGGATCCTTGAGCAGCTCATCTCTTGGATCACAAGCGAGCTATGGCAACCTTAAGACAGTAGCAGGACAAGTGGAGTAGTGGGTGCATAGATCACAGATGAAGCAGGCAAAGGCAGATCTGAAGACTGGAAGGAGCAAGGCAACAGCAGCGTAGTAGTAGCAACGTAGAGGCTAATGTGACTTCAGCAGCACAAAGCAGAGCTGCTTACGCAGTGCAGAAAGCTTCAGAGGGACAGCGCAGTGAAGCAGCATCGTGACAAATTTCGGCACAAGGGGCTGATGTGACTTCAGTAGTGTAGAGGAAGTTTGATTACGCAGACAGAGCTGTAGTTGTGCATCATTCTTTAGATGCCAACACAGATCTGTAGCCTATGGAGCTTCAATGATGAGGATGCAGCCCATCTAACTTGTCTGTCAAAGATTGGGCAGGAGATTCAGTTGTTTCTCTCAACAACTGAAGTTGCAGTGCAGCAGATCAGTAGTGGCAGTGCTATGAGCAACACAGATGCAGCATATTGAAAGGGAGCTACAATACAGAGGTTGCAGTGGTAGTGGCAGAGTCATGGGCAGCAGTGCAGAGTTGAGTGGCGACAGGCCAAGCTTCAATAGCACAAAACCAATTCCCAAAATCATGTAATGCATAAGTGTGATGTATTGCTAGAGCACACCCTTGATGCTAAGAGGGAGTGTTGAGATTTTGTGTATTTGGGGTAGCATCAGTTGTGCTCTAGCTCCCAAATTTTGTGGAGGGACTAGAGTACACTTGATCTACAAGACCCAGAAATTGATTTGGGAAATTTCATCTAGCTTAGGAGATATTAAATTAATTAATTATTTTAGTGTATTTCCTAAGTTAAAACTTAGGGAACTTAAATAATTAAAGTGAATTTAATTAAACATGTGATGAAATTGTCTTAAGTCACACGGATCAAGCTTTCTTTTAATCTTAGCCATTGATTCAAGATCTGATCATGATCGTTGATTTGTCAACGAGAAAAGTATAAAAGAAAGGCTTAGGGTCATTTGTAAAGACACACAGAGGCAAAGCACTGAAGCTAAGCTGAGATTCTAGGGCAGGGTTTGCTAAGAATACTCAAAAGTGTTTCAGCTGCAGAGAGTGGAATTTAGGCCAAGGGGATGATCTGATCCTGGGGTCTAGAATACACAAGAGGCAGAGATTAGCTCAAGGATAGCGCAGAAGAGGAGAGCAGCAGCAGCAGCAAGGACAGTGCAGTCCTTCCAAGGACAGCGTGGTTTTCAGCTGGAAGCCCTCAAAGGGTTACGCAAAGACCCTAAGGGGCAGTATAGTGACTGCGTCACCCAGTCTGGGGTAACACAGTCTCTTCCGGAGTAGTGCTGAGGGTTTGAGAGGCTTCAGAAGCTGACACAGAGGCTTTCAGGGGCAGCGCTGGGGTTTCTAGGCCGTAATCTTGGCTGAGTCTGGGGTTTCTAGGCCGTAACCTTGGCTGAGTTCTGTAAATCCCGTTTGAGGGTGTGAATCAGTGATTATTTTGGCCCTAGATCAACCAGTGAGTTGTAGATCTAGTATATTCTCTGTTGGGTTTTCCAAATCTGGAACCCAGATTTGTGTATTCAGAAAATTCTTAATAATAAAACCCTCTAGCAGCCAGAGACTAGTTTTCTCGCATTGGGTTTTTCCCGGGACTATTTTTCCAGAAATAACTGTGTCACTTTGTCTATGTGTGCATGAACTTGTTCTAGATCTGGATTGGTAGAGATATGTTATGTGTTTTGCTTCGATTTTAACTTGAATTTATTCAGTTAATAACTTGTCTAAGTAGGAGGAGCATAACTAAATTAATAGTAATAATTTTTGCATAGAGTGTAAAGATTTAGAAATTTCTACAGGCTCTAGTACTGCCAGCCACTGCACTATCTTCTCATCTTCTGCTGCAACTGTCCATCCTGCTACCGTCTTTAGGCTGTCGTAGCTCACATGTGATCCAAGAGTCTGGAAATACTCTAGGATCCTACCACTTGTAGATTCTGGATCTACAAGTCCAAGTCAGCCCATTTTTCTCCTTTCGGAATATGAGCTAACATAGCACAATCTCTTTCTACCTCAATCTTAGCAACTCCTGCTTGAGGATCTTCCTTCTCCTCTTTATCCTTTTTCTTAAGAGGACACTGTGTGGCATAATGTCCCATTTCCCCCCATCGAAAGCACTTGATATTAGACAGATCTTTCTTCTTCTGCTTCTGTTGCCCCTTTGATGCAAGGGTAGTGTTATCTTCTTCCTCCTTCTTGACCTTCGACCCACTGCTGCCATCCTCCAAATGGATTTTGAGGAGGTCTCTCCTTAGCTCTTCTTGTTGTAAAGCTGCCCACATTGCTTCCCATCCTGGAAGCCTTTCTCTACCTAGAATGCTCTGGAAAAAGACCTAATAGTCTTCTGAAAACGAGTTCAGAGTGAGCCCTACTAGCTCTGAGTCTCTAGGAGCAGCCCCACTGCTGACAGCTGGTCTCGGGTATCCTGAATACGGGACAGGAAGGAGTCAAAACGTTATCCCTTCTTCATCCTAGTATTACGCATCTTCTCCTCCAAATACATCTTCCGTTGCTCGGAAGATGCTTGGTATAGCTTTTCTAGCCCTACCCACATCTCTCTAGCAGTGTTCTTAGCTGCTACGTAAGGTACGATATGATCCTTCACACCATCTAGGATCAATCGCTTGGCTTTTGCCATATTCTTCTTGAATTGTCTCAGGGGTGCTGCATTAAGAGGTTCTGCAATTGTGTTGTCTATGAGGACCTTTAGATCATGCTCATCAAGGAGAAACTCAATCCTTTATTTCCAAATAACATAGTTGGAGGCACCCTCCAATCTATCGTGGTCATGCAATCCATTGCTGGCCATCTCCTCAACTATCAATTTCTTTCTCTAACCCTCTGCTCAGCTAGACTTACACACTCCTTGTAGAGTAAGTCACTGCTTCTGCTGTTGCACGGGAAAACTGAGCTTCTTTGAGTAAGAAAGTCTCTCAGGTCAAGAAATCCCCAATCTGTGTTTTTCAAAAAAAATTCTGACGCTTATGCAGCAGCTCTTACTATTGTGCAGTAACTGCGTCCTTCAGCTACGCTGGACTACTACGTTGACTCTTCTGCAACTGAAAAAATGCTTACCCCTCTGCCAACTCTCTCAAAGGGAGCCTTTTTCTGCGCTGGATTGCCCTCCTAGCCTAGACAACGTAATCTCTGGGAGGGTCTGCTGCTGCTTACGCAGATCCCAGTCTCTCCTGCGCTGATCTACTGGTTCACTCTTGTTTCTCCTGCACTTCAGCTTGAATAAGCTCTGATACCATGTGAAAAATCCTAAATCTGGATTCCTACTGCAACAAATCTGAATTACTTCTCCTATTATTTTTCATAATTATTTCATTACATTGAAATACCTAAGTAATTACTGAAGCAGTCTACACAAATAACACTGCAGAATAAATATAAGTGCTGAAACAATCTGAACAAAATACAATGAAAAACATCCACATTTGACACAGTTATTTTTGGACTAAGTCCAAAAAAATGCATACCCCTTAGCCACAGTTATTTGACAATCTAACTTGTTTGTCATGAAATTTGTATCTGTCATTTTTTACAAGCTCAGTGAGGGGAATAGAAACTTTTCACTTAGAAATTTCACTCTCTAATCTAAACAAGTTAGATTGTCTCTCTACCTCTTTTACAATGGTATCCCGCTTTTCAGGTTTCTCTTTTGCTAAAGATTCCTTCCTTTGTACTTCCTTATCCTTCTTTGATGTACTTGTAGATGGCTCACTGTTCTTGCTCTGATTTATGGCAGCAGGCTCCTCCTTGTTTGGACTAGCTTGAGAAGTTTGTTTGGGCTGAGTATCTTTTTTCTGAGTTGTCCTCTTCTGAGTAGAAGTAATAGGAACATCTCAGTTTCTCAAACTATACTGTCTCTGCGCCGAGCTGAGAGCATTTAGGTACCCCCTTTGATAGTCTTCAGATTGGACTGCCAATCCATTATCAATTGCAAGGACATATTCTTGTTCATCCAGCACATATGTTTCCTCGGTATACTCATCATCATCTGTGAGGAAGATAGGTCCATGATATTTTGCAAAGAAATGGTTCTCTTCAACAATATCATCTTCATCTTCAGGTCCTTGGGCATAGTTCTGTTGTAATGGCGTGCGAGCTTGTTGTTGAGCTTGCTGATCTGGATCTCTCTGCTCTCTCTGCTTAATCCTGAATTGAGTTTGCGGCTACTGTCCTCGGAAATTGGGATTTCGGACTTGATTTTCTGACTACCTTTCTAAAATGGACAACCTGTCTACCATCTTTTCCACGGTTCTAATCAAACTATCCAACTTTGCTTCGGATGAGGATGATGGCTCTTCCTTAATTGTAACTCTCTTTTCAACCTTTCTTTTTATTTCTTGATCAATAGATTGGCTTCAACGTTGACCGGATTTCTCTGCATTTTCTCCAATGAGGTGGGATTTCTCTCTCTAAACTGATATGCCATATCAGGGTCAAAGGCATCTGGATAGTGCAACAAGGCCAAGTCAGGTGGAGGTTTGATATTGGCAGGAATGGAATTGTACACCTTATTGAAGTGGATAGTATAGTCTTGAACTGATTCATTCTGTTATAGGTCAATTTGTGCACCATTCACAATGACCTGGTTTAAATGGACATCATCCCCAGAACCATGAATAGGGTCTATCATCCCCTATCATTTCAGTTGCTATATGCCCTAAGAAAAAGAACAAAGACAAATCATTCCTAACTTCCATTGCAAGGTTTCCAAGATTTGAAGTATATATTATAACACCTATGAGCTCACCAACACAGTCTCTCAAGGGGCTAAGTGCGTTGCATATGCAGGTACCTCCATTCAAAGGTGCTCTGCAAAGCACTTCCCGACACTCAAGGGTGCGTTGGTCAATTAGGAGCGAAATTCTCATTGTTCCGGAATCTCCACTTGGCCAGTGCCTTCTGGAAGAGTGCATATGTGTCAAACTTCGAATCCATGTGTCCATTTGATACCTGTGAGCTTGGGAACATGTCTTGCCTATTATTAGAAAGTCATTGATTGTAAAACTACCTTCAGCTCATCTATAAATTGAGCATAGATCCTAGTGCTTGAGAACTAAGAATTTGAGTAGAGAAATGCTGGTGGAATCTCAATTGAGGAATTGATTTGAGTGATATGCTGCTGGAGAGATGTT
The DNA here is from genome assembly GCA_034641835.2 of Pinus albicaulis. Classification (NCBI taxonomy): domain Eukaryota; kingdom Viridiplantae; phylum Streptophyta; class Pinopsida; order Pinales; family Pinaceae; genus Pinus; species Pinus albicaulis. The sequence goes on along the minus strand of CM076575.1, from coordinate 510,698,401 downwards.
CATTGTGATGAGACTGGGATGATGTTGGAGATGGTGACATCAAATCAATCACTGGTTGTAACCTCCCCTTCTATCCATTAATAAAGATTGTTGTTTACTTTCCCACATATGTATCTGTATAAGCTTCTATCTCCCATGTTATGAATTCTTATCTGATGTATATGTTTCATTGATTTAACTGAATAACTTGAATATGCATCTTTATATTGCTATCTCTTTGCTGTTTAGTGTTCATTCTTGCAGGAAATATTTTTGCGATCTAGCTTGGATTTGAAGCTACAACAAGAGCGACAAAAGGAGAATTGGAAGCGCTTGGACTCCAAGTAAGTTTCTTGATCTATTCTGTGTGTCTATTTACTGTTAGGAAAAGTATCTGCAAAGTCTTTAACCTGTTGTTCTAAATGCAATGCACCACATTTAGGGAAGAATGTTTTATTCGTAATTCATAATTCTGCATAACAAATTGGCGACTCCACTGGGGAGTTTACCCTTCATCCTTGGTGTATTTTGCCTTTGTTATCAACCCAGTAACATTTACTTTAAATATTAGGCTTTTTGAATTCAAATTTGCATAGCTTGAGTTTTTGTTCTCTGCTGCGCCCAACGCACTGTTGAACAGGACATAGTGCTTTGCATAGCACTGTCTCCCACTTAGGGGTACATTGCAACGCACTGTCTCCCCTTAGAGACTACGTTGCCTCCTAGACTCAACGAAATTCCATTGAATTTGTCATTGCATTTGCTTTTAGTTTGTTGTTTGATGTGTTTTCAAAGTGCCTGATGCCTCATATTGACCAGTGACTTTAGCTACCTCTTCCTCCTTTGAAAGAAAAGTTTGTTCAATGTTTATTTAAAGTGTTTTTCTTTATCATTGATGAATTAATTTCAAAGTATTTTCATTGTTGCATTAGATTCATTTGCTTTTGAAAAGGAAATTATCGTTGAATTCTTCGTTTCCTGATAGGAGAAATTGTAGTTAAGATCTTCATTTTTCCTAAAAAGAGAAATTGTTGTTCTATTCCTCATTTCTTAAAGTAAAAGGCATTTGTTTTTATTGATTTGATGCACTTAGTTTCCTTTTCTGCATTCACATTAAAGGGACTGAAAAGAAAAACCTGCATTTGCATGTAGTGGATTGTGTGTTTTACATAGGAACAATTAGGAAAGCTGCATTTTAGTTTGTGCTCTTTGATTGATTGCTCTCAAACTAATTGCTCTTTCCCTCTAGTAGCTAGGATTTTCATTGAAAAAACTAAAAGTGAAAAGATTTCTTATCATTTTAGTTTGCATTTTAGGAATTTCCAAATACATCATCGCAGTGAACCTTGAAAGGAAAATTGATAAACAAAATCAACTTAAAATTTATCTCAATTTACCTAACAAAGCATTGGAACCATAACGATAACATTTAGAAGGTCTAGGCTAGAGACGTGTTCCGACGTCGTAAAACATAGCAGCTGTTGTTAATTGTTTGCGATACATTCCGAGTGTGATACCTCACTCCACGTACGCAAATATATCGTAACTCATCCACGTACTTTCGGGTATATTGGGCGGTGTTACAGTACGAAAAGTATAAAGGGTGCTCTCACTGTGTGGTTTTGCATTAGACAGTGCTAATACAGACTTGGGCCTCCATGTACCTTCGGGTATATTTGAGAGGACAACTTTAGGTTGCTATTCATCCATAGTGAACCGAGTCGGCCGCCTTGTAAATTGTGATACACCAAACACAGCATTCAGGGAGATTGCCTGCCCGTACTTCTTAGTTCGCCTAGAGGTATTTTGCAGTTCACAATTTCTTGGTAAACCTTTTGCCTAGCATTACCTTTCTATTTTGTTTATTTGTTTTTGGTTAAAATAAATCAGTCATCGTGGAAGAAAAAAATCATTTTCCCCGTCGTTCGCGTAGACTAGCATTGAAACCACCTTTACCACCAAAAGTTACTTCTCGTCGGCGAAGGCGACATCACTCTACCGAAACCAGTAGTATCGGTACCTCTAGTGAAGCATCATCTTTCCATATACCAGAGTCGGCACAAGTTGTTTCTACACATCCTGGTTTGTCTACTATTGTCGAGACGAAGTCCTCGCAGCTACCCGTGGTCACGATCCATCCAATCAATGAGACCATACCTCACGAACCAATGTTGTTCAACTGGAAGTTGATCCGGATCCCATCATGCTTTAGGGGGCAACTGTTATTGGTCAAACTGGACATCATCCCCAGGACCAATGAAATAGGGTCTATCATCCCCTTATATTTCAGTTGCTATATGCCCTAAGTGAAGAACATCTAGATCCCGAAGTCGAACAACTAGAAGTTGTTCCTGTATTGGTCGTTCCACAATCTATTATAGCCATTGAGTTTCCCATATCGCGCAGTCAACCCCCTAAAATATACTTCGGGCCTGACGGCAAAGTTCTTCCACCTGGTTTGATTTCGATTGAAGAAATACCACAAGACAAGACACCTTTAACTCCAACTCATTTTCGGTGGGAGCTTTACCTATACGAGTCTTTTCCTCAATCACCTTCCTCTGCTTTTGTTGATCCTGTTTCACTTCGAGTTCCCGTAGACTCTATAGGGTATACGTTGGGTCTTTTGACCATGGCTGAGATAACATCCTAGACTGAATCATCTATTTCAGCTGCGACAACATCTAATGTTGCTTCATCTTCGATGTTTTATCCATTGACTTCACCCATGCCATCATCTGGAATCCTATTTGGTTACTCCCTTATGAGTACTGAACGACTTGATCCTTTATTCACATCTTCAGTGCAATATCAAGCTAGTCCCAATAGTTATTCCCCTTGGTGGCCAGTAATTTCACATAAATTACCCTCTGAAATTCCAAAATTCAATGAAAACCCTGGAGAAGACCTGTCAACGCATGCTATATCTTATCATTTGTGGTGCTCATCAAGCTCCTTAAATGATGAATCCGTTAGACTATGTCTTTTCCAGTGCACACTCACTAGTCCAACTGCACAATGAGGATGGTTCTTTTCCTGTGTCAACCTCATTAAAAAATGAATCAGGTTATGAGGATGGTTCTTTTACTGTGTCAACCTCGTTAAAAAATGAAACAGATTTTGAGGATAGTTCTTTTTTCTTGTGTCAACCTCGTTAAAAAATGAAACAAGTGCTTATGAGGATAGTTATTTTTTCTTCTGTCAACCTCGTTAAAAAATGAAACAAGTGCCTTTGAGGAAAGTTCTTTTACTGTGTCAACCTTGTTAAAAAAATGAAACATGTCATGAGCATAGTTCTTTTCCTATGTCAATCTCGTTAAAAAATGAAACAAATCCTCTCCTAATTACGACGAGTCTTCCATCTGATCTCGTAAATGAACCTTCATTCCATCCAGCTATTAGTAACCAATAGTTTACTTAGGTGAATGAAATGAAGCTTGGGGGGCATCTTCTCTTGCAGGGGGCATTAGACATGTGCTCTTGTAGGGGGCATTCAAAACATTCTTACTAATTGCACGCAATCAACAGTTGAAGTTCGTGGAAAAAACAAATTCAAAGCTCCAAAATGCAAATGGTAACTTTCAAATGGTAAAAATGAATGGTAAATCTCTTTTAATAAGTCATTTGATTATTCGCAATGAATATTTATTGTTGTGACTATGGTTTTATTATATTTTTATCATGAAACAGGGATTTTTTAATCCATTTGATGTTGTTCTGAACAGGTTTTACAACTGATGAACAGATTAGTCGTGCAGATTTATTTCAAGAATGATTTGACCACAAAACATACTTTTTATCCTTATTTTTCAAGCTTTGTTAAAAACGAAAAGGACTTGAAGCGCACTTTTATCTCTTTTACGAGCTTCGATAACAGCGAAAAAGGAACCCCTGGAGTCTTCTTTCAGCGCTTTTCAGACTCCGATAACGTGAAAAGATTGTCGAGCACTTGTCTTTTCGAGCTCGTAAAAGTAAATGAATTGATATCTACTCAGTATAAGTTTAACCCTTTTCCAGACTGAGATAGATTATTTACGAAAAAAGAATACCTTGGTCAAACATGACTAAAGAGGTTCTCTCAGATATTATTTTACACATTTTCAGAACTGAGCGACAACTTTCTGAAAAAGTACTTATGGAGTTTTCTTTTCGCCCTCTTTTTCAAACTCTCTAAATATGAAAAAGGACTGGGTTGTCAATGTCGTTAGGCTCGTTAAAACATAAAATAGTGACGGACTTGTCGATCATGGCAAGAATAGAGTTTCATTCATCGCTAGACTCATTAAATTATTAAATAGCGATACATTGTTCGCACAAAGGGTTGAATTATAGATCAAGCATGTGTTATCCTCCTCAAGCTTGTTAAAAAATAAAGAGGTACTGGTCGACAAATGACCAGTGAAAATTTGGGAAAGTGAACAGAACTTTTTACAGTAGCAGGTCGCTCTTGAACATGACACTTCACTCCATCACCGTGACTATTTGGGTTGGGTAATCTTCTTGACGGTTCATTCATACTTATGGTTCATCATACCTTCACTTTGGTTTTGGGTCAATGCTGCCAACTCATCTCAGTGTCGCCAATATGTTCAAGAGAAGTCATCCAGTGAATACTCATCTTTCTGCAATACTCATAAACCTTCATTCTCATGACAGTCATCCCTGAACATTGCCATATCAAGTCATCCTTTGTCTCCGAAATCAGTAACTCCCGTTTCGCAATAAAGTGGCTTCCTGTCAACGGCAAATCATCATCTAGGAAGTTCACCTAGAAACATCATATTCCAGTACCATGAGGCTTGTTACAGCATCGACAAGATCCTCGCTTCTGGATTTTTGACCGAAAGATTTTGTTTGCCGTTCAACATCAAATCATCTATTCACGCCTTACGAAATGTACTACAGTACCTTGAGGGCCATTGACATCAATGGTGGTTCTCTCGCGTTTGTTAACAGCTCACATCATTGGCTAGTAATCAAAAGATGTCTTCCCATGTTCGACTACAAATCATATATTCGCATGGCTAGACTTGTACCCGAATGATCGAGTGAATGAGATAAGAAGACCCCGGATCTAGTTTCAGCCATCTGGGCTACAATTTCAGGATTGTTTTACACATCATTTGTACGGTGACCTTACATACAAATCGTCATCTGAACATGGGCCTATATCTGTAGGCATGTTTGTACTGGGCAACATTCCAATGTAGATGACTTTCTGCACTATGTACATGTTATTAGAAAGTTTATGTGCTACGCATGGGAATGCCTTCCCTCAGCAATTTATGATCAAGAGGATATATCATGATGTAATGTATTGTAAGATTGATGCAGGTCGCCACTCTACTTCAGCTCTAGCCCATCATAGTGTAAAGCATCTCATTCAAAAAATATTGTTATTATTATTCTGACTTCATGTTAATGGGGCAATCTGTTATCGTCAATTTGGGCACCATTCCCAATGACCTGGTTTAACTAGACATCATCCCCAGAACCATGAATAGGGTCTATCATCCCCTACCATTTCAGTTGCTATATGCCCTAAGCCAAAGAGCAAAGACAAATCATTCATGACTTCCATTGCAACGTTTCCAAAATTTGAAGTATATATTATAACACCTATGAGCTCACCAACGCAGTCTCTCAAGGGGCTAAGTGTGTTGCATATGCAGGTACCTCCATTCAAAGGTGCTCTGCAAAGCACTTCCCGACACTCAAGGGTGCATTGGTCAATTGGGAGCGAAATTCTCATTGTTCTGGAATCTCCACTTGGCCAGTGCCTTCTAGAAGAGTGCATATGTGTCAAACTTCGAATCCATGTGTCCATTTGATACCTCTGAGCTTGGGAACATGTCTTGCCTATTATTAGAAAGTCGTTGATTGTAAAACTACCTTTAGCTCATCTATAAATTGAGCACAGATCCTAGTGCTTGAGAAGGAAAAATTTGAGTAGAGAAATGCTGGTGGAATTTCAATTGAGGAACTGATTTGAGTGATTTGTTGCTGGAGAGATGTTCATTGTGATGAGGCTGGGATGATGTTGGAGATGGTGATATCAAATCTATCACTAGTTGTAACCTCCCCTTCTATCCATTAATAAAGATTGTTGCTTACTTTCCCACATATGTATTTGTATAAGCTTCTATCTTCCAAGTTATGAATTCTTATCTGATGTATATGGTTCATGTTTCATTGATTTAACTGAATAACTTAAATAGGCATCTGTATATTGCTATCTCTTTGTTGTTTAGTGTTCATTCTTGCAGGAAATATTTTGGCAATCTAGCTTGGATTTGAAACTACAGCAAGAGCGACAGAAGGAGAATTGGAAGCGCTTGGACTCCAAGTAATTTTCTTGATCTGTTTTGTGTGTCTATTTACAGTTAGGAAAAGTATCTGCAAAGTCTTTAACCTGTTGTTCTAAATGCAATGCACCACATTTAGGGCAGAATGTTTTATCCATAATTCATAATTCCGCATAACAGATTCAGCTACCTTTTCAATGAGTTATACTCGGCCGATATCTAGAGAGGATTTTTCTTTTCCTCCCACTTAGCAATGAAAAGATCTATTAACTGCTGTGAATTCTGCACTGAACCAGGTCCCATAGCTCTAAACCACTTTTTCATTTCTCCTAAGAAACTCTGAGCAATAATTCTCATCTTTGCATCATCATTATCTATCTCTTCTAAATCGATGAAATCTGTGATTTTGTCAATGTGTTGCCTAGCTGTAACCTTGGTGGTTACATTAAAAATAGGTAGCCTATGTCCATAGTTCTGAGGTAAATCAGTGAGCTGTCGCGGCAAACTAAGGAGCAAATCTGGCCGTAGTTGTTCTAGAAGGTAAGCTTGTAGTCACAACAGGAAGTGCTGGTATGAGTGGTGGTTTTGTAAGAGGAAGTGTGGATGATGAAGAAGCATCAGTATGAGGGGATGTAGCAGCAGCATGAATAGATGAAGCTGAAAGAGGATCAACAGACAATAGCTCCTCCTAATATTGTATGAAAGCCTTCTCAGAGGTATATTGAAGATGGTTTGCTAGTTTTTAAAGTTTGTCAAATTGGCTCCAAACCTTCCTATCAAAATCTGCTTCTCAATTGGATTCTACGAATGAGAAACTTGTTTCAAGCTTTAAAGGGTCAAATACAATTTCAGACAGAGATGTTATTTCAGATAACCTTAAAGGATCAAATACAATTTTGGACAGAGATGTTTCAGATTTGGATCTAAACAATGATAAACTCGGACTTCAGATCAAAAGGAATACCTTCAAGTGAAAGCAGTTCTGAAGGTAGAGATGTAGACCTTACCAAAGTAGATGAACTTGACTGAATCTCTAAATTCTGAGGTCTTTGTTTTCTTATGAGTTTTTCCGGATCTTCAACTGGAGATGTTGGATATGGATCTGGATTCGATCATGTATGCCTTTTAGGAGCCAATGTTGACTTGTTTCTGCACTTTTTCTCTCTGCAACTTGAATCAGCCTTCTTGAACACTAGGTCCTATCACCCACAGGCCTAGAATTCGGTGAAAATGTAATAATACACGCAGGGGAAATTTGTCACTTTGCTCCTCGGCAATGGCGCTAGAAATATTAGCCTCCACAATGTCCCAAGGCAGAAAGGAAATCGACGGAGGTAACCTCAAACCAAGCTTTTAGTTTGGCAGCTATGCCTACCAAACCAGAGAGGGCTCTCTCTATGAAAAACACAGCCAAGGGTTTGATTGATGCAAGAATGTATTTTAGGCTGCATAGCTCAGCTCTAGCGTTTTGAAATATTTAGGGTTTTTTCTGCTGGATCAGGAGTGAAAATTAGGGAACGAGGTCAAAGTATCAAAGGTTACAGCTGCAAGAGATATAAAGGACTAAGATAGCTATGCTTTTGTGATTCTTACCTAGGAGACTTGATTTCTTGTATAGTAATGCATGGTCATGTGTCTTTGCAGGTTTTTGTTCCTATTTGCCTTCTTGAGAAGCATTTCCATGTGTTAATTCACTCTATCAAGCCATCCTACCTTGTCTTTTTCAATTTCTACCAAGATGAGCTCATCAACTGTCATTTGAGTTTTTGGTGGAGATGCTTCTTTCTACTTCTCAAGTGCCCTCTTGAGGCCTGTAGTCTTTGGTCTCTTTCTTCTAACCTGCTCTTCCTGATCATCTGAATCATCAATCTCAACCACTACCTTACCCTTTACATCATCTTTGCTCAAATCAACCTTGGGCTTGTTTAAGAGTAGTTGATTTACCTTTAATTGCATATTCTCTTGCTACCAGAATGAAACCATAAAGTTGGCCTTTGACAAACTCTCCTTAAGTCCTCTGATCTCAAGATCCTTCTCCATGGTGATCTTCTCTAGTGTTTTGTTCTCTTCACTCACCTCCAAGTCTGCCATGTCACTATCAAGATGGCATGGTTCCTCATCTTGCAATGGTGCCTCATGGTGTGATGACAATCCATGTTCACCTGATGTAGGCTTGGTCCTTTCAACAATATCTGGAGCAAACACAAGCCTCTTACCTCTGACATATTTTTGTGTCACCTCTGCCTTGGAACTCTTTTGGTAGGTTTGCTTGAGAAAGCAACCTCTAGTGAAGCCAAGGGTGTAGAGTGACTGCAAGATTGAGCTGGAGAAGACAAAAGAGATGTTGAATATACAAAGCCATCCCATGACAAATTGATCTGTGCTAACTGAATGCAAACCAGGACCTTCACCAAGCCATGGTGAAACAAACTAGCATGATGATTCTCTCCCATTCTCCTTACCTTCTCTACCATCTTTGCCATGCTCTTGTAGAGGTAATGAGGTAAGTTTACAGTTTTTACACCAGTGAAATGCATCAAGAGTCTCATATGATACTAATATAACCTTGAATACCTGCCCTCACATGTGAAGTACCTCATGATCAGTTTCATGAGAGGGGTATATTTGTCCAACAAGTGTCTAAATGGAAAGATGTGTGTAGGAGTTGCTTTGTATGTTGGCTTCAAGTACATTTTGTAGCTGTTAAGGTCAAGGTATCTGCTCTTGAACCAATTTTTTCCATTGTTTGGAATCCCTGTGGCCGAGGCAATGATCTCTGTTGAAAGAGTGAATGCCACCCCTGAAATAGTCGCCTTATCTCTCCTCAATCTAGTGGCAAAAGTACTGGTGAGTTTGTCATGAAAACCAAATTCCTCGACCTTTTGGCAAAAGGCAAGGCAACCAGCATCCTGAAATGATTTTTTGAGGAAGGGTGAAGACATGACCTCATTTGTTGAAGTGGGCTCATACCTACTGATCTGACCTCCCTTGTGCCTCTTCTGCTCAGTGGTTTCAGAATCCATTGCTAACCCTAGCTCAATGGGAAATGGAATTAGGGTTTAGTGAAGGGAAAAAACAGGGAGTTGCGTAATTTTTGGGAATTAAGGGAGATGAAGGGGTTGAAGGCTTCCTAAATTCTTGGGAAAATTTAGGGGGGTAGGGAGAGATGTTAGGGAGTAGGGGAAAGTGAAAATTGAGGGAATGGATGAGGAGAAGAGGTCCAAAAAGGGAAAAAACATTCCTAACCTAGAAATGTCTAGTCTAGGCTAGGGATTGTAGCAAAATAGGGAAAATGAGGAGTAGGGGGTGGGGAAAGTGATTAGGTAGGTATATAATAGGTGAGGGAAGGTGAGTGAGCTTCAATCTTACGGTTTCTTCCAGCAATTTGTCAATGTGAACAAGAAACCAAGCAAATGCACTCAAAACCCTAGAAGAAGGAATTTTTCTTTCCAATCACAAAATGAAGACACAAGAGATGATTTGGAGGGCCCACTTACCTATCTCTGATACACTGGAAGTTGTTTGCTGATGAAGAATCCACTGCTATGATGATTTGTGCCAATAATGGAGAAAAAGCAGCACTGAGGTAAAAGCGCAGCGTGTGCGTAGCACCTGTGCAGCGAAAGCGCATTGCTAAGGAGAGATGGCACTCTTGGGCAAAGAAACTGCTTTTCTGAGGGTGAGAATGAGTTTTCTTGCTGGAGAGAGTTTTCTTGAAGATGAAATGAGCAAATGAGAAGCTCATTTAGTATTTTGTAGCTTTGGAAATCAATTTTCACCTTTGGTGGTCAAGTGGCCCCACCAAGTCTTTTCACTTTTGATTTGAAACTTTGCAGCTTTAGAACCTTTGAGAAACATATTACATTCATGATTGAAATGAAATTACACTTTAAAATCTTTATTGAACATTTTTCAATATTACTACTCCTTCAATTATGAATTCAATGGTGAGGTGACTGATTTTTTATTGTATTGACCCTAAACATAATGGTGACACTTCGTGAAATGATGAGCGGAATGATGACCATGGTGATGTGAATGAGATGGTGATGGATACATTCAGTGGTGGCTCATCAAAATGAATGATGGCAAAACCAAAATATGGACTAGAAGGAGTAGTAACACATCTAGACACATTAGCCAGTGACCAAATTTTTATTTGAAGACCTACTGAAACCATAAAAATTTGACTTAAGACCCTAACAAAAACCTTGTAAGAGCATATTTGATCATTGGTGACTCGCATGACTGGCAGACACTAAGAGAACACATCAATTGGGTTGACAATACAGATGCTAATAAAGATACCATGATGGTTGGGAACTAGTTTCTTGGAAGAGCATGAAGCAAGATTCTCTTGCACTGTGAAGGAAGAAGTTATGGAAGTTCGTGAAATTAGCTAATAGGTTAAGTCCCCTGACACGGGGACACGAGACACGCAGGACACAAAAATTCAAGTGTCCGACATGGCTACATTGACCCCCCGGAATAGGACACGTAGGACACATTATATATTATTTTATTAAAATATATATATATATATATATATATATATATATATATATAGAAAATAGATATTTCTTACACAAATTCTTATTTATGATATAAATTCAGCCATAGATCTAGATTCTACATTGTAAATTTAAAATTTGTAAGTTTTACAAAGTAACATTATGGATACAAATACAATTGTGACAGATTCATCAATGATCTAATAGGAGAAAGACAAGAAACTGCAGTTTTCTCATTAATTCATCAAAATCAAAATGTGTTACATAGGTAGTAGCAATGCCAATGGCAAATAGAAATAGTAAATACAAAACAACTACAAGTACAAGCAGTAGGTAGCTCATGAATCATGAATCATCATCATCAAAATCAACAACATTGTCATGGTCACCATTGTGAAATTTTTCAATCTGAAATACTACTTCAGTGATTGATTTATTTTGCCTACTTATTTATGATAAGTTATTTACAGATGCTTCAATAAATTATGAAATAAACATAGTTGCAGCATTCACTTAATCAAAAGCAAAAGAACAAATAGAACACATATAACACAATAGAAACAATCACATGAACAAAGTTATTTTTGGACAATTGTCACCAGAAAAACCCAATGCGGGAAAACTAGTTCAGCAGATGAGCGCTTATATTATTTTTCAGCAGTGGAAAATATTTTACAGAAAATATGACGAGGAGATGTCTCGCATACACCTGAGATAATTTTTCATACCACTTCGGAAGAATTTCTAGCACACTGGAGGCACCCTTTCTCCCTCTGCGTCCTCCTTCTGCCTTCTTCTTCCTCTGCTGACTTCCCCTTCCTCCTTCTGTCTCTACAACTCCGCCTCTACAACCTCACCCTATGAAATCGAATTCTCTTACTTCAGAATCGATTTCCTTCGGGTACTGAGAGTGTGCCCGACTTGCTTTCCAATGACCCTCAAGCCTTCTCTTATAGTCTTCTCACTGATGAATCAATGGCCCATATTAGATCTCTAATAAATGGCTTAAATTAAAAGATCACTTGATCTTCGTTTTCTAGAAGATTCACACTCTCCTTTATTAATACCCTTTAATTATTTAATTTCCCTAAAAGTTTAGACTTAGGGATCACTTTAAAATAATTAATTATTTTAAATAAAGCATGATCCGAGTGGAATTTCCACAAACAGTTTATGGGTTCTCTGGAATACTGATGTCCAAGCCTCTTCCCAAAATATGAGACTTGGAACACTTTCCAATGCTACAAAATCAACACTCCCTCTTAGCGAGGAAAGTGCTCAAGCAAGGTACCAACTATATCTCCTCTGACCTGAAGCATCTGTTGCGCTGCTGATGTCTTGGCTATTGCCCCTCATCTCTGCGCTGCTGCCCTCTGTACTGCTGCCTCTGACACCATCTCTGCCACTGCCTCATCTGTACTGCAGCTCCCTCTGAATCTAAAGTCCACCCATTCCACTACTAGAATGGGTTCTCGACCATCCCCATATTTTCCCTGAAGTACGTAAACTTAATCTTACCCAAAGCTTTTGTGAGGATATCAGCAACCTGTTCTCCTGTAGGAATGTACTTCAACTATATAGCCCCTCGCTGGACATAGTCTCTGATGAAGTGGCACCTAATGTAAATGTGCTTCAACTGGTCATGAAACACAGGATTCTCAGAGAGCTTGATGCAACTCTGATTATCACACAAAATTCTAGTCGGTTCCATCCTCTTCTTGAGCAAGTTCATGAGCAACTTACGAAGCCATATGGCCTCACACGAAGCTATGCTAGAGGCCATATATTCAACCTCGGCTCAGCTCAATGCCACGGATTTTTGTTTCCTACTACACCAAGAAGTCATTCCTGATCCAAGACTGAAACAGTACCCACTGGTACTTTTCCGATCCACTGAGCTTCCAACCCAATCTACGTCAGTAACCCCACTCAACTAGATTTCATTGCCCTTGGTGTACTTCAACCCATACTCAACTGTCCCCATCAAGTATTTGAGAACATGTTTGGCTACTGCCTAGTGAGCCCTCATTAGTTCTACCATGAACTGACTGATGGTATTCACTGCATAACAGATGTTTGGTCTAGTGTTGATCAAGTACATTAATGATCCTATGAGCTGCCTATACAAGGTAGGGTCAGCCTCATCATCCTCGAACGTGTCGATCTTCTTCCAGTTTGTAATCATTGGCGTAGCCATGGGTTTATAGTCCCCCATCTGAAACCTCTTCAGGATCCCTGTAGTGTATCTTCCTTACCCAAGGAAGATTTCTCCCTTCTGCTGCCAGACTTCCAAACAAAGAAAATAGTGCATCTGCCCCAGATCCTTCATGTCGAATTCGGTAGCCAGATTCTCCTTGCAGTCTTTGATGAGCTAAGATGATCCAGTCAAGAACAGATCATCTACATATAATACCAAAATTAGTGGCTCATCCCCTACTCTTAGATAGTATAGGTTGGGATCTGCATCACTCTTGTCAAATCCCATCTTCTGCAGGTAGCTATCAATTCTCCTATACCATGCTCTAGGGGCTTTCTTCAGTCCGTACAAGGCTTTCTTAAGCCTGCATACATGAGTCTTCTGCTCATATGTCTCAAAGCTCTCCAGTTGTTCTATATAAACTTCCTCTTTTATCACAACATTCAAGAACGATGTCTTGACATCCATCTGGTGAATTTCCCATCCCATCTACGCTGCAAGAGAGATGACGGATCTGATTTAAGTGTACCAAGCTACAAGGGCAAAGGTTTCTTCATAATCGATCCCTTCCTTCTGTGCATGCCCCTTAGCCACAAACCTTGCTTTGAACTTCTCTATGCTGCCATCTGCAGCATACTTGATCTTGTAGATCCACTTTGATCCTACAACCGATCTGTTCTAAGGTCTAGGGACTACTTCCCACACATCGTTTGTCATGATGGAGTTGTACTCCTCCTGTTGAGATTTTGTGTATTTGGGGTAGCATCAGTTGTGCTCTAGGTCCCAAATTTTATGGAAGGACTAGAGTTCCCCTGATCTACAAGACCCAAAAATGGATTTGGGAAATTTCATCTGGTTTAGGAGATATTAAATTGATTAATTATTTTAATGTATTTCCTAAGTTAAAACTTAGGAAAATAAAATAATTAAAGTGAATTTAATTAAACATGTGATGAAATTGTCTTAAGTCACACAGATCAAGCTTTCTTTTAATCTTAGCCATTGATTAAAGATTTAATCTTGGCCGTTGATTTGTCAACAAGAAAAGTATAAAGGAAAGGCTTGGGGTCATTTGTAAGACACACAGAGGCAAAGTACTGAAGCTAAGCTGAGATTCTAGGGCGGGGTTGCTAAGAATTCTCAGAAGTGTTTCAGTTGCAGAGAGGGGAATTTAGACCAAGGGGATAATCTGATCCCGGGGTCTAGAATACACAAGAAGCAGAGAAGAGATCAACAAGAACAGTGCAGAGAAAGGCAACAGCAGCAGCAGACAGCAGCAGATGGTAGCAGCAACAACAACAGACGGCAGCAGCAGCAGCAATGTCTTTCAGGGGCAACGCTAGGGTTTCTAGGCCTAGATCTGGCTGAGTTCTGTAAGTCCCGTTTGAGGGTGTGGATCAGTCAACGTTTGTGGTCTTAGATCAGCCAGAAGCTGTAGATCTAGATTTTTTCTCTGTAGGGTTTTCCAGATCTGGAACCCAGAGTTGTGTATTCAAAAATATTCTTAATAATAGAGCCCTCCAACAGCCAGAGACCGGTTTTCCCACCTTGGGTTTTTCCGGGGACAGTTTGTCCAAAAATATGTGTGTCACTTTGTCAATGTGTGCATGTGCTTATTCTAGATCTGAATTGGTAGAGATCTGTTATGCGTTTTTCTTTGATGTTAACTTGAATTTATTCAGTTGATAACTTGTATAAGTAGGAGAAGCTTAACCAGAGTAACAGAAATAATTTCTGCATAAGAATTAAGATTCAGAAATTTCTACATGGTTTCAGAGCAATTGCAGATCTAGCTGCAGAAAGCAGCTGGAAAAGCAGTAGAAAAGCAGATCTGAAGGGACAGTGCAGTTTTCAGGAGCAGATTCATGCAAAGGAAAGGGTGACGTTGTCCAACGCTGTGTCCTAGCAAGCCCACGCAATTACTGCGCAGAGGCAACTCAGAAACAGCGTTGGTTGGGTCTAAAGCCAGCCAGTGTAATTCAGATCTGAATCTGTCAGATCTAGAAAAAGTCTGCAGAAAAGTTGCAGAAATTCAGAAGAGCTGGTGGGGTTAAACACGGTGCAGTTGCAGCCTTAGCTCAGGTAACCAAGGTGGGAGGAGATCGGCTTCTTAGAGAGTTTCTTGCCAAAGGAAACTGTAGGTTGTTAGAAGATCAAAGAAATATTTGAATCATAGTTGATTTGAGTAGATTTCAAGGAGGAAATCAAGTGTGGAGAACGGAAGGGGTGCCAGTTCGTCGAGGACCCTAGATCCAGAATCCTGCGCCGAAGAGGCTGAAACACATTCCCAGGCAGATGGCTCCCTCTGCAGATTTCGCGTGATTGGATAGGCTGGGGGCCTCTTAAACTTTTGGTTGTTGGAAATCCGGGGTCATTGTCCTTGAGGCATGGTGCAAGGGCCATCGAACGGACCCTGGCCCACGCCGACAGATGCGGATCTCCTACGGAAGCATAGGGAAGCTGCTAGGCATGCCAAGCGGCTGATAATGGACAGTATCAAGGATCATATTGTGCCACACATAGCTAAGAAGAGGACAACTAATGAGATGTGGAAGGCCTTGGCTTCCCTATATGAGAGAAAATCAATCCAAAGAAAGATGTTAGAGGCCCAAATGAGGTCATTCATGATGACCAAGGGAGAAGACATCGAGCACTTCCTCTTCAGATTGCAGTCGATCAGGGATCAGCTTACTGCAACAGGTGCAACCGTAGATGATGCAGTGATAGTCAAGACTGCCCTCAATGCAGTCACGGATGAGTGGGAAACCTTTGTCCAAAGTATCTTGGGCAGAGCGGACCTCCAGATTGGGACAGCTTGTGGTCAAACCTGCGACAAGAAAAACTACGCAGATTCACGAAGAAGCAGTATAGCCCTGGGTTGAGCAAAGTAAAGAAGGAAGAGGAGGAAGATGCAGCTTTGGCATCAAAGAAGCAGCCAAAGAAGAAGAAGGATCTTTCAAAGATGAAGTGCTTCCAGTGTGGTGAAATGGGACATTTTGCCAGCCATTGTCCAAAAAAGAACAAGGACAAGGAAGCATCTTCTTCCAAAGCAGCAGTGGCAAATGATGGGTCAGGAGATGATGTAGCCATGAGTGCTCATGAACCACGAAGGTGGGGTGACATGGACATGTAGAGGAGCTACATGGAAGTAAGGCGGGATCCTTGAGCAACTCATCTCTTGGATCAACAAGCGAGCTATGACAACCTTAAGATAGTAGCAGGACAAGAGCATTGGGTGCATAGATCATAGATGAAGCTGAAGCAGACGTAGATCTGGAGGCTGGGAGGAGCAATGCAGAGCATAGCAGCAGCAACGTAGAAGCAGTAGCAGCGTAGAGGCTGATGTGACTTCAACAGCGCAATGCAGAGTTGCAGCAGTGCAGAGAGCTTCAGAGGGACAACGTAGTCCAGCAACAACATGATAGATTTCAGCACAAGGAGCTGATGTGACTTCAGTAGTGCAAAGGGAGTCTGATTACGCAGACAGAGCTATAGTTGTGCATCGTTCTTTAGATGCCAACACAAATCTGTAGCCTATGGAGCTTCAGTGATGAGGATGCAGCCCATCAGACCTGTTTGTCAAAGATTGGGCAGAAGATTCAGTTGTCACTCTCAACAACTGAAGTTGCAGTGCAACAGATCAGCAGTGGCAGTGCTATGAGCAGCACAGATGCAGCATATTGAGAGGGAGCTGCAGTATAGTGGTTGCAGTGGTAGTGGCAGAGTCATGGGTAGCAGTACAGAATGGCAGCAGCAGTGCAGAATTGAGTGGCAGGAGGCCAAGCTTCAGCAGCACAGAACCAGTGCCCAAAATCATGTAATGCATAAGTGTGATGTATTGCTAGAGCACACCCTTGATGCTAAGAGGGAGCGTTGAGATTTTGTGTATTTGGGGTAGTATCAGTTGTGCTGTAGGTCCCAGGACCCAAATATTAAGGAAGGACTAGAGTTCACTTGATCTACAAGACCTAGAAATGGATTTGGGAAATTTCATCTGGTTTAGGAGATATTAAATTAATTAATTATTTTAATGTATTTCCTAAGTTAAAACTTAGGAAAATAAAATAATTAAAGTGAATTGAATTAAACATGTGATAAAATTGTCTTAAGTCACAGGATCAAGCTTTCTTTTAATCTTAGCCATTGATTAAAGATTTAATCTTGGTCGTTGATTCGTCAATGAGAAAAGTATAAAGGAAAGGCTTGGGGTCATTTGTAAGACACAAGAGGCAGAGCACTCAAGCTAAGCCGAGATTCTAGGGCGGGGTTGCTAAGAATTCCTGCGAAGTGTTTCAAACTTGCAGAGGGGAATTTAGACCAAGGGGATGATCTCGATCCCGAGGTCTAGAATACACAAGAAGCGCAGAAGAGATTAGGAAGAACAACGCAAAGAAAGGCACAAAATGATGAAGAAGAACCTACAGCATTTGCATAAGGTACAGAGACAAAGAAAGAAGAAGAGACGAAGAAAGCATGCTGAATGGCTAGTATCAAGAAGACAGTTGAAAGAGGTAGATGTGCAAAGAATGGAAGAAATAGCAGATTGCCAGTAGGCAAGAATGTAGGATTTTGCAGTTAAAAAAAAGAGCAAAGGTTCTTTGAGGGTGTGGATCAGTCAGTGTTTGTGGTCTTAGATCAGCCAAAAGCTGTAGATCTAGAGTTTTCTCTGTAGGGTTTTCCAGATCTGGAACCCAGAGTTGTGTATTCAGAAATATTCTTAATAATAAAGCCCTCCAGCAGCCAGAGACAGGTTTTCCCATTGTTAACACTGGATAATCGTATAGCAGAAGATGACATTAATTAATGTCAAGCCAAAGGATTTACAGGGCAGGAAGACATTATGGAATCTAAAAAGTATTTAAAATATCAAAGGTTTAAAGGAAATCAAATTTGAACTGGTCATAAAATGCTATTTGCGCACATTATCCTTCGAGAAGAGTGCCTTCTGTGTGCCTTTTTGCTCGATAAGCGCGCATTCCTGAGAGTGGCGAAATGTCACTATCCGGGACCACATAAAAGCAAAGGACAAGTTATTCCTTACAGGAAGCCGCCTAAGGACAGCCACCAGCGCCTCCTTAGACACTATGTGAGCACACAATGGAATATCTGGAGCACACAATGGAATAATACCTCTCCCTTGGGTCACCATCCACCATGTACTAAGGGAGGGAAGGAGGATTTGAAATCCCCTATATAAAGCCACCATGTGATGAAGAATGGGTGATCACATTGTTATGCTAGCCAGAATTGCCCAAGCAATACCAGCAATGTGTGACCCGGAGCTGGAGATAGAGGGAACTCGATTGTTGGCCATCCAACAATCATAGTCCATCACAGCATAAAGAGAGGGAGCTTGCACCAAGGCGAGCTTGGAAAACAACATCCTTGCATCGAGACCTAGAACCATTGTCTAGGAGCCCTTTGGCAAGTGGGTAAAATTTCTTCTTCGTATCAAATGCTTAATAAGAAGGGGCCTAGAGCCACCGTTTGCATTATTATCATTTGACTCTCTTCAATAGCTTCTGTATATTTGTGTTTTAGTTTTAGTTTAATTTGAGTATACATTTGCATGATTTTTCCTCTAGATTGTATGCTTTTGAACTCCACCACTTTCTGCCTGTTACCTATAGTTTAAAGGGATGAACCACACTCCTTAAACTAGTGCGATTTTGTACATCCATGCACCAAATCTACCACAACAGGATTGACGACTCCACTAACGTTTTACCAAGTTTATGTGGTTGTGCCTTCTTTTGCAGGAGACCTTTGTCTCTGCTGGAGACTGGAGCTGATAGTCCTCTGATCTATCTTGCAGTCCCTAGATTCACTTTGAGTGACAGACTGAAGAAGAGCAGCTCCTAACTTTTTTACTTGTAGGAATTTGCACGCGTTTTTTCCCCACAGACGCGCAGGGCGCACATTTAGTGCTGAACCGCGCACAGGAAAGCGCACCTATCACGGCCTTTTGCGCGCAATTCACAGAATGAGAAATTTCTTCCAAGATTATGCCTTTTTCTGCTTGTAAGGTGCTTGGCAGCCCCTAATGCATCTGCTAACACTAGTTGTGATACCCCACAGCTTGTTAGAACTCACTTATAGCTGCTTTTTGTAGGCTTTGAGTCAGTTTTGCTTCAAGTTGGTTTTTGCAAAATCATCACATAGTTTAAGTAGGGGGCAAATTAACTTGCGTTCCGAACAATTTATGTTTTGCAAATTTTGGTATTCACACCTAGATAACTACTCCAAGTAAGTGGCCCAAGACCACGCATGCATAGCTAGTTTTCTTTTTTCTAGTGTAGAAATTTTTTAGTTTAGTTCAATTTTTGCATTAGGAATTGCAGGACTAGGATTGAATTGCTTATAGAAAAGCAAGTAATCTCTGCTACCTTTGCACCCTTCAGTGATCTTAGGTAAGCATATGAATGCTCCATATTCACAATTCGCCATCTCCCTATAGTTAGTCACATAGATTAATTAGGAAAATTTGAAAGCGGCCCATTATCCACACATGTTTTCCATTTGAGCCAGGAACAATATAACATAGTTTAAATAGGGGTTTTCTGTAAAGGATCAACAATATCCACACGTTCAAACTATGTGTTTGTTCACCCTATGCTCACACTCACCCACTAAGCAAAGCAAGACACCTAAAACTAACTTAACCAAACTCACTAAATTCTCTCCACAGGGGCCACAAAAGAATTTATAGCTTCAGTTAGGATCATACTTCATACTGAAACATAGAAGTTGTGTATTTAGGGAGCTTCAAATCCACCTATCAGCCCACGGCAAAGAAAACTCGAGCGCGGCAGAGACCCAATTCAGAGGGGGTTAGGCTTAGGTGTAGTGCGTGCATTATCAGCTGGGGCTATCTGACCCGGCTGATACTCGGTACTGTTAACTGACTACCAAGAAGCCCAAGACTCGAACGCTCACGTGGGACGGTGGTTCTTAGTGGCCAAAAACTAGGGCATCATTTACCCTATAGGTGACGATGCGGTGACGCCGGACCCTCTACCCTTACTGTGGTGGATTCTCTTCGAGTGGGCGGGGAAGCAAATCTCATGCGAGACGTTGTGCCGACACTCGCAAGAAATCTTCTCGAGGCCCAGTACTTTTGAGTGTGTGAGGACGCAATAGGTCTTCTAGGATTTTGAGTATCATATGTTGGAAATACTGAGAGGGGGGTGAATGAGTATTTCTTTTCAATTGTTAATTTTACCTGTTAGATCACTTATATTTAGAACACAAAATGAACAATGATAGAATAAATACTTTCATTAATTTCTTCTTTACAATAAATCAAGTACAATATATGTAGGGCTACAACCCTAGATGAAGACACCAATCTTCAATCTCCCAAGCTCCAACCTGTATTTGCCAAGCACCAACTTGGACTTCCAAGGCTACAACCTTGTCAATTCTGAGGCACCAACCTCAAGGGCTCCAACCCTATATCTGGTACAGGCTCCAACCTGGTCTATTGAGGACTCCTATCCTCTAGGGCTCCAACCCTATCTTCCAAAGCTCCAACCTTTTCTCTATGAGGCTCCAACCTCTAGGGCTCCAACGCTCAACTTCATTTCGTCAAGATAAGTTTGATGTTTGTTCATGGCTCCCAATATCGTCTTCAACGAGCCATGCCTATCTTCAACAATGCCTTCTCCAAATTACTTCATCAATGACAACCTTGTCTTCTCGTGAAGGTGTCACCGCTGCTCTTCATGTCACCCAAGCACTTTCTCCAAGGTCACCTCATGATGACATCAGCAATGCATCATGATCTCCAAAGGTGTCTTCAAGATCAGCTACTGAAAGGTGTCTTCAACAATGCTCGCCCAATAAGATATTTCTCCACAAGCTCTTCAATAGGTGCTCCAAAATGTCTACAATAATTGCTCCAATGGACTAATACAATTAGTCCCTAAATACACCAGATGTTCGTCAAGGCTACTTCAAAATCAATGCTCCTTGAAGAGTACTTTAGGCTTGTTTAAACCCAAGGTCTGCTCCACTATAGTTCCTCAACAAGGTTCTTCAAAATCTACCATGACTTAACAAGGCTTTCAATATCCTCTGTCAAAAACACCTCGAAGGCTCTAAATATTTCACTGCTTCTCCATAGATCGAAGCACCTTCAATATTCTTTATCAATGTTCATTCATTATTCATCATAGGACTGCAATCCAAGTATAACAAGAAGTCTGAGTTGTTCTTCAACAAGGGCAGCAACAAGTTCAGGTCGAACCCTCCTTAATTCTCCACAGATTAGCTATCCAAACTTGCTGATGCTTCTTCTTCAGCTCTTCAAATTATAACCGAAACAGATGTAACTTCACTGAGTTCCAAATAAGGTTACTGTTCTGCACTACAACCCCATTGTTGAATAGGTCTGAAACATTGTGGTGAGGTCTTTCTAGTCCTGGTCTGAGCCTTGACACAACAGTGATCAATAAGACTAAACTGTAATGGAGGCAATCAAAGGTTCCGAACTCCTAAACAAATGTATGATTGTCCCTCTGTTCAATCCTTTTATTTGGTCACTGTTCAAACATTTCCAATAATCAAGAGACTGTCCAATCTTAACACAGATGAACACTGTTCCTGAACTGTTGGTCTGAATCTGTGGTTTGGGCAGTTTGAAGCATAAGTCTGAGACCTAGAAATGGGTTGTAACACAGGTCCGAATTCTGTGTTAGAGTTCTGTCACTCCAGCAAGTAATCCGAGCCACCAGAGGTGTAGATATATCACCACAAAACTAAGTCTGAACTATAGTAAGGTCACAAAACCCAAATCTGAAGTACTGTAAAAAATCTGAGATATATACAGTTGTTCCTTGCTGAAATCTAACCCAAACAGTGCTTAAAAACATTCTCCTCGGTCTCCTACCTGTTATGTATCTTATCTCTGATGCTAAAATGAGGTGTCCAAACTCATATTAATATTGGTTTGACGTTAGAATGAATGGACACATCTTTCTAGATGTAGGCCGACATGAAGGAGCTAGGACAAGTCGGCTCAAAAAAAAATTTATTGCACAAATTCAAAAATCAATATCTTTCTAACCATGGGGAGTTTTGGGGCATATGAGGGCTCGTTGGAAAGAGGAAGGAGTCCTCTTTAAGATGGATGAGAGCTCATTTTGATATCCTTCCTTCAAGGTCCCCAAAAAATCATTTTTCTTGCTGACTGTCCTTGTATTCCTGTGCATAAAAATGATGGACAGTGAGCCTTCATTTAGAGAGATCTTCTTAAGTATTTTCTTGGTGACTGTCTTTGTATTTCTTGTGCATGAAGGGATGAACATTAGGCTCAACAATGAGCTCCTTAAGTGGATATGGATAGCTTCATCAAGTATATATACTTTCATCAGTGATATTTCCATGAATGCTAATTAAGTGATCTCCAAGTCACTTCATGTCATGTCCTCAAATGGTCGTCCATGCCAACATATAGACTCCAACCATGTCATCAAGACCTTCATCAAGTGTCATCACGTATAACATCATCATTAATGACATCCTAAATAACCAAGAGGGACTTGTCATCATGAGCAAGGACATCATCATATTATGCATCACAAGAATATTTGTCATCCCAATAATGCCTTATTGACATCAATGACAACCTTGATTAAAAATCTCCCCCTTTGTCATTGATGGCAATATTCTTGCCCTTTCAACATTCTCTCCCCCTTTGACATCAATGGAAAACGGGGTGCCGAAGTACTCCCCTTGTCAAGTTGCTTCTTTTCTTCATCAATAGTAGTTCTTCATAGGTATGTTACTCCTGTAATGGTGCTCTTCCTTAGCAGTGATTATTATTTCTTCATATGATGAACCAACTCCATACTGCATAAACTACTCTAGCTTCTCTAGATAAGAAAGATTTCTGCCTTGTGATCATGTGGAAGAAATCTTCAACAATAGTCCATCAGATAAGTAAGGAATCATGTTCTTAAATCGAGTTGCTCCCAAGAGATGATCTATCAAAAGATGATTGTCCATGTGACTCATCAAGAATTTCATAGGGCTTATCCACGAATAGCTTCTGCAAGAATGATTAAGAATCGTAAGTTCCCCCTAACAGTATGCATGATCTCCTTTCTGGCAGAGTCTCCTCATCAAACACTTGGAACATCAATGATGCCTTCGTCAAATCAACAACATGGGTTGTTGGCTGGAGTGTTCAAGAAACTTTCAGTTTGCTTCCTTCTCCATAATTGTGCAACTTTCTTTTCTAGCTTGGTTGTCATGGTTCTAGCTTGTGTAGGGACCCAAGTCAAGTTACAATCACTTGCCATATGTCCAATGTTATGGCAATTGAAGCACTCCATCTTGTTCATGAATGATAAATCATGAATTCTTCTTGCAAAATTGCTTCTAGGATGTTGACGGGGACCATCATATATATCTTTGTGATTTTCCCTACAATCTTTTGCCATGTGCTCAAAGTTTGTACAGGAATAGCAATAACCAAGAAATATACTTTGGTACCTGGGAGATGGAGTTTTCCTTGATGTGAAATTTTCTGAGAAGTCTTTGCCTTGGAATTCTTTGATGATATTCATTGCCTTTTGTATTCTTTTTGTCTGCATTCTCGTTGGAGTAAATTTCTTCCTTTGTTGTCTGATTCCTTTCCTTGCCTTTGTTGGAGGCGGGACCATCAACTTTTCTTTCTTGGTTCTATGTATCTTTGTTGTTTGAAGCATTATCATTCTTGCTTGAGGATTCACCTGCATAGCCAAGCCCTGATTTATCAAAGGGGAGACCTTTGATGACTTAGGATGTCATCTAGGGTTTGAGAGCTTTTCAAGTTCTTATTCAGCAAGTCAACTTCCTTTTAAGAAAGACAATTTCTCCTTTCAACTTTTCACAATATTCATCTTCATAACTAGTTGCTTCTTCATTTCTTCCATCATTCTTGTTGCTTCTTGGAGATTGGGCCTTAAGAAAGCTGGTTGATATTGCTTGATGATGTCATTATCTACTTCCCTTTTTCTTCTAGTTGGCACGTCGTGGTGTTTCTCTCCTTTTACGCTTCATCAACTTATCCTTCTATGAATACCAAATCTTGCATCAACACTATCGGCTCATGTGCTTACATTTCCTTACTTCTTCTAGTTTATATCTAAGGGAGGAGATATCTTCCTTGTATTGACCAATCTCTGCTTCAAGTTTTTTCAAGCTCTTAAGTCTTTGTTCAAGGTGGCTTGACAAAGTTTCTTCCCTTTTCTTTGCTTTATCCAATTGATTTGTCATAGATATAACTTCTTCATGATGCTTTCTTTTGTTTTGATGAAATTCCTCTTTAAGTTTGGTGAGCTCCCCATCTCTTTCTTGTACTTGAATCTTGACAAAGTCAACTTCCTTACTTGTCTTGTCTTGGTTACCATATTGCACTTTCTTCTTAGGTTCCTCATTTTCCCTTTTCAAACTGTTAATCTCTTCCATGGAAGCCATAAGTTTATTCAAGAGATCTTCTTCAAAGTCTTCTTTGTTCTCTTCATCTTCTAGGTCTTCTTTAGCTTTGTTGTCATCTCTCTTATCTTCAACTTCTTTGATGGATTCTCTACTCTTTCTTGTTTCCCATCATATTCTTGACTAGAGATCATTGTTAACGCTCCTTTTGAGTGAAGATCATGAAGTTTGTCCCGAATCCCATATGACTTTCGCTGATGAACATTTTTCAAAATTGGCTTTCACAGAATTTGGTAACCCATTCAAAATTGCCTTTATTGCTCTTCTATTGTACTCCTTGGATTCTTCATCCATCATTTCATTAGTAATCACTGATTTCCAAACTTCAATTCCTTGAGTCTTCAAGAAATTTCTCATTCTTGCCTCCCATATATCAAAATCTCCATTGAACAATGGAGCCTTTGCAAATTGATCAACTTCAATTTCTATGGTTGAGGAAGACACATCTTTAGGAGGATTGGAGACTTTCTTCCTTGTCTTTGCCATTAGGTAACCACGTTTTTGATTGATTGATCACATAGATTAATTTAAAGGGAAAATTTATTTTATTTTCTCTTTGTTTTATGTATGTGGCCATAATTTTTCTTTGATCATACACTCTATCCTCTCAAAGTTTTCCAAAACCTAACCTGGTCGACACCCGAACGGTCCCAATGGAACCTCGTCGATCCAGGCGTCTTTTGTACCTCCCCCCATTACCGAGAGGGGTTCCAAGTCTTTCACCATTTAGGCGTCAAATATGGAACACTGCCACCGTCATTGGCTCATCCTTCATTGGAGCAACCATAGTTGGGAACCCTAGTCGGTATCCCAACACCACACCAGACACCACTCCCCCCTCGACCCCTAGGGGGCAGAGGAGTGTGTCCCATTCGAGAAGCAAGCTGAATACACAACAGAGTACGTCGCAGACTAACCCTTGTTCTAATCAGAAATTTGTGTGTTCACACATTGCAATGGCGTCAACCTCCTAGTCACCTTTCTTACCTTCGTTGAATCTACCCGATTTAACCAAGCTAACGAATGACCCCATCGCACACGATCCTACATGGCCTCCCATGCCCACAAAGCTCCCTTCGGATATACCAAAATTCGAAGGCAATCAAGCGGAAGACCCAGGTACTCATGTAATGACCTTTCACCTGTGGTGCTCATCGAACAGTATCATCAACGACACTATTCGATTGAGGCTATTTCAACGCACTCTTACAAGAGTAGTCGCAAAGTGGTACGGTGGAGCAACCTCCTGCTTCACATGGAACCTTTAGCGCTCTTGCCACCGCATTCCTAACATATTTTCAGTTACCCATTCACCATGATTCGGGAATGGAATTACTGACTCATTTTAGACAAACCCCTGCCGTCCATATCTCGGACCATCTTCATGAATGGAGGCAGCGTCGCACTTTATGTAAAGCTAAACTCGACAATCGGGTCCTCTTAGATTTATTCTTGAAAACTCTGACGGCGGAGATTTCAAAGGATGTGGCGCAGCAAAACCCCACATTCGAAGAGGATGCAATCAATAAAGCCCAGAAGTCAGGATACATTTACAACATCTTGCCTAACACCCCGCGCCTGCAAACTTATCAAGAATTTCTAGGCGCGTCGAACTCTGCAGACGGGCTAATTGGGTCAATGACCCAAGGTTACCTAGGCAGCAGTAGTCAAAACCCCAGTTACACATATAGTCCTCCGGCTAAGGGGACCCAGTACGCAGAAAGAAACACTGACGGAAGAGCTCCCCTCCAACGGCCAGGTGCAAACCCGAGACAACGTTATGCTTAGTCCCCAGCACACGACCCACTTACGCAAACCAGTCCACAGGTGAACTTTGTGCAGCTGTCCCAAAACCAACCACACTAGTATAACCAAGAGAACTACCCTCCTAACGTGGTAAATAAAAAATCCAAAAACAAGCCAAAAGGGAACCCTAGACAAGGGGGTAGCAACCAGCAGCGCCCACCGCGATCCCAAGCTGGAGGTAACTCCAACCGGAATCAGAACCAGGAGCCAAGCAATGCCCAACGGCAGAGCAAAAGGCCACCTCTTCAAACAAACCATTCCTGTTCGATATGTGGAGAGTACGGGCACTATACTCACCACTGTCCCGATCTCCCTGAGCTAAAAAAGCTATAGAGTAACCGAGGACAAGGAGGATCTTCCCAGCAACCCGTCGTGATGCAAGAACCTTTCCCACACCAAGGGACGGTCAACACTCAGCAGGAAACCCAGACGACTCTGGGAAAAGCAGCCATGAAATCTACATGACTAGGGAAGAGATGTTTTTCCAAACACAGAATTGCAACTACGACACCCCACCAGACACCACTACGTCAGGGGCTAGTACTAGTGCGCTGACTGCACCTTTGACCATTTCAAAGATGCCTATAGAACCATTGCCAAAGATGGAAAGGGAACCCAATAGGCGAGCAGGAAACTACTCCAAAGCGGCCCATAATTATAGCATCATGGATGATTTAGCTCAATCTCCAGCTTCTATGTCAGCTCTGGAAGTACTGCAATCATGCCCGAAACAACGGAAAGCCCTACTTTCTGTGTTAGGCGCTATCAACCCTGCCGATACACGCCTGATGGCGTTTGACTTAGACAAAGCCACCCCCAGGCTTCCTTCCATGGTCGCCTTCCAGATACCAGTGTCGGTCCAGAATATCACTATTCACCGATGTGTCATAGACGAGGGTGCATCGACATGCATCATGTCAAAAAATGTTTGGCAGAAGTTGGGTTCTCTCGAACTAAAAGCCTCGGTCATAACGCTTCGAGCATACGACGGTCGTCCCTCGACCCCCGTCAGCCTCTACCAAAATGTCCCGATCTGTTTAGTCGGAAAGACGGTCCACATAGAAATTGAAGTTTTGGACACACACTTGGATTACAATATACTCCTTGAGCGGAGTTATATGTACGCCATCTCCGCCATAGCCTCCTTCCGCATTATGATGTTCCCCCTCGAGGACCGCATCATTACTATGGTCTTTCCCGGTACCAAGAATATGGCCCTGGCCAATTCAAACCGTCGTCCGTTCTAGGGTCATTCCTAGGAGATCCTCCCATTATCCCTTAGGCATCACCCGATGTCGCAGGGATCCCGGTATGCATGATGTCGACATCAAGCGCCAAGGCTAGTCAGGACACGGACTCAAGTAGTAACGACACCGAGGCATCGACCACAATAGCCTCTCTAGCCTACGCCGTCTCCCAAACCCCTTTCCTATGGGCGAAGTTATATGTACGCCATCTCCACCATAGCCTCCTTCCGCATTATGATGTTCCCCCACGAGGACCGCATCATTACTATAGACCAGCTGACACAAAGCGAGAAGCGTCCCCTTACCAAGATGGATGTAATTCTACCCTATGTAGATATAGCCTCGGATGGTCTTTCCCGGTACCAAGAATATGGCCCTGGCCAATTCAAACCGTCGTCCGTTCTAGGGTCATTCCTAGGAGATCCTCCCATTATCCCTTAGGCATCACCCGATGTCGCAGGGACCCCGGTATGCATGATGTCGACATCAAGCGCCGAGGCTAGTCAGGACACGGACTCAAGTAGTAACGACACCGAGGCATCGACCACGACAGCCTCTCTAGCCTATGCCGCCTCCGAAACCCCTTTCCTCTACCCCCCAGTTGGCTTCGTCTCCTAGCAGGTTTTGGCAACACTAGTATTACCCAACATATCGTTGGCATTCCCAATTTGGTACCTCGTCCCTCCTTCCGGAATAGGAGCTACCCACATTACTGCCACAGGATTGAAGCCCATCAGTCCCGAGGAGCCCCCACCCATCCAAGAAACGATCGAGACCACCCCCGCAAAGGAAGTTCACATTGCGAAACCGGTGATCACGGCCAGGAAAACTGAGAAGAGAGGAAAGAAGATGGTGACCCCCACCATTCAACGGGAATCACCAGTCTGCGCCATATGCGACGTAATAGGTCATCCTACCCATATATGTCTAGAGCTGGATGAATTAAAACCACTCCTTGGCTCCGAAACAAACATCTTGACGCTGCGTTCCCATAAAAAGGAACCTACCACCAAAGGTAAAGGCAAAGCATTGGGTACCAATCACGCATGCGCTCTCTGTAGCAACTATGGGCACTATACCCACCATTGTCCAAAGATACCACGATATAGGGACGCCTTACATGCGATCGAGCGATCCTATCAGGAGGATCCCTCCATCCAATCTGTTGCCGATGAGCCTCACACCATCCTATATTTACAAGAGGAACGTAGGGTTGTAGAAAGATCCCCAGTTATGCCCATTATACGTTGTACGTTATGCGATGAAAGTGGCCACTTCCTCGAAGAGTGTGCAGCCCTAGAGCTCATCCACAGATGGTATCCAATCAAAAGGGTTTACTACATGGGACTATGGGCAACACAATTCACATGCCCATTATGCGTCGACAATCACCTTTTGGAGAATTGTCACTACATACCTCGATTTCGGCTAGCCCTTGCTAGCTTTCGCTCAGCCATAGTCCGCCTTTCCCAAGAAGACGACATGGATGTCGAGTCCACAGGCAGCTCCATGACCCAGGCAGATGAGATGAGCACATTTATCATGTTCTTGACAACGGAAGAACGGCCCGCCAAGGAACCCCTAGTTATCCCCAACCGCTCTTCGCAAGGACGACCAACATGTACGTTATGCAAAAATACAGACCATGCAGTCGTCCATTGCCCTGACTTAGCAGCCTTCTGGCGCTGGTTCCCCATTAGACCTCAAATTGAACTCGACGGAACCTTCATATCAAGGATATCTTGCCTGATATGTCAGGGTAATCATTATGAGCAACATTGTACTTACGCCTCGCAAATTCGTCCCACCATCGACATGACTAATGCCATAGAGAAGAGACAGGACGAACTCCGAGAATGGCATAAGAAGTACATCGTCGGGTCAATTCCCCACCCCCGCAATGGTGTATCAAGCAAGATAAGACAACACACCAACAAAGCATAACCTCGACAAGGCCTAGGATAACATGCAGCCTATGTGATCTGAACGATCACCGAGTCAACCAATGCAGAGAACTCAAGCCTCTCACAAACAGTATCCAAATAGTCTCTTCTCTCCCTCAAAAACTTGTCTCAAACCAAGAGAAGATCATGCGCACTTATTGCCAGATTTCTTCGCAGTTTCATCATACGTTTAAGTGTGTACATCTCCCCAAGTTGAGAGCGGCACGAGCTGTGTTGAGTCTACACTCCACCAAAGAGGTAGACACACCTAAGCCAACAATACAGAAATGGAAGCAGAAGACAACCTCTTCTACGACCAACCCTTTCCAAGCATCCACATCAGGAACAATGAGTAGCATAGAATCCCACACTATCTACTCCGTTGGCTCAATGACACCGTGCACCGTCTGCACTGACCAAAATCACACACCAGAGTCACGCCCACTAATGGAAACATTCAGGCACCTCTATGGCAAGCACAATTTCCACCTAATGGAAATCGAGCATCCTAGCGGGGAACCCAACCTTGCGCTCATACAGAATCCCATTACAGAGATTTTTCCCCCACCAAATGCCGATGACACAATCCACCACATACAATTTGTATCAACACATATTGGCAATAGGATTACTTCCTTCCCCTCGTCCCAGGATTTCCACCTTCGTCCTGTCGCAAAAAACCAAGGTACCTTGCGCTTTTGCATTGATTTCCGCAAAATCCCAAATTTGCATGCCACCATTGAACCCCTCAATAACACCCAGCCTCTAGAGCAGCGCCTAGTACAACTAGAGCTTGTCGACGAAAATCCACGACAATCGCCGCAACACAACAAGGCCCATAAGAAAAGGGTAAAAGCATCATTCAATCGCCACATCACCCCTCGCTCATTCATCGAGGGAGAATTAGTCCTCCATTATGATGTCGCAAGAGAGGCCTTAGGGCTAGGAAAGTTCGAAACCTTGTGGAAAGGACCCTACATCATTAAACATTGCCTTCGACAAGGGGCATACATCTTGACGGAACCGGACGGGACTTGCCTCACTAACCTCGTCAACGGCCTTTACCTCAAGAAATTCTACCCATAAGGACCCCGACGGCCCTTCCCCTAGAGTGAGAGTACACAAAAACCCATCCACTCAAAATTTTTGACCCAAAGACTTATTTAAAAGTGCTCAAAGTATCATCATGGGTCACCAAAACGAACCCTATTTCGGATTTGCTGATGGAGCATCAAGATGGTCTCAAAATTTAGTCGCAGTTGCCTGGGTCATTTACTGCCCTGACCGATCACCTCTGTGTTCAAACAGTGTGTGTATCGGTTCAGCAACAAACAATCAGGCAGAATATGACACTGTCATCAGACTTATGTGCGACGCCCTCCATCAGGGCATTCGCCATATGCATATCTACCTCGATTCCCAGTTAGTAGTATCACAACTAAACCAAACATTTGAGACAAGAGATACACATCTGTTTAGAAAATATTTGCGTGCCAAAAGATTAAGCAGACAATTTGACTATATCGCATTTTCACATGTACCAAGGAGTCAAAAACAAACAGCGGATCGCATAGCTAACAATATCCTAAACTGGAATGCATCTCGAATAAACCATCATACATAAAACCAAAAATATAGATATCCATCAACATAACAAAATACATAAACCGAAACAGGTGATAAATCATGTAGAACCGCAAAAAAGATCTCTCATATATATATCAAAATATGTATATCTGAGTACAAAAAATAGTGTTGCTAGCCCAATTGCCAGCCCAAAGATACAAAAGTCGTCAAAAATAAGGGAAGCATCCTCATAACAGGTGCTTTCCCTGTGTACAAAACTACTCTAGGGGGGGTGCCCCCTCAAGAGGGGCGCCTGGACCCACCACCGCTCCTGGTACCACCACCGGAGCTGCTGTCGCAACTACGATTGCCACCCGACGTAGAGTGGGCCAATAATCCCTCTCGCGGGCCATCACTATCTCTAACTAGACCTCCTCGAACTCATCCATGAAACCTTGAGCAGGCATACCCTGGGTCAAGCGGTCCACTCAACCTCGAAAATCCTCAAGGGCAATCACTTGAGCTGTCAATTCTGAAATGCATGCTTCTGCTGCATCAGCACGAGCTCGCTCAGCTGAGCTGCTACCCTCACCTGAGGGGCCAGCACCATCTCCACCAGGTCCACTAGCGCCACCACCTGGTCCACCTGCATCACCTCCCTCCCTAACCGCCCTGAGGTCGTCGCGGAGGATCGTGGCCCACCAGTCGGGCCACGGGGCAACCCACCTCGCCAACATCTACACGAGTAACCAAAACAATGTTAGTGTCACTAGCAAAACACGTAAGTACATACATACTCAAACAAATGCAAAAAAAAAAATATAACACATACCTGCAGGTCCCCAAACATAACCAAAAGGGAGACCCATGTCTGGGTCACCCTGGAAGTCCATTCCCGCATACGAGTATGGCAAGAACATTTGTGGGTTGGCCTCGAACCAGGCCTCTATCGTGGCATTCCAATAATGCCCCACCATGCCACCACCGCCCCATGGCATCACCGGAGCCCACCTCCTCATACGTGGCTCCCATGGCCCCCCAATAGGCACCGCTACCACTGGCCTCATCAGCACCACCCTCTGGTACATGATGCTGCATAGGATGCTGGCGTACGCAAATGACTTAGATCCACATTGGACCTTGTTCAATTGCGACACCATACCATCAAAACAAAAGTGGGTGAAGTCGAAAAAATGCCCGGACCTCAACCAGCGCAAAACTCCAACCTGTGGGCCAGATGCCCGATACGGAGCCACCGACCACGCCAGTCGTGCGATCACTGCTAGAGCACACTGCTCTACCACATTTGTAACTGATGCATCCCTCGATAAGAAGCGCCCCCACGCAATGACACCTCCGAAATCTAGCCAGGTTCACTCTCGCAGAGGGGAGTGGGTACCTCAGCGCCTCACCCTAAGGCAGTAACCCGATCACAAAGTAGATATCCGTCTCTGGACGGATCACCAAGTTCATCCCCCGCAACACGAACATGTTGCGCCTCCTGAGCCAGTGTTGTATAATATAGCACAGTAATCGGTCCTGCGACCGAAGAAACTCATTTTCACCAAACTTCAAAAGGCCCCATGCGGCCAACTGGCGTCGCGCCCCAGCATCAGCAGCTAGAGTGGTCCGGATCTCGGGCCAGTCCCGCTCCCTCCACAATAACCTGTCATCAACACAGGTACCCATCAGTACAGAGAAAAGACCCAAAAAACAGACAACAAAAAACCAAATTTTTTGTCACCTCGGCCTTTGTGTGCATGTCTCTCAGACAAAACCAAGCTCTGATACCAATTGTTGGAAATACTGAGGGGGGGGTGAAAAAATATTCCTTTCAATTAGAGCATTAGTTAATCTTCAATTATTATCAGTGTTTGTACAATGATAGCAGTAAACAAAAGGAACACAAATGCACACAATTTCTAAGGTGGAAACCCACTTGGGACAAAAACCACCTAATGCTTTTCTAATAATTCTTTAATATTCAACTCCAATTGAAAATAAAGCTCCAACTTCCTAGAATCTAGAAAAGCATTCTTCTCCAGCTCCCACTGGATGGACACTCCAACGCCCAAGATTCTTTAGTAGTCAACTGAACGTATGCCCCAACACCCAATGAACTACAACTCACCCTATCACCACCCTACCACCCTATAGAATAATAAAAGAAGAATGGACTCCCGTACCAGGGAAAATGGTCCACTTTACAATGATATAGAATGATGTAGAAGAAGAAGATATACTAGACCATAACCCAAACTTTAACACAACCACCTAATGATGATCCTAGACCTCCCAACACTACCTCTTCAACCCTTGGCAAATAGACACTAGTACAATTTGTACAATAATGTATTTACAATGACTAAGTACAATGATACCTTTACAATGATTGTATGCAGTGCTGCCCACTTGAAGACTTCATATGATGAACTTATTGCTACTGTTACGCACCTTGGTTGCTGATATTTTCATGCTACCCTCTATTGCACCTTGCTTTGCTTTTCTGCCGTAGAAATTCTAGTCATTTGCAATCCTTGACAACACATGATCTAGCTTTTTCTTGCCTTCTAGGAGCTCGATATTGAATCTGGTGTATCTTTGTTATTTCAGATCCCCAATATGTGATTTTCGGTCCTATAGTAGTACTCTGAGTTGTCTTTCCAATGCCACAGGTCTGACCCAATTTGGATTCTTCAAGGGAAAGTTATCCCCAATCACTCACAATGCCCTAATTATGGACTATTTTAGTAGAGCGAACTTGTACAGCGTTCCACGTGTCACTGTTTCTTCATTCGGCTCTGAAATTGATAGAGCAAAAACTACAGGCTGTGCACTATTTGTCACTTTTTACAGAATTCCAATCTGATACTCAGAGAGATATTTATGACGATTTTCCCAAGGTCACTTCTTTGAGATGAATTTCAGGAGCCTGCAAAAACACTAACTTCCACAGATCATATGTCCGAAAATATTGCGCACCTTGATTTGAAAGTTTTACAGGAGCTTCCTCGGGATTTCAGCTTCGCCTCATAAAAATTTCAGCTTCTGAACCTTCGTAGAAAAAAATTTAGAGCAAAAATGCCACGATAACTTGTTTTAGATAGCGAAATCCCTTTCATAAGGAGGATATGAGGATCACAATTTATATAAATGCTTAGGTTGAGAGGGGCTTCAACAAGTGAACGTGGGAGGGATTTTAGGAGCTTAAAAAATATTAATTATGACTTTTCAATGACCCATGCCACAACCCCATGGGGTTTTAGCCCACTAACTGGGGGTCCAAACTTCAAACATGAATATCTCTCAAACTGTGAAGAATTACATGGCGTGTCATATATCAACAGAAACATCTCGACAAGTAGAAACCATCAAAAGCATTCTTGACCCAAAATATATTAATTTAGTAGGTCAAAATTCCCATTCAATATTGGGGTAGCCCCTGGTGCTGCTTGGGTTGACATCAATGACAACCGCTGATCAACAATCTCCCCCTTTAGCATTGATAGCAACACAAGTACTCCCCTTGCGATCATGACACCTCTTCCTACAACATTCTCTCCCCCTTTGACATCAATGGCAAAGGGTAACTCCCCCTGACACACAACCATCCTTCTTGCGGACACATACACACTTCCACTCCCCCTTTATATTGTGAATAAAGAAAATCTAATGAGAACTTGGGAGAATCCCAAGCTTCTGGCGAAGATATTCAAAAGCTTTACGAGGTAAAGGTTTAGTGAAGATATCAACGATTTGTTCTTTTGTACCAACATACTCAAGGTTGATATTCTTTTTAGCGACTTGTTCTCTAAGAAAATGATATTTGGTCGGAATGCGTTTTGTTTTGAATGCATGACAGGATTCTTGGAGATGCTAATGGCACGGGTGTTGTCACAAAATATGGGAATAGGCTCAATGAATTGTACTTGAATATCGTGAAAAGTTTGTTTCATCAAAAGGAATTGAGTACAACATGCTGCCGCTGCAATGTATTCTGATTTTTCTGTAGATAACGAGATTGAGGTTTGCTTTTTGCTCAACCATGATACGAGAAAACCACCTAAATAGAATGCTGCTCCAATAGTAATTTTACGATCATCAACACTTCCTGCCCAATTTGCATCTGTAAAGGCTTGAATAATGAGATTGTTACCCTTGGGATACCACAAGCCATATTCTTATATTCCCTTTAGATATCGAAAAATTCTTTTGACGGCAATAATATGTGATTCTTTTGGTGCTGCTTGGAATCTTGCTACTTGTCCAACTGCTTGCATAACATCTGGCCGAGAGGCTGTTACATATAGAAGACTACCAATCATAAATCTATACAACCTCTGATTCACATCCTTAGATGAGTCGTCTATGCTCAATTTGCAACCTGTTACCATCAGAGTAAGGACGGGTTTGCAATCTTCCATTTTGAATTTCTTGAGCATTTCCTTGATGTACTTGGCTTGACATATAAATATTCATTTCTCTTGATGAGATATTTGAAGCCCTAAGAAGTATGTCAGCTCACAAAGTAAAGACATCTTGAACTCACTTTGCATATTTGTAGAAAAGTTCTTACTTAGTCGATCATCATTGCTACCAAATATTATATCATCCACAGATACCTCAACAATTGTTAAATTATCTTTATCTATTTTTACATAAAGATTGCTATCAACAGTACCTTTATTGAACCCTTGTTGATGTATATATCCATCAAGATGAGCATACCATGCTCTGGGAGCCTGCTTGAGACCATATAGAGCCTTATTTAACTTGCAAACATAGTCTTTTTTTTTTATAGTAGAAAACCTTCAGGTTGTTCGATGTAAACTTCTTCTTCTAATTCTCCATTCAAAAATGCCGACTTAACATCCATTTGGTAGACTTTGATTTTTTTTTAGCATGCATAGGCGAGAAACATTCGGATGGCTTCCATTTTGGCAACTGGTGAAAATTTTTCATTGAAGCCAATTCCTTCCACTTGTGCATAGCCTTTGCAAACCAATCTTGCTTTGTTTCTGGTAACCTGTCAATCTTCATTCAATTTGTTCTTGAACACCCATTTAGTCCTAGTGACATTTTTATCTTTTGGTTGTGGAAATAATTCCCAGGCATTATTATTCTTGATTTGATCCAATTCTGTATTCATAGCTACTACCCAATGTTCATTATGGCTGGCTTCCTCAAAAATACTAGGCTCAAAGGTTGCTAGAAAGGAAATGTGAGCTTGTTGTGATGAACGAAGCTTTCGACCTTCATTTATGTCACCAATGATTTGATTTGATGGATGTTTCTTTTGAATCCATTCTTTTGTTCTCCTTGGTGGAGCTTCTTGTTGTTTTTCAGGTATATCTTGATTATAATTATTTACTTATTCTTGGTTAATAGTTGCTTCTTGTTCTAGAATTTTATCTGTCTTTTTCAACCTTTGTCTCAAGTTTCAAAGATTCTAGATCCTCATCATTATTCGCTAGAACACCATCTTCGTCAAATGTAACATCTATGCTCTCCACTATTTGTTTTCGTCTTAGATTATAACATTTATAGGCCATTCTTTTGCATGAGTAACCAACAAAGATACATTCATCAAAATGTGATTCAAACTTACCCAAATTTTGATCTTCTCTTTTGATATAAAATTTTCTTCTGAAGATTCTGAAATATTTTACATTAGTTGGTTTTCCCTTCCATAATTCATATGGGGTCTTGTTGCAATTATTTATGAGAAGACTTCGGTTGATAATGAAGACTACCATATCAATTGCTTGAACCCATAATTTTTCATCCAATTTTGAGTCCTTCGACATTGTTCTACCCATTTCCTGTACGATTTTGTTCTTTCTTTTAGCAACTCCATTTTGTTGAGGTGTTCGTGCTATTGAAAATTGTCTTTTTATTCCATTTTCGTCATAGTATTGCTGTAATAATTTGGAAGTGAATTATCCGCCATTATCTAATCTTAGACACTTTATTTTCAAATCAGTTTCATTTTCAACCAACTCCTTGTAGATCTTAAAGCACTCAAATGCTTCAAATTTTTTCTTTAGGAAACTGACGGTTGTCATCTTGGTATAGTCATCTATCTTCAACATGAAATATAATTCTCCATAAGCCTTTTGTTCTCACGAGACCACATAGATCGGTATGTATCAATTCCAATGGATGTGATGCAAAATTGTTCTTTGTTTTAAATTGGACTTTTGTCTGCAACTGCTGTGCGAACGGAATCTCTTTTAGTGTGTTGAAGGGATTTTAGAATTTTTGGCATTTCTCGTAGTGCTTTCCTTTTTTGCTTATCTGAGTTATCTGATAAGATTGTCAAAGTTTATGTGACCCATTCGTTTGTGCCATAACTTGACCTTCATCTTCTTTAGCTAGTAGACATGCTTTAGTTGCTTCATCCAGAACATATATGTCGTTTGGAGCTCGACTTCTTTTTGGCAACCACAATTTTACCATACCTGCCTTTCCTGATTTCATATTTTGTGGAGTTGAATAGCATTGTGTGTCCTTGATCACACATTTGTCTAGCACTAAGTAGATTGTGATTCATGTTTCAACCAATAGAACATTCTTGGCTATAACATCTTTGCTTCCGAGAGTGATGGTACCTGATCCTATAACATTTGAAGATCCATCATTTCCAAAGGATACGGTTCCATCCTTCTTCTCTTTAAGAGATAAAAATTTCCTTCTATCTCCAGTCATATGCGTTGAGAAACTGTTGTCAACATACCACACATATTTGTTGTTTTGAGCCTTGAGAGTGAGAGCACAATTATCACTCTTCTTCTTCTTCCATGTTCGTTCATTCTGTGGCTTCGAAGATTCTTCTGGAGGATTTTCAAGTCTGCAATCTCTCACTATGTCTTAAAAGTTCTGACATTTGTAACATTCCATATTATTTCTTAAATGTTCAAATCTATTGATGTTTCATTGAGCCCTGGGAGGTTCATATTTGAAAGATCTCCTGGAATTGTATTGGTTACTAGGGTACGTGCGACATTCTACAGCTTTATGACCAAATTTTCAACATGAATAACAATAGCCATAAAAAATATGTTGGTACCTAGATGGAAATCTTCGTCGAGGAATCGTCTTCCAAGGATGTTCTTGCGAATCTTGTCCAATTAAGTCTACATGCATGTCAGATCCTATAGGTTCATTGTATTTTGTTGTAGAAGGTCCTGCTTCTTCTTTGTAACCGAGGCTAGTTATGTCATTGTAAGATCATTGATTGTTGATGATTTCTTCCAAAGCCCTTGAGCTGTTGGCACAGTTTTGGACAGTTTTTCCCTTCTTCACTTCCTTACGCAGCAAGACTACTTTTTCTTCTAATGCTTCCCTTTCTTGGTTGCTTTCTTCCAACTTCTTTTGAAGTGAAACTTTAATACATTTATGTTCTTCAACTTCAGTTTTGAGACCTTGAACTTGTTCTTCAAGAGTATTGGAATGGATTTTCTCAACCTTGAGCTCTTTTATAAGCCTGATTGCCTCCTTACAAAATTCCTTTATGGTCAACCCTTCTTCTTCATTGTTTGATACCTCTTGTTTATTATGCTTGGCCATAAAAAATACTCTCTCATTGGCTTCTTCTTCGCTATTACTATCTTCATTGGATGATGAGCTATCTTCTTTAGAGAGAAATTTCCTTTTGGATCCTTTCCTTTTTTCTTGCTTGTTGAATTTCTTAAAGCCTTTCTTTCCTTTTCAGTTGCCATCACTTTTGTTCGGACATTTTGCTGCAAAATGCCCAACCTCACCATAGCCGAAACATATCAGTGGAAGTT
This sequence comes from Pinus albicaulis, assembly GCA_034641835.2. Lineage (NCBI taxonomy): Eukaryota > Viridiplantae > Streptophyta > Pinopsida > Pinales > Pinaceae > Pinus > Pinus albicaulis. The sequence goes on along the minus strand of CM076575.1, from coordinate 510,659,576 downwards.
TACCTCTGAATTTTCCCTTACCAATTTTTATTTTTCTCGTAAAGTAAGCATATTCTTCATCTGAAATACCTTCTCCATCATCTCCCTTTTCTTCTGCCAGTGCATGTCTTTTCAATTGAAGGTTGTTTGTCCTTATTGGTTTTCTTAGATGCAACGAACACAGTTTCTAGATGTGAAGTACCCTCTTCTTCATCAAGTCTCATTTCATATGCTATGAGAACTCCATGTAATTCCTCTTTGCTAAGTTTGTCCATATTTTCACTGTATTCTAAGACCGATACCTTTGGGTTGAATCTTCCTGGTAACGTTCTAAGAATATTTCGTATAATAGTCTTCTCATCAACTAGCTCTCCCAATCCTTCCAGAGTATTGATTATTTCATCAACGTATTGGAAGTATGTAGCAATGTTACATTCTTCTTTCATTCTGAGTTGCTAAAATTTTTCTCTATAGATTTGAAGCTTTGATTCTTTGACATTTGAGTCACCTGCATATATATTCTCAAGCTTGTCAGTTCTATCTTTAGCGAGTTTACAACCATTCCTAATGATAAGCGAGATTCAATAAGTCCTTGATAATAATATTCTTTGCTTTTGCATCATTTGCAAATTCTTCTTACCTTGTTCATCGCGGTTGATGTAAATCCACTTTGAACGATTATCATACTTGGAAACCTTGCGCGAGAGATAGACCTCCATTCTTCCTTTCCAGAGTGCATAATTATTTTCATTGAACAGAGGTACACCATTCTTGGTATGCTCCATGACCTCCTTCTAGCTGTTAAACTACTATTGAAGGAACCAAGCTCTGAAACCAATTGTTGGAAATACTGAGAGGGGGGGTGAATCATTATTCCTTTCAATTAGAGCATTAGTTAATCTTCAATTATTATCAGTGTTTGTACAATGATAGCAGTAAACAAAAGGAACAAAAATGCACATAGTTTTTAAGGTGGAAACCCACTCCGGGACAAAAACCACCTAATGCTTTTCTAATAATTCTTTAATATTCAACTCCAATTGAAGATAAAGCTCCAACTTCCTAGAATCTAGAAAAGCATTCTTCTCCAGCTCCCACTGGATGGATGCTCCAACGCCCGAGATTCTTCAGTATTCAACTGAACGGATTCCCCAACACCCAATGAGCTACAACTCACCCTAGCACCACCCTACCACCCTATAGAAGAATAAAAGAAGAATGGACTCTCGTACCAGGGAAAATGGTCCACTTTACAATGATATAGAATTATGTAGAAGAAGAAGACACACTAGACCATAGCCCCAACTATGTCACAACCACCTAATGATGATCCTAGACCTCCGGACACTGCCTCTTCAACTCTTTGCAGATAGACACTTTTACAAATTTTACAATGACTTAGTACAATGATACCTTTACAGTCCTTTGTATTGTGTCTTTGCCCACTTAAGAACTTCATGTGATGAACTTCTTCTTTGTTGTTCTACACCTTGGTTTGCTACTCTTGTCATGCTACCCTCTGTTACACCTTGAGTTGCTTTGCTGCCACTAGAACTTACGGTCCCTTTGCAACCCTTGATAACACATGATCTAGCTTTTTCTTGCCTTCTAGGAGCTCGATATTGAATCTGGTGTATCTCTGTTATTTCAGATCCCCAATATGTGATTTTCGGTCTTGTAGTAGTCCTCTAAGTTGTCTTTCCAATGCCATAGGTCTGACCCAATTTGGATATTTCAAGGGAGAGTTATGCCCAATCTCTCACAATGCCCTAATTATGGACTATTTCAGTAGAGTGAACTTGTACGTCGTGCCACGTGTCATTGTTTCTTCATTCGGCTCACAACTTTATAGAGCGAAAACTAAATTCCATGCACTATATACCACGTGTTATAGAATTCCAATCCGATATTCAGAGAGAGAGTTATGACGATTTTACCAAGGTCACTTCTTTGAGATGAATTTCAGGAGCCTGCAAAAACCCTGACTTCCACAGATCATATCTCCAAAAATATTGCGCACCTTGATCTGAAATTTTTACTGCAGCTTCCTCAGGATTTCGGCTTCGCCTCATAAAAATTTCAGCTTCTGAACCTTCGTAGAAAAAAAGTTAGAGCGAAAATGCCACGATGACCTGTTTCAGATGGCCGAATCCCTTGCATAAGGAGGAAATGAAGATCACAATTTATATGAATGCTTAAGTTGAGAGAGGCTTCAACAAGTGAACGTGGGAGGGATTTTAGGAGCTTAAAAAATATTAATTATGACTTTTCAATGACCCATGCCCCAACCCCATGGGGTTTTAGCCCACTAATTGGGGGTACAAACTTCAAACATGAATATCTCTCAAACCGTGAAGAATTACATGGCGTGCCATATATCAACAGAAACATCTCGACAAGAAGAAACCATCAAAAGCATTCTTGACCCAGAATATAATACTTTGGTAGGTAAAAATTCCCATGCAATATTGGGGTAGCTCTTAGTGCTGCTTGGGTTGACATCAATGACAACCGTTGATCAACAATGCCCTCTCTCATCTTCCTTTCTAAAGCTCATGCCTTTCAATAATATTTGATGAAAAGAAGATGCTTTCACTTGAGGTAGTTGTTTTTGCAAGAAAAACCCGCAAACCATTCACAACACCATCTACTAAAGATTCCAGAGCAGGTATCATTCTACCATCAGCATGAAAGAGTCCTAGAAAACTTTGCTTATCCTGACATCATTTCTCCATCAAAATAAACCATAGGGTCCTCATATCCGACTGTGTTTATCATCACCTCACCCTACACATGTTAAAAATCTGCGTTGGTTGGTATAGCCTCCCCTCCATGGCGCTCGTCACCCAAAGTAGGCCATATATCACAACAACAATGACGCCATGGCCATACCACTTCAGTCCGGGAAGCACCTTGTGCCCATGCATTCATCATGCATAAGGTCAAGTTTACCATGCAAGTTGAAACCCCCTTCCCGAACGACCAGGTTCCACAAGCAGATCAAACGCCCACCACTGCACATCGCATTTGGCCCACCATACCTCCACCAGCATAATCCCATCTGCGACACTTTTTCATCCGCTTCATCAACCCCACACATGAGACCAACCAATGGGACCCCCACCCTCAGCAAAACACCTTCCTCACAACATCAGTGAGCAAACATTTTCATGTTTTGGGGTACCCGTCTCTATGTTTTTTACAAACCAAACCCCATTATTTTTATTCTTTTGGTAAGTGTACAAAGACCGCAAACGGTTCACTTCGCCCCCTCACCCTCGCATTTCATCTTTTCTCCCATGGAAGTAGTCCCTGATCCCCCTTGGTTGGAGTATTTCACCCCCACGCACGCACCATCATGACATTCATATCCAGTTTACACCTTCCCTAGAAGTCCTACCGACTCCAGGGATTTTAACTTCAGAAATACCTATGACTACCGCCAAGCTGCTTAAGTATACTCCGACTTCGGGCCACTGAATCCCCATTATCAGTTTTCAGTCACCTCTCACCAACATGCCTATGTTAAACCCACCACATCCAGGTCCTCGATCCTTCATATCGGCGACCCCTCGTTCGGTTGAGGCTTCATTTTTTTCGACTTCAACACCCATATTCCAAAAAGGAAGTGGTACCTTGGACTACCTCTCCATGCAAAGGGGTATCCTCAGGTGGTACTGTGGGAGACATCATTGTCCATAGATGTCATCAATCCTCCTGACATTCGACTACGATAAAAGCTTTCATGTCATGATGGTATTGTACCTTACAACCATTGCACTTTGATCAGATCCGTCGAAGACCCATGCCTCCATAAGCGTCTCAGTCAATAATTCTTACACGGGAAGGTCCCAGCCAACACCTATCCGTACATTGCGCAACTATATGCCATAACAAGTTTACACATATGGGTACCACATTCCACCTATCCTCAAAGAAAAAACACCCCTGAGGGCGTCAATAGTCATCGTCAACAACCGTAAGCATCACTACCATAGTAGTGACACAGACAAAACATGTATTTGTCAATTTTGTTTAACTAGCCATAGCATCACGAGGATGGGACATGCCCGCCTCATTGAAATTTTGTATATATATTGTAAATTGTACTTGCTTGCAGGGATCCCTTAGACTTGGTCATTCTTGGAACTGGTGCAGGGTGTCATCAACTCCAAAGCTTCACGCAGGTCTCCCTCTCTCTCTACGCACGATAGAGAAAAGAAACTATAATGTATTTCGGCTATACAGTCCTTCCTAGACTTCACACATTAGGGGGCAACAGTTAACAATGGAAAATTGTACAATAGAAGATGACATTAATTAATGTCAAGCCAAATGATTTACAGGGCAGGAAGACATTATGGAATCTAGAAAGTATTTAAAATCTCAAAGGTTTAAAGGAAATAAAATTTGAACTAGTCATAAAATGCTATTTGCGTGCATTATCCTTTGAGAAGAGCGCCTTCTACGTGCCTTTTTTCCCGATAAGCGTGCATTCCTGAAAGTGGAAAAATGTCGTTATCTGGGACCACATAAAATCAAAGGACAAGTCACTCCTTACATGAAGCCGCCTAAGGACAACCACCAGTGCCTCCTTAGACACTATGTGAGCACACAATGGAATATTTGGAGCACACAATGGAATCATACCTCTCCCTTGGGTCACCATCCACCATGTACCAAGGGAGGGAAGGAGGATTTGAAATCCCCTATATAAAGCCACCATGAGATGAAGAATGGGTGATCACATTGTTATGCTAGCCAAAATTTCCCAAGAAATACCAACAGTGTATGACCCGGAGCTGGAGATGGAGGGGACTCGATTGTTGGCCATCCAACAATCTTAGTCCATCACAGCAGAGAGAGAGGGAGATTGCACCGAGGCGAGCTTGGAAAACAACATCCTTGCATCGGGACCTAGAACCATTGTCTAGGGGCCCTTTGGCAAGTGGGTAAAATATCTTCTTCGTATCAAACGCTTAATAAGAAGGGGCCTAGAGCCACCATTTGCATTATTATCATTTGACTCTCTTCAATAGCTTCTGTATATTTGTGTTTTAGTTTTAGTTTAATTTGAGTATACATTTGCATGCTTTTTCCTCTAGATTGTATGCCTTTGAATTCCACCACTTTCTGCCTGTTACCTATAGTTTAAAGGGGTAAACCACACCCCTTAAACTGGTGATATTTCGTACATCCATGCACCAAATCCACCACAACACCCACCTTGGGTTTTTCCGGGGACAGTTTGTCCAAAAATATCTGTGTTACTTTGTCAATGTGTGCATGTGCTTATTCTAGATCTAAATTGGTAGAGATCTGTTATGTGTTTTGCTTTGATGTTAACTTGAATTTATTCAGTTGATAACTTGTATAAGTAGGAGAAGCTTAACCGGAGTAACAGAAATAATTTCTACATAAGAATTAAGATTCAGAAATTTCTACACCTCCACCATGGCATCTACCCACACCTAATGTTGAGCTGCCTCTCGAAAACTAGAGGGTTCTCCAAACTATGCTACTAGTACCTGGTACCTATCTGGTTGCTTGCGTACCCTCTTCTCAGTTCTAGGGGCTCCAATAAATTCCTCTGCATCCCTCAGAGTCTGTTGGAGTTCTCTGCTTGTCCTTCCACTGGTGGTGGGTGGATTTACCTTCTCTCCTGCTTGCACTTCTTTGGAATAACTTTCCTCAGAATCCTTGTGCCGCAGAGAGGCACTAGATCCTTCTTTTGTAGGCCATTGTGGCTATACTAGCGGATCCTCCTCAGACTGTGCATCTGTAGTAATTTCCCGGGATCTCCTGAAAGCTCTCTCCATGAATTTCACGTCCCGCCTTACTATGATCTTCCTGTTCTCGGGAATATAGGTGCGATATACATTCGTATTTTCGCTATATCCCACAAGGTAACCCTTCTCTGCAGTCTGATCTAATTTCTTCCTCTTCTCATTGGGTACGTGGCAATACGCTATACTGCCAAATATCCTGAAGTGGCTCACCTCAGGCTTGCTTCTAGTGAACACCCTCTCAAGGGTCACTTTTCCCAATGCTCTATGAGGCACCTCATTTTGCACATACACTGTTGTATTGCAAGCTTCAGCCCACAAAAATTTGCGCATGTATTGATCATACAACATCGCCCTCACAGCTTCCACAATGGTCCTATTCTTCCTTTCTACAACTCCACTCTGCTCCAGATTGTATGGAGTTGTCCATTCTCTCTTGATGCCTTCCTTTGCACAGAATCTTGTGAAGTCTTTATCAATATATTCTCCACCATTATCTGATCACAATTTCTTGATCCGCTTTCCGGTTAAATTTTCTACCAAAGTCTTGAATTGAATCACTCAAAGACTTCATTTTTGGTCTTGAGAAAGTAGATCCGTGTCTTCCAAGAATGGTCATCAATAAAGGTAACAAAATACTTTGCACCACTAGGAGCAATCGTGGACATTGGTCCGCAAATGTCTAAGTGTATCAAATCCAACACACTCTTGGCCCTACTGTTGCTTCTTAGAAATGTTGCCTTGGCATACTTCCCTAGTACGCAGCCCCTGCAGACATCGTCTTTCCCTGTGCTAAGTTCTGGAGCTCCCATGACAGTATTCTTGAGGATCTTCAAGGCTTCATGATGTAGATGCCCCATTCTTATGTGCCATAATTCACTCAAGTCCCTTTCATCCGTACTACCTATTAGTGCCATTGGAGACTCGAGCTGCAACTTATACAGTTTATAGCTCCTTACTCCAATTTGTGCCTTCCTTTTCCAACTAGGTTGTTTGACATAAACTTTATTTCCAATAAAGTATACATCATAACTGTTTTTCTGAAGTTGAGACAACGAGAGCAAGTTCATCCCCAATCCCGGTACATGCAGCACGTTGGTGGCCCGAAGCTTGTTACCAACTTCTATTTGAAATATTATGGTTCCTCTTCCAATGGGGGTACACTTGGCCTTGTTTCCCATTGTGATCTGAAAACTCATCTGCTCTTCTTGGTAGCTCGAGAAGCATTCTCGAACTTCCGTCATGTGAGCAGATGCTCCACTATAATATAACAGACCCCTGGAGAGGTCGGGCTTGACACACAAGCGAAATCCTCTTCTAGTTTGGATGCCATAACTGAAATGTCATGATCCCTTTGTTTCTCTGTGCATTCTGGAGGACTGCGTGAACCCTTCCGAGTTGCTGTTGCATTGATGTTGGATCTTAGTTCCATTGCAGAACCTCCTCTTCTGTCTTTTGCCTTTTCCTCTGATACCATGTGAAATTTTCAATCTGAAATACTGATTGATTTATTTCACCTACTTATTTAAGTTATTTACAGATGCTTCAGTAAATTCTGAAATAAACACAGTTGCAGCATTCATTTAATCAAAAGCAGAAGAACAATAGAACACATATAAAACAATAGAAACAATCACATGAACACAGTCATTTTTTGACAATTGTCCCCAGAAAAAACCCAATGTGGGGAAACCAGTGCAGCAGATGAGGGGTTATATTATTCTTCAGCAATGGAAAATATTTTACAGGAAATATGACGAGCAGATGTCTGGCACACACCTGAGATAATTTTTCCGAACACTTTGGAAAAATTTCTGACACACTGGGGGCACCCTTTCTCCCTCTACGTCACTCTGTGTGGCCTTCTGCGCAGTCACTGCGCTGGACTGCATCACTCTACGTGGAGGGCCAATGTTGCTACTCAGCATTGCTCCCTCTGCGTCCTCCTTCTGCCTTCTTCTTCCTTTGCTGACTTCCCCTTCCTCATCTCTGCAACTCCGCCTCTATAACCTCACCCTTTGAAATCGAATTCTCTTACTTCAGAATCGATTTCCTTCGAGTACTAAGAGTATGCCCGGCTTGCTTTCCAAATGACCCTCAAGCCTTCTCTTATAATCTTCTCGTTGATGAATCAACGGCCCAGATTAGATCTCTAATCAATGGCTCAGATTAAAAGATGACTTAATCTTCGTTTTCTAGAATATTCACACTCTGCTTTATTAATACCCTTTAATATTAATTTCCCTAAGTTTAGACTTAGGGATCACCTTAAAATAATTAATTATTTTAATAAAGCATGATCTAAGTGGAATTTTCACAAACGATTTCTAGGTTCTCTAGAATACTGATGTCCAAGCCTCTTCCCAAAATATGAGACTCGGAACACTTTCCAATGCTACAAAATCAACAACCACTGCTCTCCTCTGTTGCATCCTCCTCCTTTGTATCCAATTTCATCTTTGCATCTGTTTGTGTGGAGGATGACCCCTCAACAATATCACCAACATCAAAAGTGACAAGCTCTAGCAATGGCTCATTAAGATCCAAGTTTGCCAATGCCAAATCAACGTTGTTGTCCAAACCCATATCATCAGGAAAGACATCCCACGTCTTTGCCTTTCCCTTCAACCACTCATCCCTCTGCCTATTAATAAGACAAAGATTTGTGTGCACATACACCATTCTCTCTACCCTAGACTGTTCAAGCCTGCTCTTCTTGACACTATACAAATTCCCATATGTGCTCCAATTCCTCTCACAACAAGAGGATGAAGTCACCTAAGAGATGAGCCTCGTGGCTAACTGTTGTAGAGGAGGGCTTGTTGCCCCAAGAGTTGCCCACCAAGATTAGGGCTTCTTAGTTGTAATTTTATGTAGATGTTCTATGCTTGATGCAACTTTACTTTCTCTTCAATATTAGACAGCAATCACATAAACAATAAAGTAAAATGCTAATAGAACATACCAGTAGATCGACAAAAGACAAGCCAGAAATATATAAGTGTATTGGTGCGTTACGACGGTCAACAAGATGCTTCAACCAACAAAGTCTCAATATGGTCAGCCAACCAGCAATGTCACACAACCCTCTAGGATAGCCAAACAGTCAACTCAAAAGTCAACCCAAAATTCAACGTTGTCAGTCAATAGTCAACGCAAACAGTAGCAGCAGCTAGGTCAATGCTAAAAAGTCAAAGTCAACATTTTGCCTCGGAAATAGTGCCAAAAAATGTGAATTAGGGAAATCGAGATTTTGGGAGAGTTTCGGGTTGATTTGACCTTGCGTTGACCAAAGTCAAAGCTGGTCAAAGTTTGCTGCAGAAACCCTAACTGAAAATAGAAAAGTGTTGCTGCCAGATTTCCCACGTGTGGAGAGAGAAGAGACTCCAAGTGATCAAACCAATCAGATGAGGAGAGAGAATGTGTGAGGATGAGATGAGTGAAATGTCCTCCAACTTTGACCTTATTTATCCATCATTGAGGGTGTGTGACACATCTGTTGGGGCACAAAACCTTAAGGCCGACCTGCACATATTTTGAATAGATTAAAAATAAATTCAAAATAAATGTTCTGCTCATCAGATCAAGATGATCTTTAGATCGATCTTGCACCTCTCCGAAAGAGGAACCCAATAAAAATATTGGTATCTTCATCTGAGCATCACAACATGGAGTTTGGACCTAATTGTCCAAAATTAACACTCCCTCTCAACTAGGGAGAACTCCATCCATCTGTGCAATCCAAACATCATGCGTCATCCCGCTGTAACTTGCTTTGGTGGCTTCTTTATTTCAAAACAGAAGTGGGTCAGTCACAAAGACATCATTCCCGGCTGACAGATTCAGCCCAGAGATCCGAAACCTCTATAGGATTCACAAAGAGTCTCATACCAACCCAAAGTTGGTTTGTCTGACCCGAAGTCAGTAGGAGGTCTGAAACCTCACTTGGACTCAAGAGAGTCGTATACTAACCCGAAGTTAGTTTCACTGACCCGAAGTCAGTTGGAGGTCTGAAACCTCTCTAGACTTGATCCCAGATCAAGTGGTTGGACTGTGCCATCCTAGATAGAGAGTACGACAATATCTTATGCATCCATCAGTCTTTGCTACTAGTCTCTAGCTTTTCCCACCTCATTGGCCAAATGAGAGGTACTTCCCATGAGTCTGGAACTCAAATGGGTAGGATGCATACGGGGCACAGATAATGAGAGGTGAACCAACTCAATCATCACAACGGTGGGGCAGAAGCACACCAACAAGGTTCGGCAAGCCTAGCCCTGTGGTTGCTTATAGCTCCGAGAAGTTATCCCCAGAGCTCCCCAGAGCTCCCAGAGCTCATGGTCCAATAGGACCCTCAGAATAGGGTCGTTCCATGATTCCAAGATTCTCACGGAAGGTTAGGAACATGACCTTCCCCAAGGGCATTGTGAGAATATCCACGACCTGCTCATCATTTCCTATATGATCGAGCCTTACGGTGCCTTGCTGTACCATATCCCGGATAAAGTGGTACCAGCCATCATCATGCTTGGATTGATCGTGGAACACGGGATTCTATGACAAACGAATCCCCCTCGGGTTATCACAAAGGATAACAGTGGCATCTAGCACATGCTCGAACAACTCACTGAAGAGCTTTTGCAACCAAGTGACTTCACAACGGGCCATACATGCTGCAATGTATTCGGCCTCAGCGGTGCTCAAGGCTACCGACTTCCGTTTCCTACCCGAAGCAGATCTACATGTGAAGCAGCATCCAGATGTGCTCTTGAGATCCACCACACTACCAGCCTAATCGGCATCAGTATATCCAAGGACTGTCATGCTCCCGGCACTGTATCTCAACCCATGGTCTATCATACCACAGAGATATCTCAAGAGTTTCTTGGCACCAACCCAGTGAATGTGATGAGGCTTAACCATCTGTTGACTCGAAGTGTTCATTGCAAAACATATGTCCGGACGGGGGTTCACTAAGAACATCAGGGCTCCTACGAGTTGACGATACTCAGTAAGATTTGCTAACACGGGCCCAGCAGCGCTGCCACTCAACTTCTTAAAGTTGAGCTCCATCGGTGTCGACACTGACTTACAGTCCACTATACCAAATCTTTCAAGAAGCTTCACAATGTGTTTTCCTTGAGAAAGGAAAATGTCGCCAGGTCTTTGCCAGACCTCCAGGCCTAGGAAGTAGTGCACAGTCCTAGGTCCTTCATCTCGAACTCAGCAATGAGCTCCCTCTTGCACTGATGAATGAGAGGGTCAGCACCTGTCAGGAAGAGGTCGTCCACATATAACACTAGAATGAGAGGCTTTTCTCTATCAATTTTGAAGTAAAGGTTCGGATCAGCATTTCTATGAGTAAAGTCCAGCTTCATCAGGTAGCTATCTATCCTCTCGTACCAAGCTCTGGGTGCTTGCTTCAACCCATAGAGGGCTTTCTTCAACCTGCAGACATGGGTGTCCCGATCCTGGACTTCGAACCCCAGAGGTTGCTCCACATACACCTCTTCCTTTATCGCACCATGCAGAAATGCGGTCTTCGCATCCATCTGATGAAGACTCCATCCTTGCGTAGCAGCAAGGGCTATGATAGATGGAATGGTGGTATATCGAGCCACAGGTGCAAATATATCATCATAGTCTACACCTTTTTTAGAGAAGCCATAGGCAACAAATCTTGCCTTGAACTTTTCAGCACTTCCATCAGATCTATGCTTAATCTTGTAGAGCCATTTCGAGGTGACAACTGCTTTGTCCTCTGGTCTTGGAACCACATCCCAGACATCATTCTTCATTATGGACTCATACTCTTCGTGCATAGCATCCTTCCAGACTTGATGCTTTATGGCTTCCTCAAAATATCTAGGCTCAGATTGTACAATAGTACTCATGGCTGCTAGATACCCTTGGTATCTATTCGGCTTCTTGCTTTCACGAAATGTCCCCCTTGGGGCCATATGTCCCTCGGCATCCTCGAGAGTGTCCCTGAGCCATGATGGTCTCTTCCCCATTGAAGGAGGTGGATCAATCGGGTCCATTGGCCCTTCAGCATCGGGCATCGTCTCATCCTTCGGTTCTTCTTGATTTCCAGGCCTTGCTTCATGATCTTCCTCAGATCTCGAAAGATTGACTACTTTCCTTAGGGAAGCATCTTCGTCAAAGGTAACATCATGGCATATCTCCACTTCCCTTTGACCAGGCACATAGACTCTATAGGCCTTCAAAGTTTCGTTGTAGCCCACAAACATTCCCTTCTTCCCAGAAGCATCCTGCTTGCTCCTCTTCTCTTTCGGCATATGAAAATAAATAGGACATCCAAAAACTCTAAAATGTGAGACGTTAGGTTTCTTACCAATGAAACCCTCTTTGGGAGTTTTGGAGTCCAGAGCGGAATGCAGGCATCCATTTTGTATGTACACCGCAGTGTTCGCAGCTTCTCCCCATAGAAACTTCGGTAGACCCTAGTCACATAACATGGAACGAGCAGCTTCCACAATGGTCCTGTTCTTTCGTTCAGCAACGCCATCGTGCTCAGGAGTATAGACAGTTGTGGTCTCCCTCTTGATGCCAGCTTCTCTGCAAAAGTTCTTGAACTCGTTGTCTCATATTCAATTCCATTATCGGTCTATCGGATAGCATCACATGTCATTGCTCCCAGTGGACTTCCTCCAACCTAGTAGAGTGTGTCAACTCTAGACCCAATCGTGATAGCTTCCTTGAAGCTTTTCTTCCACATGCGCACCTTTCCATCAGTGAATGCCACATTGAAACCTTTTTCTTCCATGGCCGATATAGACACAAGGTTCTTCTTCAAATTAGGTACATAGAGTACATCCTGCAAGCGGAGGACTTGACCTTGAGACAAGTGGAGGGTCACAGTCCCTGTCCCTTTCACGGGATATGTGGCATTATCTCCAAGGATAATTTCCAGATTAGTATCCTTCTTAACCATATCAGAAAGTGCTTCCTTGAACCCAGTGATGTGCCTTGAGGCACCACTATCTATCAACCAAACATCCATAGTGTCGGGTGGAGATGCAGCAGAGAGGGCAGATACAAGAATGAATTCATTTCTTTTATCAACAACATTTGATTCCTCATACCTGGAATTTCTCGACCTTTTGAAAGGTTGCTCATTTCCGCCGGAGGGAGCCTTCCTCTTTCCCTTGAACCTGTTGTTCCTTTGATTGCCATTCCTCCGGTTGTTGTTGTTGTCATCATCATCGGGAGAATCCTTCTTGAAAGGGCATTCTCTAGCATAGTGACCTGGCTTGTGACAAGTGTAACACTTGCCCTTCTTTCCTTGGGCCCCTGCTCTTCCTTTGTTCTTTGGACCACCAAAGTTCTTCTTTCTAGAATGAGCAGCGTAGGCAACATTTCCTTCATTTTCATACTCCTTCATTCTTGTCTCTTCTTGAACACATCTCGATAGTACTTCGTCAAAGTCAGGTATCACATTGTTATTGAGAATGGTAGTGTTGAACACATGTCATTCAGATGGGAACCCTCCAAGTGCGATGAGTACCATCTCTCGATCAACTATTGTCTCCCCAATAGCCAGCAGATTGTTCCTGATCTCGGTCAGCTTCAGAAAATATGATTGAATAGACTCATCCCTGCCTTTCTTCAGATTCTTCAATTGATTCTTGAAGAATAGGACTTGATTCGCATTGTTGGCCTTGAACATGTGGACCAACTTATCATACATCTCTTTGGATGTGCCCAACTCAGAGATGTAGGCAACCAGACTCTTGTGAATTGAGTCCCTGATCATCAACTTTGCTTTGATCTCTCCCTTCTTATACTTTGTTTTGGCGGCAACAGTTGCAGTGGATGGATGCTCTTGGATTTTACTTTGCACATTGTCCATGACATCTTGGTCTTCCAACATAAGATCCAATGTCATCTTCCAAGCATGGAAGTCATCCTTCCCAGTCAATTTGTCATCAGCCTTGAAGCCATTGTAGTTTGAGGAACCCATCCTCTTCTTCGGTGATTGCTACAAATTAGGGCTTTGTCTTCACCTCAGCTCTGATACCATGTAATTTTATGTAGATGTTCTATGCTTGATGCAACTTTTCTTTCTCTTCAATATTAGATAGCAATCACATAAACAATAAAGTAAAATGCTGATAGAACATACTAGTAGATCGACAGAAGACAAGCCAGAAATATATAAGTGTGTTGGTGCGTTACGACGGTCAACAGGATGCTTCAACCAACAAAGTCTCAATATGGTCAGCCAACCAGCAATGTCACACAACCCTCTAGGACAGCCAAACAGTCAACTCAAAAGTCAACGTTGTCAGTCAACGATCAACGCAAACAGCAGCAGCAGCTAGGTCAACGCTGAAAAGTCAAAGTCAACATTTTGCCTCAGAAATAGTGCCAGAAAATGTGGATTAGGGAAATCGAGATTTTGGGAGAGTTTCGGGTCGATTTGACCTTGCGTTGACCAAAGTCAATGCTGGTCAAAGTTTGCTGTAGAAACCCTAACCGAAAACAGAAAAGTGTTGCTGCCAAATTTCCCACTTGTGGAGAGAGAAGAGACTCCAAGTGATCGAACCAATCAGATGAGGAGAGAGAGTGTGTGAGGATGAGGTGAGTGAAATGTCCTCCAACTTTGACCTTATTTATATCCATCATTGAGGGTGTGTGACACATCTGCTGGGGCACAAAACCTTAAGGCCGACCTGCACATATTTTGAATAGATTAAAAATAAATTCAAAATAAATGTTCTGCTCATCGGATCAAGATGATCTTTAGATCGATCTTGCACCTCTCCGAAAGAGGAGCCCAATAAAAATATTGGTATTTTCATCTGAGCATCACAACATGGAGTTTGGACCTAGTTGTCCAAAATTAACATTAGTTCCCTTGTCTCTAATCACATCATATCCTGCAAATGGACTAGTGCCAGTGGAAAACTATGCAAAGGCATCATCCACCTCATGAAGGGATGCTCTATCCTGATAAATCTGCCTCAATGCATCCTTCCTCCCCTATGAAATTTCACCATCCATGTGAGGAGAGAATCTGCAGGAAGGTCCACCATTCAGCCACTCATGGTTGTAGTATTTTGGGTTCAATGAGTGAGTCAAACAATGCAAAGGTATGCAATTCTTGTCCCATCTGCTGACAAGAATATCCTGTATGGTGGTGAAGAAGGCCTCTGATGATGTCTCATACTTAGGGCACTCACTTTGTAAAATAATGGTCCTCACAAACTCAGTCATGGAATCCCATCCCTCATAAACCTTCCTAGGATGGGTTGGTCTGTATCTACAAATCGTAGCAAAGTAATGATAGGGTTTGTGATCTTAATAAGTAGATCTACCCTCTCCCACCAAGCATCATCTAACACTTTTTCCTTCTCTCTTTTTGAGGTTGCTTGATCCGTCTTTCTCCAAAAAGGCCAAAACTCCGAAATAACCATGGCTCCAAGAGCAGTTTTGACCTCCCTCAACCTCTTCAACAAGATGAATGAAGAGGAAGACCGTGTATCTTCAATCTTCAACGATGATAGATTGGTGTACTCCTTGTAGATTGTGAGGGCATTTGTATGATTTTGTACAAAGTTGCGAATATGTTGTGCATCCTCAATAATACTTTCAATCCAAGGCACATCGGAAACAATAGATTTAAGGGCTAAATTCAATGAATGTACAATGCAATGTATCCTAAGAATGAACCACATTAGATGGTTCGAAACGTCGACCAATTCATAATAATGTGATTAATCCGAAAGGCATTTATCTAGTCCACAATCATGTCAACAACCTTGCAAGCAGGTGCATTATCTGTAACGATTTTCACACAAGAATCAACACCTACATATTCAATAACTTTAATGAACAACTCACCCATTTATTGTGCATCCTTGTATTTTCCAAGTACATCCACTGATTTCAAGAAAACTGGACCATTCAAGGAAGACACCATGAAGTTAATGAGTGGGTGGCGTGCTGGATCTACCCATCCATCAGAAACAATACAAACCCCAAATGTTGGCCATGTTGATTTAATAGGCTCAAGAATTATGTCCACCTCTTTCTTTGCCTTAGTCAACAATGTGGTTCTAAGCTTCTCTGACCTGGGAGGCGCATACCCTAATGGAGCACCTTGAGTTAGAGCTCAGCACATCTCAATAAATAAAGGTGAGCGTGCAACATTAAAGGATATGAAGTACTGATACAAAAAGAATGCAATGGTGAGATCAAGCTCTTCCCGTTTCTCTTTCTGAAAAATCTTGTCCATTGGACCAAGTGCCGCCGCCTTTCTTTTTGCTGCTTGACCCACACCCCCACCAAAACTCTCAAATGGAAATTGTTGTTGTTTTTCCTCAAGAATGGAAGGGGATCATCATTCTTGTTATTTTTAGATGATGCAGCGACCCTTACCACACCAACATTGGCCTCTTTTTCAATTTATTTCCTCTTAGCTAAAGACGCTTGTGTACATGCTCCAATTCCACAACCTGGGAGAGTCAATAAATGACATTTCACACTGTAATAAGTGCTCTTGAAATGATTGTTGCAATAGTTGCATTTCCAAGCAACATTACCTCCTCCCTTTAACTTGTTGCATGGCCCTTGATCTCTTGTGACATACTTCCACAAGGGATATTTGTTTTCTTGAGCCGGTTGTCTTTCTAAATTAATTATTCACTCAACATTTGAAGTTGTTGTTGCAACCCCACTTCCAATTGAGGGAACATCTACAGATCCTGATGAAATTGGAACAGGAGGGGCATCACCAATGGGGACATTCTTCCGCTCCCTTTGCCCCTTCCCTGATGCCTTTGATTGATCCATGAATACTGTAAAAAAATAAAGAAAAAATGTACAAATTTGTAAAAAAAATGCACATGCAAATTGTTGTAATAAAAATGCAAAAAAATAGAAGCAAAATGCACTTACTTGTTGCTTGAATCGCCTCCAAAATGCTCCCAAACCCTTTGCTACTCACTCCCACACACCCACAGCAAGAGAGACACAAAATAATGAGGGAGAAATGAGCCAAAACCGGGCTTTATGGGTTGCACAGTATGAATTTCCAGGGGACACGTGTCTCGAAATCGGGACACGTTGAGCACGTTGAAGGGATTCGCATGTCCGTCAAATCCCACAAGTCAGACACGCTCGAAGGACACATGTCCCAACAAATCATGTCTGATTTGTGGGATTCAGGACACGGCAAGGGTTTACGACGAATCCAATTTCAGAGCTAATAAGTAGTTTGGCTCCATAAGATGCTTAATAGACAACTTAATGACATGTTGGATTCGATTATGATATTGATTAAAGAAATATGAAGATTGTCAGAAAACCAAGAAGGTCAAAGCACTTTACGATTCGAGAGCATGGTGCAAGATGGAGTCGTGAAGCTACAAACAAGATCTTTATAGACGAACAAGTAGCAGATGTATTTTAGAAGTCTCTTCCTAATAGGAAGCATGAGTATTTTTGAGACGAGCTTGGTCTTGTGGATATCTCCTCCCTAGTTAAGAGGGAGTGAGAGTGGACATCGTGTTCTCCATGTGTCACGTACTGTGACTACAACTAACGATCATAACTCAAGTACATTGATCTAAGATAAGAATGGTCCTGAGGACCGACATTTCCTTGTGTCAAGTATTGTGACAATGGATTAGGAAATGGTCCTGTGAGGACATACCTTGGTGAACACCCGAGTGGGGTATGTGCCTCGTAGGGGTAGTGGTGTCCAAATTTATGTCTCCCAACATTGTGCTCTAATCTAGTGGAGAGATAGAGCTTACTTGTGTCAAGGCCTTGTTAATTTGACAATGTTGGTTATGATGATGTAATCATCATTGATGCTTATCAATCTCGATCCTTTCTTATATGAATATTTGAACTTGAGATTATCATGTTAAGTCATTATGAATACCTCCCTAGTTAAGAGGGAGTGTTGAAGTTGTAACTAGTGTCGATCTTCATAATGTAATGCAAAACAATCATTTATTATATTCATTGTTATATTTATTTTTTGGTCAAAGCATGTTCTTCATGATTATAGAGTAAAAAAGAGTTTATTATGAGTCAAATAAAAATGTACTTGCGCCATGTCCCATTTGGACATTTGTAAGAAAATAATTTTGAATTTTATGTTTTGTCAATAAGTCCACAAAACGTCAAGTCGGCCCTCCTTGGAATAAGTCAGTATGGGCCTCCAAGAGACACCTATTCAACCTTCTGGACAGTTATATATAGGAAGCAAACTCGACACTCTTGGAGATAATCCAATAACACACACAAAAGTACGTGTGAACCATGCAAAGGAGGACAAGAAGCAAAAGTAAATGGAGAGAGAAATGAAGTCAAAGGAGAGAGAAGAATATTTTTGCTTGATCGAATTTTAGACTTGAAGGCCGAATTTTTTTGTGCTATTGTAGGGCCAAAATTTCAGGAATTGACCAGATTTGGACAGTTTGACCATCGTTGACTTTGACATTGGAGGTGCCCTGGAGGAGGGTTTGACTTGGCATTGTTTGTGGCAGTTTTGGTCTTGGTCTTGGTCTTGGATATCTCATTTTGATCCGATTCTTGGTCTTGGATATCTCATTTTGATCCGATTCTATAAGAGGAGGATTGTTGGGTTTTCCCCCTTGTGAGGTTTTGCCCTAGCTTGGAGCCTAATTTTTGTGTCTCTAGTTTCTTTGCTTTTCTTGATGAACACTTAAGAAGTAATAAGAAGACACTAAACATTCACAAGTAATTATCAAGATAGAGAAATCAAGCGTAACCTCACTACACTTGATTTCTCAATAAAGTCATCAGGGAGTTCATTGTCAGATGGAAGGACTTACCTGAGGAGGATGCTACGTGGGAAGGAGAGCATGTATTACAACACCCAGCATTGCAGTTGCTTGAGGACAAGCAAATTTTGGTAGGGAGGACTGTGATATCCCCTATTCCATAAAGTTGCTAAGTGTAGAAATTTTTTGTTAATTTGGCATTGGGGAAAAATCTTTGGCAATTTTGGACTTAGGAGATGTGGGTAAATGGGTCTCACGCTTAAAGAGAAGGCAATATGCACCCTATAAAGAGAGAGTGTGAATTAGTGAGAAGTAGGGGCCACCAAGGGGTACACATGGGCCAAGAATATACAAGGCAAAAGGAAGGCATTTCCACACTATCTCTATTGACCATTCCACTTCAAAATTTTACCTCTCTTGGAGTTGTTCGGTGCAAGGGTTGGAGTGTTGTTCAACACAATGATTTCAAGCGAAATCCACACCAGTTTTGGAGAACTTCGAGCATCTCCATAGCTGGAAATTTGGGGAGTCCATTATGGAGCTTCCATAGGGTGATATTTGCAACAGATCGAACCATTTGTGCACACTTCCTCGGCACAGAGGCAATTCGACTCAGCCGTTTTCCAAGCTACCTTCCATGATTTGGTTGAACATAATTTGCAGGAGCTTTTCCCATGTTGGAGCCAAAATTTTGGTGGTATTTTGCAGGGGAAGAATTTGGCCATTTCTGAGGGCCGAATTCACCATTTTCTGGCAGTGCATGGACCTTCCTGGGCAAAGTCTGCGCAGACCTTGGAGCAGGGTTATGGCGAGCTTGAGGAACCAAGGAATTGGGCCTTTCGGAGGCTAATTTTTCTGATTAGGGAGAATTTCTCAGAGCTTGGGGGTTATTTCCAGCTGGCATATTTCTTGTAGAGGTACGCACCAATTAGCCAGTTGGGTCGTACACACCTATTGGAGGGATTCCTCATTGCTTGGAGTGGAGCCAAAAACTTTCCGGGTTTTTGTGGGTTTTGGGAGAGGAGTCTAAGGGTTGAGTTTTAGGCTGAACCGGGCAGTATTCAGAGCAGAAATCATCATCTCACTTGGCAGTCAGCATCATATTCTTCACTGGGCAATGTGCATTTATCTTCGGGGCAATTTTCCCACTTGGGTCAGAGGCATCTTTCTGGGTTTTACTCAACTTGCTTGGCAAGCCCATGTTCTATCATTTCAACTCATTTTATGTACCCAGTTCCAGATTATTAATAAAATGGCTCAGATTATTTTGTTGGTGTCACTTGTGTGTTGATTTGTGGCTGTGATTTTTATTTATTTTGTTGTTCCAAGTTTTTGTTTTGGTATGCACTGTTAATTTTTCCATTAGGAATATTACATTATCTTATCTTATCTTATTAATCTAAGTTTATAGGTTATTAATATGATGTCGAAGGAATTTTCCTTGGACCCTTAATTTCCCAAACCTAACCCTCTCAACCAACATTCTCACTTGTTTTGTATGGCCTGTAACAGTATTTATGAAAAATTGAGTTGTTACTTAACCAAAAGAATTTCGATCTATACTGATGACCATATTTGTATTGGACAGATATAAGAATTTAAGGTGTCCCTCCTCTCATAGTATTGAATACAATCACATGATCACATATTTTCAATCTAGAAGCTAAGTGTAAGATAAATAGACAATTGTGCCAAACAAGTTAGTAAGTAGGCAATCACTGAAAAATATTAAATCTTAACACTCTGAACCTCATCAAGTTCTGACATGTAACAGATTTATGAACAAACCTACAAACACTTTAACAAATGGACTTATTCGAAATAATCAATGTGAATGAAAACAGAAAAAAATGGAAATATTTATCACCTACCAGCTCCACTAAGAAAAACAAACAAAAATTGGGCCATCAAAGTGTTTACATTTGCCACAAGGAGGCAAAAAGGAGAAACTGCGGCAACTGGGGAACCACCAAATGTAGTTGAAAGGGATAATCTGTTCCAAAGACAAACATTAAGTTTAGAACCTAACGAAAGCAAGATAAATTGTAACAAAAGAATTATAGTAAGAGAATATTATAATAGCAACACAACAAGAAATAATCAATCTTATAGACATTAATCTAATCATATGATTCTATTACCTATTGATATTGAATTCATTAGAAGAGGGCCAGTCATATTTTTTGTATCATCGTTATTACTATGGAATACAAAGAAGGAATTTTCATTATAAATAGTTGAGTTATGCTACCCCTAAGAAGGCATTAATGCTTGATGATTGAGCACCTAGGCTACAGAGGTGCCATGTGAAAGATAAGTCACAGATTTCACTGCTAAACTTACTTTTGGGAAGCATTCTACATATTTCTATGCATAGTTTCCCATTGAGAATGCTCTTCACATTTCCCAAGGCAGATTTGCATATTTAGAGGTATGATTCTTCAGGGTATGGACCTTTAGCACAGTTACAACACAAAGTGGAAACTTCTAGGAGGACATCTGGACACATGGCTAATGAACACTGTTTTTAAAGGTCAAATTTTGTTTCAGGAGGAGTGTTCAACATCCAAAGGGAGTTTAATATATTTTATTGCCATATTTGTTGGGGAAAGAGCATAATTAATAAAGGTATCTTAGCTTCAAGGGATCTAACAGAGACCATAAATGATCCATAAATGGTAGGCTTATAGCCTGTCCATTTCATCAACACAGATTTCTAAGCAACTATGGAATATTCTGGATGTTTCTTTAAGTGCCTTCATGCATAATGGCAATAACAATGAATATGACTATGTTTGCACTACTTATTTACATGGAATGAGCTCTAAGTGATGGTCTAAGCTTATGAGCTTGAACCAGTCTATCCTAGGTGTGATAACTAAACCTATACTAACACTTAAAGAATCGCACCTAGTTCACTAACACAAAGTAGCCCCATTACTTCAGATACGAATTAACAATGTGTTACCACCTATATTGCATATGGTTGTGTTGTCGCCTAAAGTGTGCACCCAAGGTGCAACGCTCGGAGTAGGGGCTGTCACTCTGATCCTTACTCACTCTGTTTATGCTATCTCCTAAAAACAGGCTAAGGGGGGTAGTCCCTAAAGGTGAAAGGATGATGAACCTGTTGAGGATCAAAAAGTTCAGGAGATACAAAAGAATGTCCTAGCAACTTGATTTGAATTATGTGGCAAGCAAAATTATTAAGCACAACCAATTAGATTCTTGAGATATATCAGTGATAGACCAATACCTTAAAATTAAGTAATACTTGCACAACAAAGATCAATATGTCAAGTTACCAGATAGACAAATGCTGCAGAGATAATATGCACGATCTATCCTAGATGAAATGTAGGATCTAATCTAAATGTGAAATGCAAGATCTTGGTTATTTTTAGTTAGATGCATAGTCTAGGTGAGAGCCTTCTCTTCAATTGTTTTGAAGCAAGTCTCACACAGGATTGTAGAAAGAAGTCCAGGGGAAGGAGGCCAAGGCCTCATTAATGATACCTACCCTAGAGTTCTAATGACCCAGATGCCTCGGTTCCTACAAGGGATTGCCTGCAAGAGAACTGCAAGGTCGTCGTAAATTGGGAGAGAAGGTGGCCCTAATCTTTCTATTCAACCAAGCTTATGCTTGGAGGTAAATTTTAATTACGCACTTATAATCTAGGATGAGAATGCAAAAGATGAGCCAATTAGAGATCCTTCAATGAGATAAAAATGAGAAAAGTGCTCCAATGATAACAAGATAAAATCACTTATAATCAATATGTCAAATGTCACTTAGCAACCAAGATTACAAGAACTGGTTAGAGAAACACCTTAATGTTATTCAATGAGATGATTATGGCAATGAAAGCAATATATCTGTATCACTTATGTGTGCTTATTAGAAGTTCTCTTTCACTTATTAGATTTGCAAACTAGAACAAGAGAAAATTACAAGAATGCAAGAGCACAATTACAACCAATAAGATGAGATTGCTAACAGTGAGATTAGCAAATGAAATGCAACAAAATGTTATATAAAAATTATTAAATATTACTAATTGTAATTGTATTAGGTTGTATTAGGCAAAGGGCATGATCAAAGATCATGCCCCTTCACCAAGAGACACCACAAGGTTGTATTTAAGCCATGGTCTCTCTCATTTTGTAATCATCATATCATTCATCAATAAAATATATATTTGTTTTTATCTATACTCTTCTACCATGGTGTCTAACCACACTTGATGTTGTGCGGCCTCCTGAAAGCTGGAAGGCTCTACAGCCTGAGCCACCAATGCTTGGTACTTGTCAAGTTGTCTGCTATGTCTTTTGTTCATCCTAGGAGTTCCAATAAACTCCTCTGCATCTCTCAATGTCTGACGAACCTCTCTGCTAGCTCGACCTCTAGTGATGGGAGGTTCAGCCAACTCCTCCTCATCCTGCCTTTGCTGCTCCGTCTACTGAGAACTCCCCGCATTTCCTGCACCTAAGGAAATACTGGTACTCGTCACAGTACTCGATCCATGTGACTCTCCTCTTGCATGTCCCACTGGCCACCCCTATTGCTAGACCAAAGGAACTTCTGCTAACTGATTTTGAACACCTGCAAGCATCTCACGAGATCTCCTAAAAGCTCAGTCCTCCATGAACTTCACATCTCTCCTCACCACAATCTTCCTATTGCTAGGAAGGTAGATCCTGTATGCCTGTGAGGTTTCATTATACCCAACGAAGAACCCCTTCTCTGCAGTCTGATCCAATTTGGTGCGTTTTTCATCTGGCACGTGGCAATAAGCAACGCTGCCAAAAAACCTGAAATGACTAACTTTTGGCTTCTTCCCTGTGAAGACTCCTTCCCGTATTTTCTTCCTCAATGCTCTATGAGGAGTCTTGTTCTGAATGTATATTGTTGTGTTACATGCCTCTGCCCATAGAAACCTGGGTAAATCCTAGTCATATAACATAACTTTTGTAGCCCCAACAATGGTTCTATTTTTCCGCTCCGCTACCCCATTATGTTGTGGATTATATGGAGTTGTCCATTCTCTCTTGATGTCTTTCTTCGCACAGAAATCTGTGAAGTCTTTATCATTATACTCTCCACCATTATCTGAGCGAAGCACCTTGATCTTCTTCCCTGTCGCATTCTCCACGAGAGCCTTAAACTCTCTGAAATGATCTAAGACCTCATCTTTGGTCTTCAAGAAGTAGATCTAGGTTTTCCTAGAATGGTCATCAATAAAGGTGACGAAATATTCAGCACCGATGAGAGCTCTAATGGACATCGGGCTACAAATATCTCAATGTATAAGTCCTAAAATGCCATCAATTTTGTTGTCACTTCTTAGAAATGTCACATTAGCATACTTCCCAAGTACGCATCCTCTGCACACATTATCGTGTTTCGTGTCAAGTTTTGGAACCCCTTTTACTGTTTCTCTAAGAATCTTGAGTGCTCCACGGTGTAGATGTCCCATTCTCCTATGCCATAACTCATTCATCTACTTCCCACTACTACTGTCACTGCCTAGAAGTGCCATTGGAGAATTGAGTTGTAATGGGTACAATCTGTTACTTCGAACTCCAATCTGTCTTACCTTCTTCCAGCTTGGGTGTTTGACATACACTTTCTTCCCTACGAAGTGAATATCATACCCCTTATCCTATACTTGGGATACTGAAATCGGGTTCATACCCAATCTTGGCACATGCAATACATCTATAGTGTTGGTGCTTGCTCCTGACTCCCTTTGAAAATCTATGGTACCTCTCCCCACTTGAGTATATTTTGTCCTATTTCCCATAGTAATCTGGAAGTTCATATGCTCCTCCTTGTAGCTAGAGAAATACTCTCTAACCGTTGTCATGTGAGTTGATGCTCCACTGTCTATATACCAGACACCCTGTGAAGTTGATCCCGACAAGCAAGCAAATTCGTCCTCCAACCTGGAAGACAAATTTCAAGCCTCCTGAATGTCAATTTTTTCCATGGTCATGCTGAAGAATTTACAATGTGTTATTCCTCTTCCACCCGACGCTAGCTTCTTTCTAGCAAACTGTCGAAAAACCTCTGCGTCCAGCTAGAGATTTGCCCAACGAAAAACCTGAGCTGCTCCCTCTGCCACTGGAATCACTCAATGTGGAAGGATTGAATTTTTTTCCCCTCTTAGAAAAAATCGAACTTCCTTAAGCAACTCGGTCTTCTAGCAAAAAAAAAAGTGTTTCCCCTGGGAATTTCGGTCTGCTGCTCAGACTGAGAAGCGAAATTCCTTTCCTTCGTTTCTAAGCTCTCCAGTTGATCAACCTGCCTCTGATACCATGTGAAATTTTTATCTATTGCAGGAACTGGAAAACTGTAACTTTAATTATGCAGTTTATTTTCTATGACAAAAAATGAATAAAATCACAACTGCAATTTTCACCACACAATTACTACGGAAAATAAAAAGCTGAAAAATGAGAAATTCTAGCACACACACAAGATTTTTGACACGGTTATTTTTGGACAATTGTCCCTGGAAAAACCCAATGCGGGAAAACTCAATTGTCCTGGAATGTTGCTTCCCTCCTCTTCCACCTGCTCTGGCTCTATCTTCTCTGTTGAATGACTGCCACTAAGAAAATTGAACTGCCTAGGCAATTGAGTATTTGCACTGGTTCGTTTTCCATCTACGCATCGACTTCTTATAATCCTCTATTGGAGCACCAACTGCCAAGATTAAAACATAATCGATGGCCCAGATTAATTCCCTGTCGATTTGTGTGAGTTTCTAGATGATTCTCACCTTATCTCAATTAATACTAATTGATTAACCATATTCCCTAAGATTAGACTTTAGACTTGGGAAATATTTAAAAAAACGGCTAATAATCTAATTGAAACACTTCTATGCGAAATTTCAAGAAAAAATTTATGGGTTTTGGAGATCTCATGTATTCTAGCCTCTCCACCAAATTTCATGGCTAGAACACATTTGATGCTACAAAACTAACATTGCAGAGCCATGTCTACACCCATGATCAGGAATTGGAGGAAGGTAGATGCAGCTAGGGAGAAGAATGTGGAACCCACCTTATATAAGCAGTTGATTGGCTCTCTCATGTATTTGGTCAACACTAGGCCAGATATATCCTATGCAGTAAACTCTCTCAGTCAGTTCATGGTAGAACCAAAGAGAGTCCATTAGACAATACAGCTAAACATGTGTTGAGATATTTGCATGGCACTATCGAGTATGGGATTAGATATGCTCGAGGTGATGGTGTCAAGTTGGTTGGCTATACTGATGCAGACTGGGCATGTAACACAGTGGATACAAAAATCACTTCAAGGTGTTGCTTCAAATCAAGAGTTGTTTCTTGGTACAGTCGGAAGCAGAAGTCTGTGGCACTGAGTTTTGCAGAGGCAGAGTACACAGCAGCGAGCATGGCTACATGTGAGGCCATATGGATTTGGAAGTTGCTAGTAGCCTTACTTGGTCAGAGGGTTAAGACAATGTTAATACACTGTGACAATCGGAGTTGCATTAGGTTGTCAGAGAATCTGGTGTTTCACGATAGGTCCAAGCATATGGACATCAGATACCACTTCATCAAGGATTGTGTGTTGCCCAAGATTGTTCAGCTATAGTATATACCCACAGATGAGCAGGTAGCAGATATATTGGCAAAGGCTTGAAGGCAAGATTCATCTTCTTCATAGACAAGATGGGTGGTCTAGTCTCATATGGTGTCTACGAGATTAAGGGACACAATGGTTTCATTTTCCCCAATACCCAGAAAAGGTTTCTAAGGAAAATTACCTTAATTAGAATTAATTAGATAGGTTATTAATTTTCATAACTCAGGGAAATGGCTTAATTAATCAAGACCAATTGAGGTAAATCAATTTTCCTCTAGTGACTTCTAGAAAAGTCATTTGATAGGGTCAAGATGATCTTAGCCATCGATTTGAGATTAGATATGGTTTTTGACTGCTCAACAAGAGATTATAAGAGGAAATCGATGGGCATTTGGAGAACAGAGTTCAGAGCATGGTTGCTTGGGAGCGGGAGTGGGAACGGGAGCGGGAGCGCCATTTTCAAAAGCTCCCGATCCGGAGTGTTTCAGGGAGCGTTTTTTTTTAAATATATATACTTTTTATATTTTTTATATTTTGATGCATATATGTCAACAAAAGCATGTAGAATGATGAATTAGACATAAAAAACATAAAAACATAGATTGAATCATATAACATCAATCATCTAGAAGTTATAATCTTCATCAACCACGGCCACAAGTTGGAAACATACAACATATTGACTCTTGAGTCTCGCGAATCATCAATTTGAAGATTTCAAGCTTTCAAAATTCAATATATAACATTTATCATCATTGATATATATCATAATTTATTTATCATCATTGATTCATTGATTTCAAAATTCAATATATAACATTTATCATCATTGATTCATTGATTTCAAATTTCAATATATAACATTTATCATCATTGATATATATCATTTATCATCATTGATTCATTGATTTCAAAATTCAATATATAACATTTATCATCATTGATATATAACATTTATCATCATTGATTTATTGATCACCATATAACTTTCATGAAGCATCATATTCATAATTCATAATGACTTGTAAACTTATAAATGCCAACTTCAAAGTTTCACCTTTCAAATTCAAACTTCAAACTTAAATTGTCATTAAATATGAAAGAGTCAAGTTTCAACTGTTCAACAGTTATAAAAGATAAAAACTACTAGAAAATAGAAAAGACTAGTAAACAACAAATCTATTTTATCTATTGGTTGGCCCCTTGCCACGCCCACAAGAAATGTCTAATTTGTGAGAACCATGAGGCAATGGTGGTCTTCTAGTACTCTCAGGAGTACCACGTCCACGACCATGACTAGAAGGCGGAGGGCAATGTGAGGATGTAGGTGGAGGCTGAATCTGCAAAGGAACAATAGTTGGATATCGAGCACTGGCACTGGCACCCGCACTGCTACTGGATGGTGGGACTGGCCCTGTGTGTGGTGGTGGCATGCCTGTTGATGCTTCATCATCATCCCTCAAAAGTTCTGCTTCCAATTCTTCCATATGTACAGTGCCGTCCTCCAGATTATCATCCTTTGGGTTGTTGTCCCAGACTTTATATGATTGATCCTCATATGCTCGATCACAGTAATGACTCAACAACCTCAAGTTGTAATGCACATAAACCAAGCTTTCAACTTGGTTTTCATTCAGCCTGTTTCTTCTCACATTATGTATGAAGCTGTAGGTGCTCCAACACCTCTCTGCAGAAGAAGTATTCACAACTTGTGAGAGAACTTTTTTTGCCAACTTTGGCAAAAGTCCCATGCCGCCATATGCTTCCCACCATGTGAGAGCATCAAATCTGTCTCTGTCTTCCATTGCATGGAAAGAACCAAAGTTACCAGTGCAACTGAAGTGTCTGCCTAATTCAAGGTGCAATCTAACACACTCCTCCCTATTGGGGACCAACTTGTCTAATGCCTTCATGTACCCCTCTTGTACCTCTGGATCTGTGTGAGGTTTGATCCTAACCCCACCTCCAGGTGCAGGTTGGCCCAACCAAGATGGA
Organism: Pinus albicaulis; assembly: GCA_034641835.2. NCBI lineage: Eukaryota > Viridiplantae > Streptophyta > Pinopsida > Pinales > Pinaceae > Pinus > Pinus albicaulis. The sequence continues at coordinate 510,631,413 of CM076575.1, read as the reverse complement.
GAGTAGTATTTTGGCATAAGAATATATGCCAAGGCATGTAGTGGAACATTGAGTTTATTCCACCATGCACACACACAGTCGTGAATCATTGCATACAAGTTGGGATCATTATCCTTAACATCTTTTATTTCGCCCAACATGCTATCCATCTGCTCATAAACCTCCCCAATCACTGGTTTATCTATATCTGAAAAACGAATCATGTGATAAATGGGCTTGGTGAAGTTCAAAATTTCCCTCACACGTGCCCAAAACAAAGGGTCAAGGGCGGTCTCCTCCACATGTTCAAAACCTTGCCTGTCAACTATTGTCGCTGCCCTGTCCTTTAATACCTGCTAGTGTGGGCTTGATACCATTGCAGCCAATGACTCTCTTACCTTCAAAAGGCGCCTGAAGGTGAGGTAATAGCTAGCAAATCTAGTCTTTGCTATCTTCAACAACTCCAATTTGAAGTGAGTACGGAAAAGCCCATGGGTATTGCTATGATTTGTAATAAATTTTATCATTTTTTTACCTCTCTTGTACAAATCACCAAGCCATTTGAATTGAGGTTGTTTGTTTTTAATGATATCATGCATCAAAAGGTTCATTGTGTGAACCAAACACCCAGACCAAAATATGTTGGGGTATTTATCCTCAATAATTGCTCCTGCTACCTTACAGTTAGCACCATTATCAGTGATGACTTGGATGACATTGTATGGCCCAGTATTTTCAATTATTTCAAGTAATGGTTCTGCAATGTTAATGTCGGTCTTGAATTTGTCTGAATAATCATATGCTGAAAGGAATACTACACCACTAACCGACACAACCAGAACACTTATCAATGGCTTTCCTTTTACATTGGTCCATCCATCAGATACAATGGGCACCCCATGCTTATTCCAAGAATTTGTCATTCTAGCCAAAGAATTGTTTATTTTAGCTCTTTCATGATCAAGTCCCATGGTTCTGGCCTTGTCATACCCAGGGCTCCTGTATCCTTTGGGGGCATCATTAATGGCAAAAACCATTTCATGCCAATAAGGTGAGCGAAGAACGTTGAATGGCACCCCACATGCATATAGAAACCGGAAATTTTTTGAATCCACATCATTCCTACACCCTTCGTCAAGGAAATCGGATATGGTTCGATGCCTTAAGGAGGTGTTCGGTCCAGGTGTGCCTCCATATCCACTGCCATGGGTGGAAGTTGATGGACTTCTTTGTCCATGATGTGATGGACCTGATGGTGTATAAGAATCAATGAAACCCCTAGATCATTTAGATCTTTGTAAGGTAGCCTCCTCTTCCTTTCTATATTTCTCTCTCTATATTGCTGGCACACTTGCACAAATTTTGATTCCTAGAATTTTATCTCCATTCCCTAGCATTTTCCCACAAAGGTGCCTTCTGGCACGAGTGTATGAACCTGTGTATTCTTTATTGCAATGGGGGCAAAGAAATTTAGTGGTTCCACCACCTTTCCCTCCTTCCTGCCTCTGAACATATTTCCACAAAGGTGTTTGACTTTGCTCTTGTTCTCCACTCTCCCCTTCCTCCTCAGCATACTCCTCCTCCTCATCAGGATTTTCATCAAATCCACTATAACCCACTTCTTCATCCTCCTCTTCTCTAATGGGCCTCTTTCTTCTACTCTCCAACATCATTATTACAAAGAAAGGAACCAACATGAAGAAAATCCCTAGCCATATAGTCATGATGTTTCTAGTTTCAAGTTTCTAGCCTGCAAAAAAATGGAGGAATGCCAAATGGGAATAGGAAATGCAATATAGGAAAAAAAAACAATTCAATTTTTCACTTTTCAACACACTAGAATGCAACATTGAGAAAAAAAACAAGTTTTCATTTTTGAACAACTTAAAAACAATTCCTAGAAAATAGAAAACTAGATTAGAAGACATACCTCTTTCTTGCAATCCTCCTCTTGCAAACTTGCTCTCTTGCAGCTTGCTCCTTGGCACTTCTGCTCTCCAAACTCTCAAGCTCTCCTTCTCTCCAAATCGCTCTCCAACTCTTACTCCTCTTGCTCTCACTCTCACTCTCAACTAAAACAACAACAACTAAACGAGGGGGGTGGGCTTTTTATTTATCCAACCCCCCTCCCTCCTTCCAAAAAAAAAAATCAAATTTTGACGCCGAGTTTTTTTCTACGCGCCGGGGAGCGTTTTTTTATGTCGAGGAGCGTTCGGGAGTGAATGCTCCCCGACTACTTCCCGCATTAAAAAAACACTCCCGAAGCGTTTTTTTAATGGGGGAAGTGGTCAGGGAGTGTTCGCTCCCGAATGTTCCCTAAAATGCTCCCAAAAAGACAGGGAGCATTTTTTCAGGCTTGGGAGCGCACTTCCGAGCGCTCCCAAAGAGCTCCCAAATGGAGCGCATTTTGGGAGCGGGATCAGGGGGGAAGCTTCCCCGCAACCTTGGTTCAGAGACATAGAATTGCAGTGATAGCGTTGAAGACACCAACAACGGGGTCTCAGTAGGAGAAATTGAGGAGAGAATTTCTTGAAAAAATTTTCACAGAGATTCCAGTATTTCGAGAGAAAGAAGGAGGCCTGATTATTCTGCAAGAGGGAGGTTGATTCAACTAGTGCGAGTTGCAAGTTTACCCAGTGTGCGTTGTTGAAGCAATAGTTTGATTTCCAGTTGTTGGAAGAAGTGCAAATGGCTTTAGTGTGTTGCTAGAGGTAGTATATTTACCAGAACAATTTTCCAGAGGCTAAGTGAATTCCAAAAGAGGCTGTGCACATTTCTAGTTTGCCAGTGTGATTTGTTGGAGGAAGTGTGAGTTGCACAAAGAGGACCGAGTTGCTTTGCAAAAGGAATCGTGAATTATCTAAATGGAGGCTTTTGTGAATAGAATTATTTAGATATTTGTCTTCCAGATCCATCATATCAAAGTACTGATTGTCAATGCATTTTGAACCAACCAATATGGTTCATCTGGATGATGAACCACGTTGGTTGGTTCGAAAAGCATCAAAAATCAATACTTTGATGTGATGGATGCGGAAGACATATCTAAATCATGAATTTCCAGAGCGATTTTGCCAATAGAAGTGAAGGATAAAAGTTGCCAGAGTTTTTCTAGCGGCAGGAAAGCAATTGATGCAATCCTTCATTTGTTGAAGAATTAATAATATAAACCCTCATTTTTGTCAAAGTTCCAAGGAAGCAAATGTACCTATTTTTTTTCAAAAGATCAAGATCATCGGCCATCAGCATTATGTATCATTGTAAACTCATTCTGCAAAATTTTAATGTAAATGATGCTAGTAAGACCATGTATATATGTAACAACCTAAGTAAGCCTATTATTTTGGTGAAAGTTTCATCCTAGGAGGTTTTTCGTCTCACTGGCTCATTTGTGTTTCTAAACACAGATGATCGGCAATTTTTTTCCCTCCAACCTCACCCCAAAGCTAGGGTGGAATTTGTTGTCAAAGTCTTAAGTGATTCCTAATGTTTTAGTCAGTTCTTATGTAAAAGTTATCTAGGAACAATTTGAGCTAATTGGCCAAATTATTTTATTACAAATCACTTGATCTACTAGATCATATTGTGTCGCAGAATTGGATATGTAATTTGAGGGTCTACACCGAACGGTGTTCCCCCTTTGAGAGTTGAAATGTAAAAATCTTAGGTAAAAAATATTTTAGTGCATGGTCTCTCATACTCAGACACCATGACTAAAATATTAGAGGGTGGAAAAATATTAGTTCCCTCAAGTGTCAATTAATTATTTTTTCTAGCAAAACTAAAATTAATCCTAAGCCAAAAAATTATTAATCAAAATCAAAATTAAACTCTTAGAGAAATTAAATTCTCCAAGTGGAAAAATTTGTGGGTAGCAAAGAAATTAATTTTTGGTGGTTCCTCACCAAGGGAATATTGGAAATTTCAAGAAAAATTGGACCCTTAGACTTTGGTGGTTAAGTCAAAGTCAAATTTTTGAGGAAATTAATTTTGAGCTAATAAAAAATGGGTTAAATGAGAAATTTGAAAATTCCTCAAAAATAAATATTTTCAATGGTGGATATTAAAAGATGATCAAATATTTTTAGACGACTGAGATTATTTTGACGAGGACCAAGCCAACTAGCCATTATTTTTCCAATTGGAGGATTTATCTATAAATTGAGTCATTTGTGTCTCAAGCCATCTAGTTTTGGCTTATGTAACTCTGAAAAGATGATGTAAATTACTATCCCGCTGGGAACGTTGTAATAATCATAATAAAGAATTTTGGGTGCAGTTCATGGTGTCTCTACTCTAATGATTTGTGGTATGTGTTGGGTACGGGCATTCTTATATTATGCTTTATATATCTTTTAATCGTTATTTCATTATAGGTGATAGGAGCATTCTATTGGTAAGTTGTGGGATTATCTATTATGTATATTTTATTAATTATTAGTTAAATATAGTTATCTTAGGTTTATTAATGTGGAAGGGCATGATCAACGATCATGCCTCTTTTCCAAGGGACACCATAAGGCTATATTTAAAGCCTCGGTGATTCCCCATTGTAATCATATCTCATCTTTTATCAATAATAATATATACTTATAAAGTTTACCAGAGTTTTTACACTCCATTATCTCAGGTGATCTAATTCACTGGGTGTTTCTAATGATTTATTTTCAGAAATATATCGTGTTTGCAGGTTCCCCAGCCCTTGGACTCCAAGTTCACGAACTTTGGATAGAGGTTGACCGTGTTTGGACTCTGATTATTGTTATGGTGTTATAACTTCACTAAGGTTGTGATTTGTTATCTATCTTTTGAAATACATTTAGCCATCACTAAAGATTTATAAAATTCCAAAAATACTTTCAATCATTTTACATGTATACTTTGTAAATAATATTTTGTATATATACTTGTAAATTATTTCTCTAATCTTGGTTTTGCAGCTAGGAATTTGGGGTTTGAATTGTTTTTTAATTTTTGTATATATTGGGGTTTTTGGTATTTCTATTTTCATTTGTGAAGGTGAGATCAAGTGACAAGAGTTGGATTAGAGCTAGATCTAGTCCCTTGAGGGTAAGATCTAGCCTCTAAAATTTTTGCAGGCCCAATTATTGAAGATTTTGCAGGAAAATTCAAGATCTAAAGCAAATAAAAAATATTTGAAGCAAGGGTTTCAAGTTTTAGGGCTCTAAGGCCCAAATCTGCCTTCTCCAAGCCCAACATCCTCCTCCTAAACCTCTGTGTCACCCTTTTGAGGTTTGTGTCATTGTTTTTCTGCCCTTGGAGTTTGGTCGTAAGCCCTAAGGACCTCGACCCTCTTTCCTTCCCTCTGTCGTAGTGTTTTTAGGCCTTTTCAGGCCTAACCGTGGCCCTTAGAGGCCTCAGCCTCCCTTCCTAAGGCATTCGCAGGTCTAGGGGCTTGTTTTCCCTAGGCCGTAGCCTCCTAAGGCCTTTCGACCTCCTCTTTAGGCTGGACGGCATCCCTTAGGGCTATTCATGGGCCTTTCTTGAGCCCCTCCTCCTCTTTCGTGCTCTTCCTTGGCCTCTTGGCCCTAGCCACTACCTCTTTTCGCTTTTTCCTCTCTTTGGCCCTCTTCCTAACCCTATCTTGCCCACCTTCATCCTTGGTTAGCCTCTTAAATTTCTGGACTGAATATTGGTGGGTTTTGTAGGAAGAAATTGGCTCAAAACTTGTGTTTTCAGATGGCATCTTCATTGTATAATTTTTTGACAACTTGGGCAAGTGTGCTACAAGGCCTTGGGCCTAGAATTTGCTCTCTAAACCCTCACCTTGTCACTGTTTTGCTTCAACTGTCATATTCATTTCATAACAGTGAATTGGATGCCCTAAAACCATATCTAAGTGGTCTAAACACCCTATATTTTCATGGTAAAATTTTGCTAGTGTTTTGGCTACTTGGGCATTGAATATTTAACTTAGATCTAGTCATTTGTTTGCTAGAATATCTCTGCATAATCACTAGATCAGATATTATATAAGTCTAAAGAAACACTCTAAAGGGCATAAAAATTGATTAATGTGATTTACAACATATTGTCCTGTTGACCACTGGGGTGACACCTAATGATAATGAGAAGACTCCATGCCCAAGGATGAACCAGAAGACATTTGTACCATCGGATATCATCAGATATCATTAGTTCAACAGCAGGATGTTACGGCGATCAGCAGGATGCTTCAACCAGCAAAGTCTTCATAAGGTCAGCCACCCACATGTGTCACACAACCCCAAGACGTTTCATCAAGAATACTCCATCAAGACGTTGCACTAAGAAGCCCTAAACGCAGAACCAAGAACGCTGCTCCATCACTATCCAAGAGAGAAGAAAAATGCCTCCACAAAAAATGTGTGTAAAATGAACTCCAAGTCCCTCCAATATATAGGCATCTTTGGGGGTGTGTGACACATCTCTAATGCATGTGGGATAAATCAGGTCGACCTTGCACATGTGGAATAAATTCAAAATACATGTTCTTCTCGTCCGATCAAGATGATCCTTAGATCGATCTTGCACCTCTCCGAAAGAGGAATCCAATAAAACTATTGGCATCATCATCTGAACATCACAACATGGAGTTTGGACCTAGTTGCCCAAAATTAACACTCCCTCTCAACTAGGGAGAACTCCATCCACTAGTGCCATCCAAACATCGTGCGTCATCCCGCCGTAACTTGCTTTGCTGGCTTCTTTATTTCAAAACAAAAGGTGAGTCACAAAGACATCACTCCCGGCTAACCCGAAGTCATCTCAGAGGTCCGAAACCTCTATAGGACTCAAAGGAGTCACATACCATCCCGAAGTTGGTTTAACTGACCTGAAGTCAGTTGGAGGTTCGAAACCTCACTAGACTTGTTATGAAACCAGCTCCAAAAATAGAAGAAAAGAGAGATAAACGCCTTAGAAATCAGCCACTTCGAGGGGGCAACCTCCAATACATTTACATAAATGAACAATTCTTGGATGATACAAATGAAAAAACCTCCTTTTATATATAGGGGTCCATGGAGTCCCAATATAATCCTATCTGACCTAACAATAATAATGTAAGGGATCAATAATAACAATATGGGGGTTACAAGGGTACAACAATAACAATAAGGGGGCTACACTAATAACAATAAGGGGCTACACTAGTAATATGGGGACCTAACATGCCCCTCTCCTTCAAAAAGTGTTGTCCTCAACGCTTGAGTAGCTCTGGATACTTCTGTATAAAATTCTCATCCTCCCATATAGAATCTTCAGTGGGTAGGTTCTTCCACTTGATGAGATACTCTGAAATTGAAAGATTTCATTCCTGTCGAGTTCTTGTTTCCGTGACTGTTTCAGGTTCCAATATGATTTTTCCTTCCTCGTCAAGTTCTAGCAATATTGTTTGAACTGGAAATTTGTCACCTATAACCTTCTTTAAGCATGAAAAATGGAAAACTGGATGCACTCGCAAAGAAGCAGGAAGCTCCAATTTTTATGCCATAGTACCAATCTTTTGCAGCACCTTCTAAGGACCATAGTATTTTGGCGATAATTTATTATCCTTCTTAGCTTGCTTGAGGGACATTTGTTTGTATGGTTGTAGCCGTAAAAATACCCAGTCTCCTACATCAAAACTTCTCTCGCTGCGATGTTGATCTGCTTGTTGTTTCATTTGATTTTGTGCCAAATTGAGGTTATCCTTTAAGAGTTGGAGAAATTCTTGTTGATGCTCGATGTGATCTTCCACTGCTTGCAACTTAGAATTTTCTCTTAAAGATGATGTGATGGACAGTGGATGATATCCATAAAGTGCCATAAATGGGGTCATTTTTGCTGCAGTATGGAAGGAAATGTTATACCACCATTCAGCCAGAGGTAACCACTTAACCCATTGTGTTTGTTTATCAGATACAAAACAACAAAGATATCCTTCCAAACATTTGTTCACTATCTCAGTTTGAGCATCATATCGAGGATGATAAGATGAGCTATGAGCTAGTTGAGTACCCAAACAAGAAAATAATTCCGTCCAAAAATTTCCAGTGAAAATGGGATCTCTGTCGCTTACCATAATCTTTGGGTTTCCATGTAGCTTTTGAATTGTTTCCATAAAATGCAATAGCAACTGTGCTTGCTTTAAATGGATGAGATAATGCACAAAAGTGTGCATACTTGGTAAGTCTATCAACTACCACAATGATGACACTCTTTCCTTCGGACTTAGGTAAACCTATGATTAAATCCATTGAAATCTCCTCCCAACGTTGACTTGGAATGGATAAAGGTTGTAGAAGACCTGAGGTCTTAATTGTCTCAACTTTATTTTGCTGGCAAACCAAACATTCTGCCACAAACTTTTGAATATCAGATTTAAGGGCATCCCAAAAAAAATCTTTCTTCACCCTATGGTAAGTTTTTAAAAATCTTGAGTGTCCTCCTAAAGGAGAAGTGTGCAATTCCAAAAGAATATTTGGAAATTCTTACAAAGATATAAGCGATCTTTGTACCATAAGGAATCATTTTTCCAACTAAATGTATCAAATGTACTAGGATCTTGCTTCAACTTTTGAATGACTTTCCACACTCCTTCGTCTTTCTTCCATTCATCCCTTGCTTCGATTATCCAATCTGGTTGGATAATAGAAATTTCACAAAGAAATGCTTCCACCTCTTCATCCTTTCTTGAGAGTGCATCTGCAACAACATTTAGCTTCCCTTTTTTGTAGATGATTTCAAAGTCATAACTCAACATCTTTGTGACCCATTTTTGCTGCTCTTCTTAAGATAGTCTTTGTTCCAAAAAGTGTTTAAGACTATCATGATCAATTTTTACCTTGAAGTGTCTTCCCATTAGGTAAGTTCTCCATTTCTTTAGTGCATGCAGTATTGCTAACATTTCCTTCTCATAAATAGGTTTCTGTAAATACTTTCCTTTGATTGGACCACTTTCAAAAGCAATGGGTCTTCCTTCCTGCATTAAAACTGCACCAATTCCATTTCCTGAGGCATCACATTCCACAATAAAGGTTTTTGTGAAGTCTAGTGTAGCTAAGACCGGTGCTAGGCACATTGCCTCTTTAAGACATTCAAAGGCCTTAGTTGCTTCAGGAGTCCATGAAAATGCATCTTTCTTCAATAATGTTGTTAGAGGTGCTGCTATTCTCCCATAATTCTTAACAAACTTGTGATAATACCCTGTTAAACCGAGAAATCCTCGCAACTTCTTTATAGTTGTGGGGACTTTCCATTCCTTAATGGCTTTAATTTTGTTAGGGTCTACCTTAACACCCTCGTGAGATACAATATGACCCAAATATTCCACCTCTTGTACTCCAAAGAAACATTTGAATGTTTTTGCATATAATTGTTTCTCCTCCAATAGTTTGAGCACCCTGTCAACATGTTGAGCATGATCCTTCCAAGACCTGGTGTAGATTAGTATGTCATCAAAAAATACTAGCACAAATTTTCTAAGGAAGGGTTTGAAAATGGAATTCATCAACCCTTGAAATGTAGAAGGTGCATTGGTAAGGCCAAAAGGCATGACCAAAAATTCATAATGACCCTCATGAGTTCGAAATATTGTTTTTGGAATATCTTTAGTCTTCATTCTAATTTGATGATATCCTGAACGAAGATCCAACTTGGTAAAATAAATTGCTCCATGTAATTCATCCAACAATTCATCAATCACAGGAATGGGAAATTTATCTTTAATGGTGAGCTTATTGAGCTCCCTATAATCCGGACACATTCGCCATGATCCATCCTTCTTGTGTACCAATACTACAGGAGCAGAGAGAGAACTTTGACTAGGTTGAATTATACCCGCCTCTAACATTTCTGCAATCATACGTTCAATTTCGCTCTTTTGGACGTAAGGATATCTATAAGGCCTGATGTTTGGAGGAATACTTCCTGGAATCAAATGAATAGCATGATCATGATCACGAATAGGTGGGAGTCCTTTGGGAGTTTCAAACACCTTGGAATGATTGTCCAAGACTTGTTGGAGATCTGCAGAAATAGATGATTTAGATGTTGGAACTTCGAGTGAGCATAATTATGCAATTACGCCTCGCTGTTCTTTCTTTAGAAGCTTTGTCATGACATTAGAGCTTATTATCCTTCCTGGCTTCCCCGCAATACCCCGTAATTCGACTTCCTTTCCTTCTGAAAAAAATTTCAAGAAAAGTTCTTGAAAATTAAAAGCTACCGTCCCCAAAGATTGTAACTATTGTACTCCTAGTACAACATCAGCACCTCCCATAGGAATGGAAAGCATTGGACTAGTCAATACATATTCCCCCATGGTTAGCTTGATATTATGACATTTTCCCGAGCAATTTATAGTTCCTCCATTTGCAACCATCACTTGACATTCTGGTGCTGGGTATAGGAAAAAATTTAATTCCTTGGCTACCTTACAATGAATAAAATTATGGGTGCTACCTGAATCAATCAACACTATTACCTTTTTCTTCTTGATGTGTCCTTCTATCTTGAGAGTTTGAGGAGTGGTAATTCCTGCCAGTGCATTACACGATATGGTCGGATTCATTTCTTCCTCTTCTAGGGGTGGTTCCTGGTGTATATCATCTTCTTGTTCATTTTCTTCTTCTTCTTCACAATCTATGTAAAATAATTTCTTCTCAGCACACTTATGACCTTTAGTGTATTTGCTATCACAACTATAGCAAAGCCATTTTGCTCTTTTTTCTTCCAATTGTTGTGGTGTCAGCCTTGTAGGTTGTGGAAATCTAGGCGTAGCAACACTTCCTTCTTTATAGAATTGAGTGGTAGGCTTCCTTGTCACCATAATTTTACATTCAACTTTTCTTGCCAACCTGAATGCCTTCTCCAATGAATCAGGTTCCAAAAAACGAACTTCATGTTGGATGTTATCCTTTAGAGTACCTAAGAAGAGATCAATCCTGTGTTCCTCTGGAATATTAGTTACCCTTATATTCAATTTTTGGAAGTCCTCAATGTGCTGCCCCACTAAACCCTTTTGTTTGAGATATATCAATTGGCTAAAGAAGGTGTTGCTCTTTGTATCCTCATAATGTGCTATCATTTCCTCCGTAAAAATTGACCAAGTGACAATTTTTTTACGGGAGCAAAGCCATTGATACCATACAAATGTATTTTGTTCTAAATGTAAAGTTGCAATGCGTGCCTTTTGTGTGTTTTGCACGTTATGGAGATCAAAATATTGCTCCATCTGTAGTATCCATGTTACAGGATCCTTTCCATCAAACTTCCTCATATCCATTTTAGGAATATGGTGGTTCTTCCCGCCAACATTAGAGTTTATGAAATCACGATTAACATTTATTTTGTTCTCATCATGAGGTTCTTCTACTATATTTTCGCCATTAGGAATCATTTCTGGTTTTAAACTTGTCATCAAGCCTTCGATGTCTGCTTTTAGATCATTCTTCATGTTTTTCATGTTGTTTTCCATGTTTTCTTTCATGTCATCCATCTTAGTTACATCTTCGCTTCCATACTTTCAAACTATCCACCTTAACTTCCACTTCTCTCCATTAGCTTCACCATTTCTTCAAACCATCCATATTTTCTTCAAACCATCCATCTTCGCTTCCACTCCTTTCTTCAAAACTTCCATTTCATTTTTTGTTGTTCTTTGCGAGAGTGAAATTTGGTGCACTTGCTCTTGTAATTTTGATAGATCATGTTGCAATTCTTCATCTTCGTGAGTCATAGTAGAGTATTTTAAGGGCTTAATGGGTGTTGAATTCTTTTTAGGGGGAATTTTAGAACCCAATACTATGCTCAATAAGCCCTTGGAATCACTTAAAACTGATTTTTCAAACAAGACTTATGCAATTTGAAAAAAATACACACCTTTTTCTTGCTTCTGAGGAGCTCGATATTGAAACTTAATTATCTCTATAATTGCAGATCTTAGATATTTGAAATTTGGTCCTGTAGTAGCCCTCTGAATCTTCTTTTGAATGCCACAGGTCTGACCTAATTTGGATACTTCAAGGCAAAGTTATGCCGAATCTCCCACAATGACCTAAATATGGACTAGTTCAGTAGAGCGCACTTGTACGACGTGCCACGTCTCATTGTTTCCTCCTTCGGCTCTGAAATTGATACACAGGAAACTACAGTCCATGTACTTACGACCACTTTTTACAAAATTCCAATGCGATGCTCAGAGAGAGAGTTATGACGATTTTCCCAAGGTCACCTCTTTGAGATGAAATTCGGAAGCCTGAAAAAACCCTAAATTCCACAGATCATATCTCCGAAAATATTCCGCACCGAGATCTGAAATTTTTACAGGAAGTTTCTCAGGATTTTTGCTTCACTCTGTAAAAATTTCAGCTTCTGAACCTTTGTAGAAAAAAAGTTATAGCAAAAATGCCACAATGACCTGTTTAGGTGAAATTTGGGAGCCTGAAAAAAGCCTAACTTCCATAGATCATATCTCCAAAAATATTGCGAACCAAGATTTAAAATTTGTACACGACGTTCCTCAGGATTTCGGCTTCGCTCTGTAAAAGTTTCAGCTGCTGAACCTTCGTAGAAAAAAAGTTATAGTGAAAATGCCACGATGACTTGTTTGGAGCAGCGAAACCCTAGAATCCAAAGCTCTGATATCAAATGTTATGAAACCAGCTCCAAAAATAGAAGAAAAGAGAGATAAACGCCTTAGAAATCAAACACATCGTGGGGGCCACCTCCAATAAATTACATAAATGAACAATTCTTGGATGATACAAATGAAAAAACCTCCTTCTATATATAGGGGTCCATGGGGTCACAATATAATCCTAGCCGACCTAACAATAATAATGTAAGGGAACAATAATAACAATATGGGGGTTACAAAGGTACAACAATAACAATAAGGGGGCTACACTAATAACAATACGGGACTACACTAGTAATATGGGGACCTAACAAGACTTGATCCCAGATCAAGTGGTTGGACATGTGCCATCCTAGACATAGAGAGTATGGCAATCTTTGATGCATCCATCGGTCTTGCTATGGTCTCTATTCACATTTCCTACCTCGTTGGCCAAATGAGAGGTACTTCACATGAGTCTGAAACTACATGGGTAGGATGCATACGGGGCACAGATCAGAGAGAGGTAAACCAACTCAATATCATCACGGTGGGGCGGAAGCACACCAACAAGGTTCGGCAAGCCTAGCCCTATGGTTGCTTATAGCTCCAAGAAGCTATCCCCAAAGCCCCCGTGGAGCTCCTAGAGCTCATCGTCCAACAAGACCCTTCAAATAGGGTCGTTCCACGATTCCAAGATTCTCACAAAAGGTTTAGGGCATGACCTTCCCCAAGGGCTTTGTGAGAATATCTGCGACTTGCTCATCAGTTCCTATATGATCGAGCCTTACAGCCCCTCGCTGTACCATATCCCAGGTAAGTGGTACCAGACATCAACATGCTTGGATTGATCGTGGAACACGGGATTCTCTGACAAACGAATCCCCCTCTGGTTATCATAAAGGATAACGGTGGCATCTAGCACATGCTCGAACAGCTCACTGAAGAGCTTTCGCAACCAAGTGGCTTCACAACAGGCCATACACGCTGCAATGTATTCGACCTCAGCGGTGCTCGAAGCTACCAACTTCTGCTTCCTACTCGAAGCAGACCCAAGTGTGAAGCAGCATCCATATGTGCTCTTGTGATCCACCACACTGCCAACCCAATCTGCATCAGTATATCCATGGAGTGTCATGCTCCCGGCAGTGTATCTTAGCCCATGGTTTATCATGCCTCGAAGATATCGAAACAGATTCTTGGCACCAACCCAGTGAATGTGATGAGGATCAACCATCTGTTGACTCAAAGTGTTCACTGCAAAACATATGTCCGGACGGGTGTTCACTAAGAATATCAGGGCCCCTACGAGTTGACGATACTCAGTAGGATTTGCTAGCATAGGCCTAGCAGCGCTGCCACTCAACTTCTTAAAGTTGAGCTCCATGATGTCAACAGGACTTACGGATCCACCATTCCCGAAATCTTTCAATGACTTCTGTCTATATTTTCCTTGAGAAAGAGGAAAATCTGCTTGATCTCACCACCCGGAGACCTCTGACCTAGGAAAGTAATGCCCATCGATCCACTGAGTCCTTCATCTTGAGCCGAAGCGGGCTCCCTCTTTTCTTGATGAATGAGAGGAGTCGACTATCAAAGAAGAGACCGTCCACATAGAGAACGAGAATGAGATCTTTTCTTTATGTACCAGGCAAAAGTTTGGATCAGCACGTCACTAGCGGTGACGATTTCATCATGCTATATCCTCTCGTACCAAATACAGGAATACAACTACAGCCCATAGAGGGCTTTCTTCAACCTGCAAACATGGGTGTCTTGATCTTGGACTTCGAACCCCAGAGGTTGCTCTACATACACCTCTTCCTATATTGCACCATGCAAAAAGGCGGTCTTCACATCCATTTGATGAAGATTCCATCCTTGTGTAGTAGCAAGGGTAATAATAGATCACAGGTGCAATCATAATCAATGCCTTCCTAGAGAGAATTCTTAGGCAACACATCTTACCTTGTACTTTTTAGCACTCCCATTAGATCCATGCTTGATCTTATAGAGCCATATCGAGGTGACAACAGCTTTGTACACCGGTCTCGAGACCATATCCCAGACATCACCCTTCATAATGGACTCGTACTCATTGTGTATAGCATCCTTCCAGACTTGATGCTTAACGGTTTCTTCAAATGATCCAGGCTCATATTGTATTCATCGCAGCTAGATACCCTTGGTATTTATATGGCTTCTTGCTTTTCCGGAATGTCCCCCTTTGGAGCCATATGTCTCTAAGCCATGAGGGTCTTCTCTTCTTTCTTCCAGCAATGATATTAGCTTAGGAGCATATACGGTTGTAGTCTCCATCTTAATGCTAGCTCCTCTTGTGAGGGAAGACATCTATAGGAACATCCTTTCAAGGATTTCACAAGTAGCATATCAAATAAGTCAAAGTGTATCATATGTCTTTGTGACACTTGAGGAATGAAGAAAAGTCCCCTAAGCTTTCCTTTGTTGCAACCTTGACAAATGATTATTTTGAATGCGGGCATCCCAGACACCAACTCGGAAAGGGATTTGAAATCATGGGCCTGAATCTTATTCTCCCACTATTAAGGCCATACAAGAATCATAGCCATATACTACCATATATTTGTCATGCATCTTGACAGGTATCATATTTTGTCATTTTCATACATATCACTATCATATTCATCACTGCCTAACAGAACAGAAGATATCAAACTTCATGGTTATATATGATTTTTCATATGCGTCAAAGATATCACAGATCAGGATTATATGGATTCTACCATATGTCGCTGTCCATATCTTCCTACACAGCAAGAACAAATAAAATGACTTACTTGTTGAAGATGCACTTCACTTACATCCCTTTGGACTCTTGTCCTTGGTGTACCAGGGAGGTCCTCTACCTCCTATACCTGCAGAGAGTACTGCTGCTCCAATACCTTTGCCTCAGCTGCTCACAAGGTCCTCTGCTGCTTCAAATACACTTGCACATATCAGTTGATCAATCTACCTTCTATCAATGACAGTGCTCCTCCAATGTCATTGAACATAGGCTTATATTAGTGTGCCCTCTAACAGTGATTGCCACATCATAAGCAATGATCTCAGGGTCTTCATATCTCTGCCTTCTAACAGTCCCCTTGCTGCTTCAAGATGACTGAACTTAGGGCACAATTCCACCAGCAATCTCACAATAGTTAGTTGCTCCTATACCACTGTATATCAGCACCAACACACTATTGTCCTCTCACTCCTCCAAGGACAGACTTCCATGGAGAAAACTCTGCAACCATCTACACAAGACTTAACCACTACACACCCTTACCTTACCTCAGGGATCTCGGCTTCTGTGGCACTTACTCAGCCCTGGACAAGTCTTTTGCGGCCACTTCAGACTAGGGTCTGAACCACCTGTGGACCATAAACTTGGATCTGTCGTCACTATAACAGCCTCTGGAAAGGTAGAGGTAACTCGGCCCTAGATTCTGCCTATGAAACAAACCTTTCAGCCTCCCTTTCCACAGAACATAAGAGCTACGGCCTTCTCCAATACTTCAGGAAGAATACACACCAGATAACTATTCAATTATCCACAAACACAAACATCAAATCACAGAACCATGCCATACCAAAGAGTCGAAAGTGCTATTCTAGAGGATCTACTTCAAATCGCTCAAAAAACAGCGTAATTTTATACAAAATTTACAACTACAACGCACTTTATTTATATGCAGACTCAGTGTATCCAAATGCATTCTACAGCCACGGCTTGCCCAACGCACAGGTGTATTTAGCCTCAGTATTTAAAGATAAGCCCACAGCAAGCAGCCTTAAGCATTATCAATCCAATTACTGAATCTTTATTGAACAATGAGCCTCCCTAGCTGAAGCTCCTGATTGATGCCGGTGATGGCCCTGTCGAAGAACGAGAATGATCCGCCGACCTCTCTGTGAGAATCCTTTCCACCGATTGACGTCCATGAGAATATCATAAATATTATCGGCCTTGTAATTGAATTTCTCTGTAACCGTAATCATTTTAAATCCCTTTCTAACAGCGGCGTCTTGCTCCAAAGAAATTTGCGGGCTTTCTAACATCTGGAATTACATGGCTTTGGTTGATTTGGGCGGCGTGTTGCTCCAAAGAAATTTACAGGCTTTCTAACATCTGAAATTATGCGCAACTATAGTGGAATTGTCTTTCATTGCTAATCGAGAATGCCAAGGCGGGTAGATCCCGACATCAACGTCAACGTCAATGATAATGCATCATTTCTGAAGCTTTCTCCACACTGTCATGTCGTCACAAAGACTAACGTCATCGCAGGAATTAAATACTGCGTTCCATATAATGCGATCTCTATGCCCATAAACTTTGAGCGATAACCATATGTGCGAGTCTGCAAGATTGAGGGTCGAGCTTCTGAGACCGATTTTTATCATATCATATCAAAAGGGCTGCGATGAGGAGTCTTCCCGAGCCGCTCATGCAAATTAATCGCTCCATTGCATCCGCTAAATACAATCCACAATTTTTTTTTGGCAAGCGAAGAGGGGTCGAGATTGTATCAGTCCATGGTATGACGACGATTCTTCCCATTCTCTAAATGTGCGTCAGATTAGGCACCAGAAGACCCAAATTGGTTTGGCAAACCGTTCCATGTTATAGAGTAGATTCATCTGATCAAACGTCAATTCGATTTAATTGCCCAACAGGACACTTTCCCATGATAACAAAATGCAGGTTTTATAGGCATGATTTTGGTATCCGGGCAGGAATGGCTCGATGGGGATCCATGACGTTACAGAGCAAGTTTCAAAGGTCAGAAAGTATAACTCTGCTTTAATAATCCATGCTTAACGACAGGAATAAAATGACCACTTTATTGACGTCTCTAATGGCATGCGAACATTAGAGATGGCACTTGATAGTTGGGTGTGTTGCTGATTCAGGAATTGACATTCGGAAAATGGATCAGTTTATTCCAGTTTTGGTTTCTTATTTTATAAACCTATATATATATACACGGTGCACAAACATATGAAAGCCCCATTTCCCAAAATCATGTTTGTGTTATAGAGCCATACCCTAATCACATTGATGAAGTAACTGAGATCTCGGAAACATCGAACCTCAAAACATCGAATTACACTTTGGAGATTGACCCATCCTTCTTCCAGCAGCTTGGTCATCTGAAAACAGTCCTTATATCTTGTTGCCCTAGATTCTCAACTAGAATGGGCTTTGTCTTCTCCTAGCTTCGATACCATGTTAAATTCTGAAGATGTTCTATGCTTAAATGCAAATATACTTTAACCTTCTAGGGCACAATGAAAGTAAGATGCAGATAGAACATACCAATAAATCGACAAAAGACAAGCCAAAAACAGAGATAAAGAATGGTGGCGTTATGGCGATCAGCAGGATGCTTCAACCAGCAAAGTCTTCATAAGGTCAACCACCCACATGTGTCACACAACCCCAAGATGTTTCATCAAGAATACTCCATCAAGACGTTGCACTAAGAAGCCCTAAACGCAGAACCAAGAACGTTGCTCCATCACCATCCAAGAGAGAAGAAAAATGCCTCCACAAAAAATGTGTGTGTAAAATGAACTCCAAGTCTCTCCAATATATAGACATCTTTGGGGGTGTGTGACACATCTCTAATGCATGTGGGATAAATCAGGCCGGCCTTGCACATGTGGAATAAATTCAAAATACATGTTCTGCTCATCCGATCAAGATGATCTTTAGATCAATCTTGCACCTCTCCGAAAAAGGAATCCAATAAAACTATTGCCATCGTCATCTGAGCATCACAACATGGAGTTTGGACCTAGTTGCCCAAAATTAACACCTTGCCAACAAGTGAGTATTACTCTGGGAGGTTTTTTTTACTCGGTGAATTATCATCTCCCTACCAGGACTTAAAAATTAATTGAGTTTTTTCCTCCAATTTTACCCCAAAGCTGGAGTACGGCTTGATGGTGAGGCCTTGGGTGAGTCGTAATCTCTAGAGTCAATGTATACTACCATACTAGATCACATGAATTTGGCTAGGTCTAGGTAGTGATTTTTTAATTTTTTAGATTTCTCGTAGGTCAAAAATTGTAATAAAAATTGTAATTGAATTGTAATAAGTGTTGTCTAGAGAAGTTGTATGGGGTACGAGTCATCAAAATTACACCTTTCACCCTCAAATTTCTACTATGATGCAATTTGAGGGGTTAAAAATTTGTTTTGAACCCTCAAACCCCACTTTTCCTAAGTTTAGAGGGAAATCTGGCAATTAATTAAGCCAGAAATTAAATAAATGGAGAAAAATAAATATCCACACATGTTAAACGAGGTGGAAATGAGGTGGAAAATTATGGATGAGTCAAAGTAAAGTCACAAGGTCATGTGGACTCCTAAAATCAAGGAAAGGACATGTGCTCAAATAAAATCGAATTTCTGGCATTAAATGAGTACTGCTTACTTGGAAATTCGAATTTGTGAAGTTAATGCATATTTGGGAGGATTTGGGAGAATATTTGGTGGAGATTTTTGTGGGAAATCCCCACATGGGTTCCCACCCATATATACTTATCTTTCCATCATAAAATTCGAATTTGGCACATAAGGGAAGAAGAAAATGATGTCCACTTGCCAGAATCTGATTTTTACACTTGGCAATGGAGCTCCACTTATCAAATTCGAATTTGCCTTGTGATCTCCTCCCTCTCACCACTTGGCATTTGGTTCTTCATTGGGATTTGCTCCCAACTTTCTATATAATGGATCCATGGGCTCTCATATTGTATCATGTAATACGAACTCTTGTGCTAGGGGAAGTTCTGCCACTTTGTATACTCATCTTTCAATGAAATAACAAGACTTTGGGATTCAAATATGAGGTGTTACTCTTCTATGGTTGTGGTATAATTCTTGATCGCGATCTTCATTTTCTATTGGTAGTATTGTGTTTATTATTTCCATATGCTTGCAAAAGATTTATTAGTGTAGAGCTATCTTGCACTAATATTTGGTTTTAGAGATTTATTCTAGATAGAGAATGTTTTAGTAGATTTTCATATAAATCTCTAAGATTTCTTTCTCATTATATTTTTCTAACCCATGTGGATCTAATGAGTTTATTTGAAGTTGTGTAGAAAAATATCTTTGGATCAAGCCTCAAAAGTGAGGGGACATTCTCAAAGGAATCAACCCACTCTTGAGCATGAACATGGAGGAGCCCACATTGTGATATCCCAAAGTTTTATCTTTCGATTTGTGTTTGCAGGGTCTCTTGGGTTTGTGTTTGCGATTGAATCTATTCTATTCAAATCATTTATTTTAAATATTGTGCTTACATTGATCATATTTACTGTTAAACACCATGTTAAGACACACACATGGTGTATGAGAAGAATAACACACACACACAAGAGACTCAACACACAATGAAGGATAAGCGTGAGGCTTTCTTATTTTTCCATTATACATGATGTACATTTATAATACAATGGTGTGACTCTTGGTTTCATATTCCATGGTCACTTGGACTCCATTGCGACTTTTCGCATTCCACACCTACCCATGTAGGATTAGGTGTTCCAACATCCCCCCTTAATCCGAAGGGGTATGTGTGAGTCCAAGAAGAGAGTTGTAATAACATATGCAAAGTATACATGGCAGCACTTGGGCTGAATCAACTCTCTGAAAATGTTGGAAAAAAGAGAGGTGGTTTTAGGATGACCACAAACACTGGAACGCAAAACTTGTTGCAGTTCCCGGAACTCTTCAAGCGGCAGGAAGGCAGGAAGCACTGCTAGAAGGTGTCCCTCATAAAGGAGACCTTCAACCTAAATGAAGGGAGGTCTACTACGTGTGATAGTTTTAAGTTACCAACAACTACGCAGAAGCATTTCACGGAGACTCAACCAATCTTGGTATTGAAGGCAAGAAGCCTTCAAAAATTTGAAGGCTTCTACTAAGAGGAAGTGTTACTCATATATGAAAGGAGACCCGACCTAAAGAAGGGAGGTCTACTACCTGTGATGGTTTAGGTTATCCACCAACCAAAGATGATGGTTTTACAGGTTATCCACCAACGGAAGTGTGCTCTTGGGCATCGTGTCTCTGGCTAATATTCACGAATACGGAATGGCCAATTGTGGCTTAAGTGCAGCAGAATGTTGTCTCTACGGCTACAACTTTAATGGTGTAATGAGATTGTGGCTCAGGCTCGCTTTATTTGACGTCGAAGCTTGTACATGACCACCATTTTCCCCCCTGTCAGGGACAAGGTGAGATGATGGCGAAAACTCAACTGCAATTTTGTTCAATATGCGTGAACAAGTTCTAACATGTGTTGTAAACATCTTCTTGGCTGCTGATGCCCATTGCCAAGAAGCGATCCATCCAAGGTGAATCTTGGTTCTTGCAGGAGGCTTGTGTCTGAAGCATCTGTCTGAAGAATGAGTGTGCCGACCATAGTGCTTGCATGGATGAAGATCAAAACAGTGATATTTCATATGGCCAACTCGATCACAATGTTGGCATTTCTCAATCTGTTGTTGTTGTGGAACAGGATCTGGAACAGCTGCAGGTGAACTGTCATACAAGAATCCGACACTCTGAAATATGATGGGCTTTGTGTAGTCTGGAGTATGAAAGGAGACATCCTTTTCATATCCAAGACCAGTTCTGTGCTTGTTGTGGACAAGCTCTTCCCAAGGTCTGATGATGGGCTTGAGAAGTGTAGGTTGAGCTGCTGCATCTGCATGTAAATGCTATAGTGCAATGAACTGAATGTGGATCAACTGCAACTTTATCTTCTTTCTTCTGATGAGAGTCCTTCACAATGTTCTGAACAGAAACAGGTTCAGAATGGTGACTCTTTTGCTGAAGTTCATCTTGTTGGAGCTGAGATTTCAACTGCAAAAACTCAATCTTTTCTTGTGCATCTTGTAAACAAGTCTGAATATTACAAAGAGCATCCTTGCTCATTTTTATCATGTCATCAACATTTGAATGAATGACGTTATTCAACAACATTAATGCCTCATTGATTTTAGCCATTTCAACAACTTAGGCTCAAAAATTGAAAGGGTGTCGGCTTCAACCGAAAATGCACCCGTTTACAATGTGATTCAATAACAAATACAAATGACTCCAAAGAATTCTCAAAGTACAAAATGTGCTCCTCAAATGATGGAGGGCAATCAACAATGACTTATATCAACAATTTTCCAACAACTCAAGTACTGATTGCAACTATGAAGAAACAATATAATGTCAACTCAATACAATATTTCTGCAAAAATATGCAGCAAAAACAATATGCAAGAGGCCTTTAAGGCAGCTGAATTCTCTTCAAAGAGTTGTTTTGCAATGATGGCAAACTTGTCTTCAAATGTCAATTCTTCAGAAAATCACCCTTATGCCACAA
This sequence comes from Pinus albicaulis, assembly GCA_034641835.2. Lineage (NCBI taxonomy): Eukaryota > Viridiplantae > Streptophyta > Pinopsida > Pinales > Pinaceae > Pinus > Pinus albicaulis. Next base: position 510,609,411 of record CM076575.1, on the reverse strand, counting down.
ATCACAATGCAAATTTTCTCTTTTCTCTTCTACATTTTCTGTCCATTTGCTTCATATGTCAATTTTTTTATTTTTCTGTTGTTCAAATTTTCTCTCTCCTTCTTCTCTCTCTCTGCTGTTTTTTTTTAATTAATTAAAAATTAATTAAAAATGGAAATTAATTAAGAATGGAAGGATTGTAGTAAAAATGGAGGAAGGGGATTAATTAAAAGGGAGGGATTGTAATAATAGAAAGGGATTTTAATAAAATAAAAAAATGAATTAATTTAAAATGGGTGGGTAATTTATTTAAAGGGAGAATTATTATATGAAATGGGAGGGAATTAAAAATTGGGGAAATATTAAAATGGGATGGGATAATGGGTGAGTGGGGCTATTAAAAAATTTGTTAATGAATTTAAAAAGGAGGGGGGGTATTAATGGATGTGGGGTAGTATTAAATAAAAATTTAAGATGAAAGGTAATATTATATGGGATGGTGGATTTTTTTTAAAAATGAAAGGGAGTAGTGCGTATAGCAATGGGGAAGTCGAATGGGCGTAGAGCGTAAGGATGGTGTGTGTGATGAATGAGGGTGTTGAGTAATCGATGCAGAGAGGGGATGGGCTATGGAGAAGGGGAGGGAGATGTGTTGGCGTAGGGGAGAGGCGTATTGCAATGGGTATGGGTGAGCGGTGTTATACAGCCAAGTCGTGGTAAGGGACGACTATGCCGTGGGCTGTGAGGTTTGAGGGAGCGCTGTTGGTTTGGAGCGAGTGGAGAGTTAGTTGGAGAGAGGGGATATGTGGCAGGTTGCAGCGCGGGTTTGAGGGGTGAGGGTAGTGGATTTAGGCAGCGTGAGTAGGGTGCTATGGTAAGGAAGCATTGCAAAGTGAGGGGAGCGTGAGAGTTATGAGCGAGGGAGCATGTGAGTTGCGGCTATAAGGAAGGGCGCGTGGAAGTGTAGGAGCGCGTGGGGTACTGGTAGTGAGGTGTGTGTGGGCCGTAGGTTGTAGAGAGGTGGGGAAGGCCGAAAGGCCAAGAACACTGAAATTTATTTTTTTATTTTTTTTTTATTTTTTTTTTTAACTAAAACATCAGAGAGTAGAGATAGGAAATCCACTTGAAAAACTGTAGTAGAATTTTTTCTTCTTCCAAATATAAAGCAGAATTAATTCAGCAGCGGAAAATGCAGAGATTGAATTTTTTCAACAGAAAAACTCAGATTTCTTTTGCAGTAAAAACCAGAAACTTCTTCTTCTTCAGAAATTCAATTTAAATAGTATTTAGCAGCTCTCCAATTGCAGGTTTTAATGAGCAGAAATTGCAAAGAAAATTTAGAATGAAAACCTTCAGATGGGCAGTGCTGCCTTTCTTCAAAGCCAATTTCTGAATGCTGGGATTTTGAACGCTGCTCCTCTTCAAAACACTTTTGAATGGCGGCAAAAACACTGCTGCAAAAACTCTCTAAATACTACAAAAATGTCAAGAATTTTGCAGATATGCACAGGCCATAAACACAAATGGCTCACTCAATTGGAGCAGGGCCAGCAATCGCCTGCTCTGATACCATGTTAAGCACACACATGGTGTAGGAGAAGAATAAACACACACACACAAAGAACTCAACACACAATGAAAGATAAGCGTGAGGCTTTCTTATTTTTCCATTATACATGATGTACATTTATAATACAATGGTGTGACTCTTGGTTTCATATTCCAAGGTCACTTGGACTCCATTGTGACTTTTCGCATTCCACACCTACCCATGTAGGATTAGGTGTTCCAACATTTGCAAATAAGAGCATATTTCTTGACAAGACGGAATAATAATCATACTCCCTAACCATCAATCTAGTCCTTGTATACTTGTAACTTCTTTTGGCATTTTTCTCATCTTTCTCCTCTGATTTTTGGGTCCATTCTGCAGAGGTTTTGACAGCCTTTTCAAGAAGTATTTTATTACTAACCTTGGCAGGGACTTAGGATCTCAAGGCTGTAAATCATATCGAAATTCCGTGCTGACTGTCATCACATTTTGGAGTAGATTTTTCTCAAGGTCGTGAACCTTTGGATGCATGTTTTCTTTGCTAGAACGTGACCTTTTGAAGTTTGTCCCTTATCTTTGTTAGGTCGTGAGCAGCTAGGCCAATTCATCATCTCAAGAGGCTAGAGTTTCAATATATTATTCGAGGAGTCTCTCTTGTATTCCATTGCCGAATTTTTGCGAAATATGGTCACTGCTTTCTCAAGAAGGGATTCTAGTGTATAAAGTCAAATATTTATTGTAAAATCCTTCTCGAAATTGGAGTCTTTCCTCACAATAAAGGAGGCTCTCATCATTGTAACAAGAAGTTAATAAAGAGCTGACTTTTCTTGAGAAAGCTTGGGAAGTGTTTCCCATGGTATCTCACCTACTCATTTAGAGGGAGGAAATCTTCTTGAGTGGTTAACTTTCTTTTGTCTAGTTTCTAATTTGCTTAACTAACTTACTTGCCTTCATCATTTCGTTTGCTAATCTAATTTAGTTTTGAATGGTTAACTCATAATCTCAACACATAACACTCACAATTTCCTATTTTGCAATCAAACTTGCCAATCCATTTTCTTGTATCTTGTGTTGTGCAACCTATTTTTTTCATTTGTTTAAGTAAAAAACATAGCACTTTCATTTCATTTGGCAAGCTAATGTTTTCATGGTTTCATGCTAATCATTAACTTTTATCTCAAATCATCTAGTTGCAATTTTATATTCTTGTTGGGTTATTAGAAAACTTTGTATCTCACTTTTGCGCACATCTTTGGAGTAACCCTTTACAAATCCATTTATTTGCAACTTAGGTAATCTAATTGTGTACATTTTATTAACTCATTCCATTCATAAACAACTGATTAGCTTATGATTTCATGCAATAATTGTCATATCACATCATTTTCATTTCAAAGCTTGTGAGTTGTTATCTAAAAGCATTGAGCTAATTTCCATTTTAATATTTCCATTTGAATTGTTGATACATGTTTTATGGAGCATCATTGCTAGTTTATGTCATATTGGATTGAGCACAAATCTTAAGAACATTGTCATTAACATATCTCATTGGAAGCATTTCACCCACATCTAGGTATTTCACTTTGCATTAGTTGCATATTTAAAATTTACCTCCAAGCATAAGCTTGGTCAATAAAAATGATAGGGAAAAAGGCTTTCTTGGAAAGTTCTTCCATTTGGTACGAAGGTAAAAGCGTGTAATCTTGCAGTTATGAAGGTGGCTTGTCCCCTTGTAGGAACGAAAGCACATGCTGACTCGTAAGACTCAAGGGACGGGTATCGTTAATGACACTTCCGTGCCCTCGCCCCATCTTTCTTACACTCACCCCAATTTTTACCCCTTGGTAAGAGCACAAGAGGAGGACTTCTCACCTAGATTAGGCATTTTAGATTAAAAGTGACCAAGATTAATTGCATCCAAATCTAGTATAATTGCATCTCATGCTTTGATTCAAAAACCTATTTATCTTGAAAGCATTTTACTTCATTTAAGCAAATAAATTTTCATTTCAAAGAGCAATACTCTAGAGGCACTGATTTCTCATATGTTTCATGCTTATCTTATGTATTGGTGGTTATTGGTCAAATCACGTTTTTTGCTTATAAATTTGAAAAAGTAATCTATTTAACTCTAACAACTCTCTTAGAAACTCACATCTTTTAACTTAGTTTTCCATTTAGGGACCACCCCCCATAGCTAACCTACGAGATAGCTTAAACGGAGAGAGTCGGGATTAGTGTGACAGTCCCTTCTCTAAGTTCCTTGCCACCAACCACACATTGTGGGGTTAAAGGCTTTTCCCACTAACTAGTAGGTAGGTGTAGGCGGCAAGCGATAACATGCCCTAACACCTAAGTGTCTTGGGCTTCAAGTTTTGGACATAGATCTCTGATTTATAATGACTGATATCTCTGCATAAAAGGAATAATCAGATCTGATATTTTCTGAATAATACATCTTAAAGGTCTAAAAAATCTGATTTCTCAGTTTGGCAAGCTTGCTCTAACGCTTGGTAATTTTTGGGCACAAGTTATTGCATTGATAGCTCACTGTTTGTTCACTTATCTTACTGCTGTAATAAGTGTTTCAGATCTCATATAAAAGTGAACAATTCATTATAAGAAGGTTAGCTAACTTGTGTTTTCACTTGGCAAGTCCATTAACATCTCATTGATCATATTTGTTTACTATATGCTTGTTATCTTTTGGATCTGGATTGATTTACTTGTTGTTGTCCTAAAGTTTGATAAGGAGATAAGTGACATAAGATCTTTGGATTAATGCTCTATAGATCATATTCACTCTTGTTTCATGGTTTTGTAGCAAATTGACTTAAGTATGCTAGCATATTTGTTGTTGTGAGTTGATCCATAAATTTCAATTTTCATATCTAATAAGCAATTACTAAAGCACTCTAATCATTAATTCTCTTGGTGTTAAGCATCTTTGAGCATATTGGTATCTTGTGAATCTAATTGGCATTAGTGCTAAACATTGCTAAAGAATCATTTGGGTAATTGCTAAACACATTTTGTTGTCTATCTTAAGCATTAGCATCTTGTGAACATCTTGCAATATTGGTATAGGATCATCATTGGTATTTTTTATCTCATTGGGTACTTGTTCTAACTTGAATGGTTAAGCATCTTGTAATTTGGTTACGTCGGCACTTTGGTAATTGGCACATTCTTGGTTATAAGATTGCATATAATTTATTGATAAGTACTCTTTGTTGAGATTTTTGAGTGTTGGGGTAACTTCAGATGTGCTCTACCTCCCAAACTTTGTGGAGGGACTAAAGTACATGAGATCTCCATGACCCAGAAAGAGATTTGAGAAATTCCATCCAGTTTAAGAGAAAATTAATTAATTAATATTTTTAATTAAGGACCCTAAGTCTAACTTAGGAAAATTAAAATATTAAAGGTGATTAAAACATGTGATGGAAATGACTTAAGTCACACGAATCAAGCTTTCTTTTAATCTTAGCCATCGATTCAAGATTAGATCATGGTCATTGGTTTCCCAACGAGAAAATATAAAGGAAAGACTTGGGGTCAGTTGGAGAACACACACACACGGAGGCAGAGCACTGAGACTACGCTGGAATTCTAGGGCATGGTTTGCTAAGAATTTCCAAAAGTGTTTTAGCTGCAGCGAGGAGTAGTATTGGCTAAGGGGATGACCTGATCCCAGAGCCAAGAGTCAGCAAGAGGCAGAGAAGCAGCAGTCAAAGCAGCGCAGAGGGAGCATCAATTACGCAGCAGCTACACAGCGCAGAGGGCTGCAACGCTACGCAGGCCCAAAAAGGGCCACGCAGAGGCTTCAGGAGGCCATTAGGGCTTACGCAAGCCCAACTAGGGCAGCGCAAGGACTGCGTCGTCCAGTCTGGGGTTACACAGATCTCTCTTGGGCAGCGTAGGGGCATCAGCAGGCTAGCAGAGATGACGCAGAGGGCTTCAGAGTAGCGTTGGGGTTTCTAGAGGCAGAAAGGGGCCGAGTTCTGTAAATCTCGTTTGAGGGTGTGAATCAGTCTAGTTTTTCGTCTCTGCATTGGGTTTTTCCAGGGACAGTTGTCCAGAAAATCTTGTGTGTCACTTTGTCTATGTGCATGTATTTTGTTTGGATCTATATCTGTGAAGTCTGTTAATGTGTTTACTTCGATGTTAATGCTGAAATTTCAGATTAATAACTTGAATAAGTAGGAGAAGTATAACCAGATTTAACAATAGGGTTTCTACATAAGTAATATTCGGAATTTTTCACATGGTATCAGAGCGATTACAAATCTAGCAAGATCACCAGAAGAAGACTGAAGAATCCTTGCTGCAGAAAGCAGCAGCAGCTGCAAAAATTCGGACCAGAAGGGACGGCGTAGCAGCAGAGGGGAGCAGAGGCCAGAGTGACGCAGTCCCCATGCAGTCTCCACGCAAGCCCACGTACTTGCTGCGCAGAGGTTGTACTGGGACTGTCAGCCCATGCAGAGGCCAGCTCGGGTGACGCGGGCCTGAAGCTGTTACTGATCCAGATTGTCAGAAGCAGTGCTGTAGAGCTTCAATAATTGTTGGTGGGGTTAAATTTCTGAAGGTGCAGAAATTACCCTGAGCCTAGGTTGTGGGGAAACGTCCCCCCCCTCTCGTTCCCGCTTCCGAAACGCGCTCCGTGCGGGAGCGTTTTGGGAGCGTTCGAAAACGCGCTCCCGAAAATGCTCCGTTTTCGGGAGCGTGTTTCCGAACACGCGCTCCCGAAAATGCTCCGTTTTCGGGAGCGTGTTTCCGAACGCTCCCGCACGGAGCGCGTTTCGGAAGCGGGAACGAGAGGGGGGGGGGACGTTTCCCCACAACCTAGGCTCAGGGTAATTTCTGCAGCGTTTTCAGGAGCGCGTTTCCGAACCTGTTAAAACGCTCCCTGCCTTTTCCGGAGCGTTTCCGGAAACACTCGGGAGCGAACGCTCCTTGAGCGCTTTCGACGTTTAAAAAACGCTTCGGGAGCGTTTTTTAAACGCCGGAAGCGCTCGGGAACGCTCCCCGAAACAAAAAAACGCTTCCCGCTGGGCGGAAATTTTTTTCAATGAAAAAAACGATTTGTTTAGGGCCAGAAATGGGTTTTAGGGCTGATGTGGAGGTAAGGGAAGCATTGACATTTCATGGTAATGTTAAATTCTTAAAGTAAAAGTGACTTTTACTTAAATTTTTAACATTACCATGAAATGACTCAGGATGTTTAAGAGTGGTTTCGACCTCATTGGATTTCATATGGAGAAGCTAGAATTTTAGGTTTCACTCAAAATTCAGCAGACTTAATGGTTTTCAGGGTTTCATGGTTTGGGAATTTGCAATGTTTCCATTTGATTCTATCATGTGTAAAGGTATGATATTGGCATTTAATCAAGAGCATGAAGTCCTTTAAGAACCTTGATGTACCCTTCAATCAAAGGAAAACAACTGGTTAGGCATGCTAATATTTTTCTACCGCATTTTAAGGTTGAGGAGATGAACCCTTCACTCAAACCAAAATCATTGGTTTAGGCATGTTAAAATTTTTCAATTTCTATCATGTTATAAGGTTGAGCAATCCAAGTCTGAAGACTTTGAGCTAGATGATGTTTATGTATCTCTTGTAGATGATCCCATTTCTAGTAGCGATGAATCAATGATGAGTTTCATGAGAGACCATGTTGCTCAGTGATTTGTAGTTTTGATGTCTATTTTTGCTACTACTACTACTACTAAAGTTGTAGAGGAGTTTTAGGAGTCCTCAAACTTTGAGCCATATTATTTATGTAGCTCATGTTGATGATCCCTTGTCTACTAGTGGTGATGATTTTGATCACGATGAGGAGTGATCATGTTGTTGATCACTAATATGTAGTCTTGTATTAGGCCAATGGCCTCATAGCTTGTAGCATTGTTTTTGGACTTTATGGGCCATTTGGAGCCTCATTGCTTATGTATTTTTCGATGATATGTATTGCACTCAGTGCCATTTTGATATATTCACCTTTGCACGGTATATAAATGAGCAAACTTTGCATATTTTGTCTCTATTGGCTTGGAATCATGGTTGCAAATCTTAAAAATAGTTTTTTTTATTAAAAAATAATTATTTAATGTATTTTTTTTAAAACCCGTTCATTGAGATCTGACCGCTCCCGGTTAGACCGGTTCCGGTTAGAAACCCGGTTCATTAGGTCCACCGGTCCGGTCACCGGTTCCGGTTTTAATAACTATGCTCACACAAATCCACAAGTATAAGAGGGGTACATGAAGGCATTGGACAAGTTGGTACCTGACAGGGAGGAGTGTGCTAGATTGCATCTTGAATTAGGTAAATACTTCAGTTGCACTGCTAACTTTGGTTCTTTCCATGCAATGGAAGACAGGGACAGATTTGATGCTCTCACATGGTGGGAAGCATATGGCGGTATGGGACTTTTGCCAAAGTTGGCTAAAAATGTTCTCTCACAGGTTGTGAACACTTTTCTGCAGAGAGGTGTTGGAGCACCTACAGCTTCATACACAATGTGAGAAGAAACTGGCTGAATGAAACCGAGCTGAAAGCTTGGTTTATGTGCATTACAACTTGAGGTTGTTGAGCCATTACTGTGATCGGGCAAATGAGGATCAATCATACAGAGTCTGGGACAACAACCCAAAGGATGATAATTTGGAGGACAACAAGTTACATCTGGAAGAATTGGAAGCAGAACTTTATAGGGATGATGATGAAGCATCAACAACACCACCACACACAGGGCCAGTCCCACCATCTACTCGTAGCAGTGCGGGTGCCAGTGCCAGTGCCACTCCTCAATATCACACTGTTGTTCCTTTGCAGATCCAACCTCCACCTTCTAGTCATGGTCGTGGTACTCCTGAGAGTACTAGAAGACCAACATTTCCTCGTGGCTCACAAAAATTAGACATTTCTTGTGGGCGTGGCAAGGGGCCCACCAGATAAAATAGATTTGTTGTTTACTAGTCTTTTCTATTTGTTGTTGACAGTTGAACAGTTGAAACTTGACTCTTTCTGATTTCATATATTTAATGACAATTTAAGTTTGAAATTTGAATTTGAAAGGTGAAACTTTCAAGTTGGCATTTATAAGTTTACTGTTTACAAGTCATTATGAATTATGAATATGATGCTTCATGAAAGTTATATGGTGATCAATGAATCAATGATGATAAATGTTATATAATATCAATGATGATAAATGTATATTGTAATTGAATTTTGAAATCAATGAATCAATGATGATAAATGTATATTGTAATTGAATTTTGAAATCAATGAATCAATGATGATAAATGTTAGATATTGAAATTTGAAATCAATGATGATAAATGTATATTGAATTTTGAAATCAATGAATCAATGATGATAAATGTTATATATTGAATTTTGAAAGCTTGAAACCTTCAAATTGATGATTTGCGAGACTCAAGAGTCAATATGTTGTATGCTTCCAACTCGTGGGCCTGGTTGATGAAGATTATAACTTCTAGATGATTGATGTTATATGATTCAATCTATGTTTTTATGTTTTTTATGTCTAATTCATCATTCTACATGTTTTTGTTGACATATATGCATCAAAATATAAAAAATATAAAAAAATATTAAAAATATATATATATATATAAACGCTCCCGAAAATGCTCCGGACCGGAAGCTTTTAAAAATGGCGCTCCCTGCTTCGCTCCCGCTCCCGCTCCCACTTCCAAGTAACCTTGCCCTGAGCACTAGTTGACAAAGAGCGGGAGGAGAACAACTTCTCAGAGGATTTCCAGCCAAAGAAATTTGAAGATCGATCAAAGGATCGAAGAGAGCTGATTTGTTGTCGTTTTGGCAGACTTCCAAGAGAGGAAGTCAGTTGTCAGAGGGAGTAGAGCTTGCCTTTCTCGCCAAGGACCCTAGATCCAAGTCTTTAGCATAGAGAGAAGGATTAGTTTCGACAGATTTATTGAGCAGATGGCACCTCAAGGACTACGGGATCAGGATAGGTTGGACGGCCTGTCCAACTTTGCAGTTTGGAAGGCCAGAATCCTGGTGGTCATGGAGGCATACGATACGAGGGAGCATGCAAAGAAATTCTTGGCCATGCCAACCGATGCGAAGCTCCTAGAGAAGCATGAAGAAGCAACGACATACGCCAAGCGCTTCATCATGGACAGTGTCAAAGATCATGTAGTGCCTCACATAGTCGAGAAGACAATGGCTCATGATATGTGGGTGGCCTTGACCTCACTATATGAAGGAAGATCCGTCCAGAGGAGAATGCTTCTGGAAAATCAAATGAGGTTATTCATGATGGCCAAGGGAGAAGAGATCAAACCCTTCCTTTTCAAATTACAGGCGATCAGGGACCAGTTGACTACAATGGGAGTGAAAGTGGAGGATGATGTGATGGTGAGGACTGCACTCAATGCGGTCACAGAGGACTGGGAAACTTTTGTCCAAAGTATCTTGGGTAGAGCGGACCTTCCAAACTGGGATAGTATGTGGGCGATTCTCCGTCAAGAAGAACTCCGTCGATTCACCAAGAGACAGTACAACACTGGATCAAGTAAAGTGAAGAAGGAAGAGGAAGAAGATGTAGCCTTGGCATCAAAGAGGCAGCAAGGGAGGAAGAAGCATGATCTATCTAAGATCAAGTGTTTCCAGTGCGACGAACTAGGACATTTCGCCAGCAATTGTCTTCAGAAGAAGAGGGACAGGGAAGCTTAAACCACCAAGGTTGTTGTGGTGGACGATGGCTCCGAAGATGACGTAGCCATGAGCGCTCATAAACCACGACAGTGGGGCGACATGGATCTGTAGAGCAGCTACAGAGTGATGGCAAGATCCCTGAGTAGCCGAACTCTTGGATCACATGCGAGCTACTGGAGCCTTAAGACAACAACAGGACAAGTGGAGCAGTGGGTGCGGAGAATCACAGATGGAGCAGAGGTGGAGCTGGATGTTGAGAGGGAGCAACGCAATGCAGATGCAACAACAGCGAAGCAGCGCAGCGTAGAGGGGTTGATGTGACTTCAGCAGTGCAGGGCAGGCTGGCTTACGCAGAGCAAAGCTGTAGCAGCGCAGTGGCTTCAAGAGGACAGCGCAGAGCAACAGCCTATGGAGCTTCAGTGATGAGGATGCAACCCAACTGACTTGTCTGTCAAAGATTGGGCAAGAGTTTTCAGTTGTGTCTCTCAGCAATTGAGTTGCAGTGCAGCAGTTGGCAACACAATGCAGCGGATTGAGAGGGAGCTGCAGTACAGATGTAGCAGTGGCGGTGGCAGCGTCATGGGCAACAGTACAGAATGGCAGCAGCAACGTAGTGATGAAGGGCAGCACGCCAAGCATCTGCGCAGAGTCCCACACCAGAGATCAGTGCAGAGCTTCGGGGTGAAGTAGTGTTGTACTAGAGAACATTTCTCGCTCAGAGGGAGTGTTGAGATTTTTGAGTGTTGGGGTAGCTTCGGATGTGCTCTACCTCCCAGACTTTGTGGAGGGACTAGAGTACATGAGATATCCAAGACCCATAAATGGGTTTGAGAAATTCCATCCAGTTTAAGAGAAAATTAATTAATTAATATTTTTAAATAAGGACCCAAAGTCTAAATTAGGAAAATTAAAATATTAAAGGTAATTAATTTAAACATGTGATGGAAATGACTTAAGTCGTGCGAATCAAGCTTTCTTTTAATCTTAGCCATCGATTCAAGATTAGATCATGGTCATTGGTTTCCCAACGAGAAAGTATAAAAGAAAGGCTTGGGGTCAGTTGAAGAAGACACACACGGAGGCAGAGCACTGAGACTAAGCTGGAATTCTAGGGCATGGTTTGCTAAGAATTTCCAGAAGTGTTCTAGCTGCAGCAAGGGGTAGTATTGGCTAAGGGGATGATCTGATCCCAGAGCCAAGAGTCAGCAAGAGGCAGAGAAGTAGCAGCTACGCAGTAGTTACGCAGCAGCTGCACAACGCAGAGGGATTCAGTGCTACACAGGCCCAGAAAGGGCCACACAGAAGCTTCAGGAGGCCATCAGGGCTTACGTAGGCCTAGCTAGGGCAGTGCAGGGATTGCGTCACCCAGTCTAGGGTTACGCAGATCTCTCCTGGGCAGCACAGGGGCATCTGCAAGCTAGCAGAGCTAACGCAGATGGCTTCAGATCAGCGCTGGGGTTTCTAGAGGCAGAAAGGGGTTGAGTTCTGTAAATCCAGTTTGAGGGTGTGAATCAGTTCAGTTTTCTGTCTCTAGAACAAAATTATTGCTATAGATCTTATATTTCTCTGTCGGGTTAACCAGTAAGGTGCCCAGATTTGTTGTATTTAGAATCCACCTAATAATATAAACCCTCCAACAGCCAGAAGACCGGTTTTCCCGCATTGGGTTTTTCCGGGGACAGTTGTCCAGAAAATCTTGTGTGTCACTTTGTCTATGTGCATGTATTCTGTTTAGATCTGTATTTGTGAAGTCCGTTAATGTGTTTACTTCGATGTTACTGCTGAAATTTCAGATCAATAACTTGAATAAGTAGAAGTATAACCAGATTTAACAGTAGGGTTTCTGCATAAGTAATATTCAGAAATTTTCACTCTTGTCATTAAATATTAGTAATAACTTAAAGTACTTAAACATCAAGTCAATCTTAAACTAAGAATCTCACTCATAACCATTGCATAAACATTTTAGGCCTAGCTTGCACTAAGAATTTACCTCCAAGCATAAGCTTTGTTGATAGACTCCTAGGACCACCCTTTCTCTCCTAGCTTGAGGGATTCAACACTTCTAGTGGTTAACACAATGACCTTGCAGTCGTCAGAGCCACAGTAAGATTAGCAAATGAAATGCAACAAAATGTTATATAAAAATTATTAATTATTACTAATTGTAATTGTATTAGGTTGTATTAGGAAAAGGGCATGATCAAAGATCACGCCCCTTCACCAAGAGACACCACAAGGCTGTATTTAAGCCATGGTATCTCTCATTTTGTAATCACTTCCAAAATCAAGAAATTTGTTTTCCTGATGATCCGCCCTCATGGCAAGAAGAAGACTGTGGCCACGACCTCCAGACAGGGCTCCTCCGCATGACAACAACAAATGAACAAGATCATGGAGGAGTATGGGGACATCTTCACCTCATCCGCAAGGGTGCCTCTGCACTATCATGTCAAGCACCCCATCAATCTGACCCCAAGTGCACCGCTGCCCAATGGACTGATCTATCGGCGCTCTGTTCTGGAGAACAATGAAATCAAGAGGCAGATTCAGGAGCTACTGCAGAAAGGTCACATCCGGCCGAGTTCATCGACCTGTGGGAGCCTGATCGTGTTGGTGCAGAAGAAGGATAGGACTTGGAGACTCTGTATTGACTACCAGGCATTGAACAAGATCACTGTCCGGAATAGGTATCTGATCCCACAGATTGATGACCTTCTAGACCAACTCAAAGGGGCAAAATATTTCAGCAAAATCGACTTGAAGTCTGAGTATCACCAGGTACCAATCGAACCCTCCAGTGTGTGGAAGACTGCCTTCAAAGCTAAGGAGGGCCTTTTCGAATGGTTGGTCATGCCTTTCGGGTTGACGAATGCTCCCGCAACCTCCATGAGGTTGATGGACGACATCTTGTCATTTGTAGTAGTGTACTTGGATGACATGCTGATCTTCAGCCAGACTTGGGGAGAGCACCTCCACCACATCCGACAGGTCCTCCAAACACTGCGGCAACACAAGTTGTGTGCCAATTTGGAGAAGTGCACTTTTGGCATGACCAAGGTTCAGTATCTGGGATACATTATTGATGAGCGGGGGGGCATGTGGATCCAACAAAGATCCAAGTCATTTGGGATTGGGCAGCCCCAACCACTCTAACAGAGCTTTGCATCCTTTTGGATCTTGCTAATTTCTACCGCAAGATCGTGTTGGGATTTTCTCATATCACTTGGCCCTTGAGTCAAGTCACCAAGGGAGGAGTGAAAGCAAAATTCTTTTGGTCGGAATCTCAACACAAGGCATTTGTAGAATTGAAACATCGTCTCTGCTCTACCCAGTGCTCACATTACCAGACTTGCCATAAACCATTGAGATCAAGACAGATGCCTCTGACTATGCTATTGGGGCAATTCTTACTCAACAGGGCACCCAATGGCATATCACAGTGAGACACTGTCTGACACAGTCCACAAGTATCCCACTTATGACAAAGAAATGTATTCCATTGTGCAGGCTTGCCAACAATGGAAGCATTACATTTTGGAGAAGGAAACGGTCATCCACACAGACCACCGACCCCTGCAGTTCATACAGACGCAAGGGAAGTCGCAAAACGATCGTCATCAAAAGTGGTCCTTTCTTGCAACAGTTTCATTTGAACATCAAGTACAGAAGGGCAGCACCAATAATGTTGCAGACTGCCTCAGCCGACCACCGATCGTTGCGCTAATCACCGTTGTCAACTCTTGTGGGCACGACACTTCTGATTAGTCGCTTCTCTACAAGAGCGATCCGGAATTCGGCCACACATACAAGACACTCTTGGAGGGCACATAAGTTTCAAATTTTCACCTCCAGGATGCATTGCTATGTCACTTGGGACACCTTTGTGTTCCTTCAAGCAAGCGTGCCAAGATGATTTGGGAAGCGCACTACAATCGAGTCGCTCGGCATTTTGAGGTCGAGAAAACAGTGGCAATACTGCAGAAGTATTTCTATTGGCTGAACCTTCGACAGGATATTGGGAAGTACATCAAATCCTGCACTGCTTGCGCTATTGCCAAACCGACCATCAAGAAGCAAGGCCTCTATACTCAGCTACCTACCTTGAGTCGACCTTGGGAATCCATCTCCATGGATTACATGGCGGGCCTTCCTTTTACTAAGCATGGAAACAACTGTGTTTTCGTGGTCGTTGACAAATTCTCGAAGATGGCCATTATGGCGGCCTACAAGAAGAATATCACAGCAGAAGCCACTGCTAAACTCTTCTTTGAACGAGTGTGGGTGCACTTTGGGATCCCACAGTCTATCATCTCAGATCGAGACAGCAGGTTCCTCAACATATTTTGGTTTAGCCTCTGGTCAATGCTGGACACAAGCTCACCAAGTCCACAGCTTTCCATCCCCAAACTCATGGCCAGACAAAGGTCGTCAACATGATGATCATACACATTCTGTGCATGTACAATTCAAAGCATCCACACACATGGGATGAGAGCCTTCCCTATGTACAACATAGTTATAACCAGGCTCTCCACAGCTCACCCGGCCACATCCCCTTTCACGTGGGCTTGCGATTCCAGCCACTATGTCCCATTGGCATAGCCATACCATTTGCAAATACTAAGGCAGATTCCACTCATGTCCAATTTGAAGCTGACAAGGTGAACAGCTTCATTGACCGCATTCAGCACATCTGCCAACAGGTTCATGACATATTGGACAGAGCCAATGCTAAGTACAGGAACCGACATAATCAACATTGGGTGCCACACAACTTCCAGGTGGGCGACAAAGTGTGGCTACATTTGCAGAAGGAGCGCCTCACTGAACCACACCACAAGCTTCGCCCACTCTGATATGGGTCGTATACCATCACAAAGGCTGTAGGGGCCAATGCCTTCGAGCTTAGTATTCCATCATTCCTTGGTTTTCACCCAGTGTTCAATGTGGACTGCCTTCGGCCCTACTTCCCACCTCTACTGGAATCCTCTGACATTGCAAAACAACTCACACCAATAGAGTTAAACACAAACTGCATGGAATAGGCCACCACGGATCGTATCACGGACATGCAAATCAAGAGCACTCGCCAACAAAAGATCCAATTGTATCGGATTGTCAAAGCTAGCCAACTTCTGCACCAAGGCAAATGGTTCACCAAGGACCAAGTTCAGCAAAAGTTTCCTCATCTCATGGAGGAACTCAACGCAATGGGGACCATTGCTTCCTAAGTGGGGAGGAATGATCCAAGCGGATATTGGTGGCCACCCATCTATTCCACTTGGGGCCCCACCATTTCTTCTTTCAGTTTTTCAGTTTCCTTAATTGTAGCACAGTTTACTATTTTTAGCAATTTTTCAGGTCCTGAACTTCTGGAGCCGTTTTGAGGCCCTAAACGATGTTTTTTGGAAAAACCGGGAGCAACATGGGAGTTCATTCCAACTTCCATGTTGCTCACATCAAAAGTTATAGTCCTCGGATAGATCTTTCTAACGAGGTATTGTGCGTGTCAAACGGAGACCGTATGCCAAAGTTACGTCCCTGGGAAGATTGATGTACCAATTCACCCAAATGGGGCCCATAGTTTTGGCACTTCATCTCCTAGGGTTAGGTTTTTGGATGTTTAGGGTTGTCCATTGTTTCCCAATAATAAATAGGCCCTCGAGCCTGATTGTAACACAATTCAAAGGCATGTAGCCGCCACATCTCTTCTCAGAGATAAGCTACCAGCACCCTAGCTAGTTTATTTCCATTATGCCTGTAAGCATATTTCAGTTATTTATTATTAATGAAATGAAGTATTATTTCTGCTGCATCTCTGCTTTTATGTATATTTCTGCATTTCATTGTGTTGCTGCATAAATCTGGATCATCCCGTGAGTCTGAAACTCCATGGGTAGGATGCATGCGGGGCATAGATAAAAGAGAGGGTGAACCAGCTCAACATCATAACGATGGGACAGAAGCACAACAAGGTTCGGCAAGCCTAGCCTCGTTGTGCTTATAGCTCCAAGAAGCTATTCCCAAGCCCCCTGGAGCTCCTAGAGCTCATTGTCCAACTCAAGCAAGACCCTCACAAAGGGTCTTTCCACGATTCCAAGCTTCTCACGGAAGGTTAAGAATTTGACCTTCCCCAGGGGCTTCGTGAGAATATCCGCGACCTACTCATCAGTCCCAATGTGATCAAGCCTTACGGCGCCTCGCTGTACAATATCTCGGATAAAGTGGTACCTAATATCAATATGCTCGGATCAGGGTCGTGGAACACAGGATTCTCAAAAAGACGAATCCCACTCTGGTTATCGCAAAGGATATCAGTGGTATCTAGCACATGTCCAAACAGCTCACTGAAGACCTTTTTCAACCAAACAACTTCACAACAGGCCATACTCACTACAACGTATTCGGCCTTAGCGGTGCTCAAAGCAACCAATTTCTGCTTCCTGCTCATCCAAGATATCGAAGCAGATCCCAAGGTGAAGAAACATCCTGATGTGCTCTTGCGATCCACCACACTGCCAGCCCAATCGGCATCAATATATCCATGGAGTCTCAAACTCCCGGCTGTGTATCTCAGCCCATGGTTGATTGTGCCCCAAAGATATCTCAATAGATTATTGGCACCAATCCAGTGAATGTGATGACACTCAACCATATGTTGACTCAAAGTGTTCACTGCAAAACATACGTCCGGATGAGAGTTCACTAAGAACATCAAGGTCCCTACGAGTTGTCGATACTCGGTGGGATTTCTCGGCTCGGGCCCAGCAACGCTTCCACACAACTTCTTAAAGTTGAGTTTCATCGATGTCGACACAAACTTACAGTCCACCATTCCAAATCTCTCCAGCAACTTCACAATATATTTTCCTTGAGATAGAAAAATCTCACATTGATTTTGCCAAATCTCCAAGCCTAGGAAATAGTGCATCAGTCCTAGGTCATCAGTCCTAGGTCCTTCACTCTGAACTTGGAAGCTAGCTCCCTCTTACATTGATGAATGAGAGGGTCAACACCTGTCAGGAAGAGATCGTCCACATAGAGAACCAGTATGAGAGGCCTTTCTTTATCAACCTTAAAATAAAGGTTTGGATCAACATCACTTCGAGTGAAGCCCAGCTTCATCAAGTAGCTATCGATCCTCTCATACCAAGCCCTGGGGGCCTGCTTCAACCCATAGAGGGCTTTCTTCAACCTGCATACATTTGAGTCTCTATCCTAGACTTTGAACCTCAGAGGTTGCTCCACATAAACCTCTTCCTTGATTGAACCATGTAGAAAGGCAATCTTCACATCCATCTGATGGTCAATCCATCCTTGCGTTGCAACAAGGGCAATGATAGATCGGATGATGGTATAGCGAGCAACAGGTGCAAATATATCATCATAATCTATGCCTTCCTTTTGAGAGAAGCCTCGAGCAACAAATCTTGCCTTGTACTTTTCAGCACTTCCATCGGCTCCATGCTTGATCTTGAAGAGCCATTTCGAGGTGACAACAGATTTGTCCTCTGGTCTTGGGACCACTTCCTAGACATCATTATTTATAATGGACTCATATTCTTCGTGCATAGCATCCTTCCAAACTTGATGCTTTACGCCTTCTTCAAATGATCCAGGCTCAAATTGTACAATTGTACTCATGGCTGCTAGGTACCCTTGGTACCTATTCGGCTTCTTACTTTCACGGCATGTCCCCCTTGGGGCAATATGTCTCTCGACATCTTCGAGAGTGTCCCTAAGCCATGAGGGTCTCCTTTTATTTGAAGGAGGTGGATCAATAGGATCCATTGTTCCTTCAACATCGAGCATAGGTTCATCCTTCAGTTCTTCCTGCCTTCCAGCTTCTTCTTCTTATTCTTTGTCTTCCTTTGAACTAACTAGGAAGATTTTTTACTTTCTTGAGGGCAACATCTTCATCGAAGGCAACATTGTGGCATATCTCCACTTCTCTTTGACCAAGCACATAGATTCTATATGCCTTCGAGGTTTCACTGTAGCCTACAAACATTCCCTTCTTTCCAGAAGCATCCAGCTTGCTTCTCTTTTCTTATGGCACATGAAAATAAACAAGACTTCCAAAAACTCTAAGGTGGGAGACATCCGGCTTCTTACCAGAGAAGACTTCCTCGAGATTCTTGGAGTCCAAAGTGGAATGCAACCATCTATTTTGAACATACACAGTAGTGTTCGCAAGTTCTCCCCATAGAAACTTCGGAAGACCTTGGTCATATAGCATGGCACGGGCAACTTCCACAATGGTTTTATTTTTTCTTTCAACAACACCATTTTGCTCAGGAGTATACACAGTTGTGGTCTCCGTCTTAATACCAACTTCCCTGCAAAAGTCATTGAATTCATTTGACTCATACCCAGTCCCATTATCAGTCCTCAAAATTTTGATTTTCTTCCCGGTTTGATTTTCAACCAAGGCTTTGAAGGTACAAAACCATTTGAATTCTTTGTCCTTCTTCTTCAAGAAATATATCCAAGTCTTGTGGGAGAAGTCATCTATAAAAATTATGTAATACGAACATCCTCCCAAGGATGTTACGACATACCAGATAGGTCAGAATGTATCTTGCAAGATATCCGATGTCTTTGTGACACTAGAGGGGAAAGGTCCCCTTGTATGCTTCCCTTCAGCACAACCCTGACATATACCTTCATGATCATCTTCAAACTCGGGCATCCCTATCACCACCTTCCTTGCTTTGGGAAGGACTTTGTAATGAAGGTGTGCAAACCTCTAGTGCCATAGCTCGGTTTGAAGAGTTGTATCACATGACATGGCCCCCAACAGACTTCCTCCAACCTGATAGAGTGTATCAACTCTAAAACTAATAGTAAGAGCTTCTTTGAAGTTCTTCTTCGAAATGCATACCTTTCCATCAATGAATGCCACCTTGAATCCTTTGTCTTCCATTGCCGAGATGGACACAAGGTTCTTTTTCAAATAAGGTACATACAACACATCCTGTAAGCGAAGGACTTGACCTTGAGATAGATGAAGGGTCACAGTCCCTGTCCCTTTCATGGGATAGGCAGCATTGTCTCCAAGGATAATTTCTAAATTAGTATCCTTCTCAATTAGATCGGAGAGGGCTTCTTTATATCCAGTGAGGTGCCTTGAAGCAACACTATCAATCACCCAGACATCCAGGGTGTTGGGAGGAGATGCAGCAGAGAGGGCAGATATAAGAATATATTCATTTTTCTTACTATCAACAACATCGGACTCATCATACCTGGAATTTCTTGACCTCTTGAAAAGTTGGCCATTTCCACTTTGATCAGAAGGAGCCTTCCTTTTTCCTTTGAACCTGTTGTTCCTTTGATTTCCATTCCCCCTGAAGTTGTTGTTGTCATCATCCTTGGGAGAGTCCCTTCTATTGGGGCACTCTCTTGCATAGTGACCAAGCTTGTTACAAGTGTAACATCTTCCCCTTCCTCCTTTGGGCCCCGCTCTTCCATGGTTTTGATTTCTCGGACCACCATGGTTCTTCTTCTTTGCATGAGCGGTAAAGGTAGTAGGGTCACCTCCCTTCCCATTTGAGGGATGGTCTCTTTCCATCATTCTTGTCTCCTCTTGAGTGCATCTTGTCAACAATTCATCAAAGTCAGAAATCACATTATTATTTAGAATAGTGTTGAATACATACTATTCCCGAGGGAGTCCTCCAAGAGCAATGAGGACAAGCTCTCGATCAGCTACCTCTTCTCCTATGGCAAGGAGATCATTCCTGATTTCTGTGAGCCTCATAAAGTATGATTGAATGGATTCATCTTTGCCCTTCTTGATATTCTTCAACTTGTTCTTGAAGAAAAGAACTTGATTAGCATTGTTAGCCCTGAACATGCTAACCAACTTATTATACATCTCTTTAGATGTGCCCAGCTCGGAGACATAAGCAACCAAGTGCTTATGTATAGAATCCTTGATAATCATCTTCACTCCCCTCTTCTATATTTTGTCTTTGTGGCAGCCGGTGCATTTGATGGAGGCTCATGAATCTTCCCCTGCACATAATCCATGACATCTTGATCTTCTAATACCAAATCCATGGACATCTTCCAGGCATAATAATTAGACTTATCAGTCAACTTATCATCAGTCTTGAAACCCTTGCAGGTTGAGGAGGCCATTGATCCTTGACAAGACTTCTTCTTCAGTGATTTCTTTTCACACTATCTTGGCCTTTGTCTTCACCTCAGCTCTGATACCATGTTAAATTTAGATAACCATGATATGTTCTATGCTTAATGCAGATTTACTTCAGTGTTTCTTATAGGTGCAATTCAAGTTAGCAACTACATAAACTTGTAAGTGAAATGCTGATAGAACATAAAAATAGATCAGCAGAAGACAAGCCAAATAATATATCTGAATTTGTAATTCTTCTTGTCCAACAAATATAGAGATGAATGTTTGTTACAACAGTCAACAGGATCCCCTAGCCAACAAAGTCTTGAGTTGGCCAAACCAACTTCTCCAACAACCAAATCTGCCTTTCTCCAAGTGTCACACACACCCCTCAAAGACAGATCCAAAAATTCAACGCAAGTCAACAGCAAATGGTCAACGCAAAAGTCAACGCTGCAGTGAATGGACAACAGTCAAAGTCAACATTTCTCCTCTATTCTTGTGCCCTCAAATGCAGCCTCAAGAAATCAGATTTTCTGTGCTGAAATCAAAGTCAAAGCACAAGTGTTGACCCAAAGTCAATGCTGGTCAATGCTGTCCACAAAGCCCTAAAAACAGTCTGAAAAATTCAGCAGCTTCTTCAGGTTCAGATTCACACGTTTGAGGGATGGAAGCCTCTCCTAGGCTGTACGAACCAATCAGATCACAAGTAGAATGTGTGATGAGATGATGATGAAATGAGCATCTTCTCTCTTCTATTTATATCCATCAGTGAGGGTGTGTGACACATCTATTGGGCTTTTGAGCCTACATTACAAATCTGGCCTACCTTGTCAATTTGCATGTGTGGAAAATAAAATAAAATTATAAGTTCTGCTCATCCAAACAAGATGATATTTAGATCAATGTTGCACCTCTCCAAAAGAGGAATTCAACAAAAATACAATCATCATCATATGAGCAGTGCAACATGGAGTTTGGACCTTGAGAGAATCTGGAAAGTTGCCAAAGACTCTATATGAATCTAGAAAGGGATATAGTGGGTCTTAGACGACGCCTGGCCATTAGTGACAATAGTATATAGTGCTTTCCTATTAGCCAAGGCTCATCGGATAAGTTGGAAATTATTGGAAGAAGCAAATGAATGATAAGGGAATTAACCTATGAAATGGTCTCTAGAACACCCGTATTATGAATCCAATACAGAAAATTGTATGAAAAACTTGCACACTGCATATGTACACCAAATATAGGCATGGAGCACAGTTCCCAAAGTGATGATAATAAGGTGAGCTACATAATAACTTATACATTAGGAGAAGAAGACTTAAGAAGATAAGTTTATTAATGTCCAACAAATGACCAAAAATCAGGTCAATGGGACGGCACAGTATGTAAGTGACAATACAAAATGAAAGTGTGACGGTCACTCCCATACAAAAAGCAAGAAACAAAAATGATCACTATGATCTAAGAGAAACTACTGTAATGGCAAAAGGAAATACACTGCTCTGGAGCCAAGGTCATGGGAATGAACCTTAGTGCTCCAAGAGACTGTCGTCGGGCCAAGGATAGAGAAGACTGAAATTGGACTTGTTGCATGTCTTTCCCAAAATTTGAGGTAGTAAAGCTAGAGTTCTGATGAAAATATTTCAATGTACAGAACAGGAAACTTGTATGAGAAAGATGATCTCTATTATCTAACCTTCTATTGTGATTAAACTTTCAATCAAAAGAAGAATCTCAAAAGTACAAATGGCGCAAAAGATTATATATTATTTGGCATGCAAGGTTTCCTTTAAAATGGGATTCCTTTCTTGGTTCACTGTACTTTGCACACGACGATTTCAAGCCTGATCACCTCGCTCTTGCCACTATACCACACTCCTGTGGAAAACTATTGCATAAATTAAGAAGATATTGGCTATGTTTTTATTTTCTGTGTGTCTTACGGAGGTACAGACTTTCGATACAAGGCCCTTTTACAGGGATGTTTATGTTACAATGGTATTGGTGGGTTGTCTTCCTTGAGGATTCTTGATGCTGCTGCAAATCTATCTAGTGGCCACTCTTCACTTCATGTGGTCAAAGAGGTGCCATAACATTTGAAGGTTTTTTTGGGGACTAGTTTCAAATAACCTTTATGCAGCAAGTTTTTCTTTCCCCAATCTGGGAGAGTTTAAATATTGTAGTGAGCTTATAATAACAATAACAATTATAATTTATTTTTAAGGTCACAACCAAACCAGATAACAAATTGGTGTATGAGACCTTTGTTTGTGGGACAGGGGACTTGCCTCCAAGCAGCAATTTGACCGCCAAATTTTACAAAGGTGTACATAGTCTACCCCTCTGGATTTGAATCTATGAGCTCTTACGAGGAAACACATGCTCTTAATCATTAGGCTCACTCAAATTGGAATCCTTCAGTTAAAGAACTGCAAATGGGGGGCATTTATTCTATAAAAATCACCCAGAACTTCCTGCAATGACTATTCAGTTAAAGAACTGCAAATGGGGGACATTTATTCTATAAAAATCACCCAGAACTTCCTGCAATGACTATTGAGAGTACAAGAGTACAATGAGCACAAGCACCGTCATCATTGAAGAAGCTTGAACCCTGGTGGGGGTAATAGCATCACCCCACTATCGCCAACCCAATAAGCCACTATTGTCAGCATTTGAAAATTTGTCCAAGCAAAGAGTAACATAAAATCGATAAAATATCTATTCCCGATTTTGAACTATATAACTATTCAATGTTCAGTGCCTTGAGTGTGAGAAAAGGATTGTGAAAAGTTAGATGTTGGAGCTATCTTGTGCACTTGCCCTGCATCATAATTTAATCTTGTAGAAGAATGCCCCCCTTTGTAATCCAATTCTGATAAGAATCCAGCAGAATTTTCAGGCATAAATTAAGTTTCACCGTTATCCAACAGTCTTTCATGGTGGAATGATCTTCTGGAGTGTTTCCCCAATTTTAAATCAAGACAGCTCGTCAATTATTTAATTAGAATTCCCGATTGATAAGAAGTTTGACTTCCTATGATACTGGATTCCAGTCACCAGAAGGGATGTTTATTGCCAGATTAAACAGCTCCCATCCGTACGTAGTATTAATTTATTATGAATACGCCAAAAATATACAAATTCTGAATAAGGTAAGACGGTAATTTTGAGGAATTCGCGCAATGAATATTTAAGGCGTTAATTTTGAAGAAATCGTGCAATTAATACTTACGCATATAGAAATACATTCAACAAACAGAGGCAAAGTTTTGTTGGGGACGACGTTAAGTAAACATTTCCGTCAAGTACACCATCAAATCTGAGTCCATCCACATCTAGAAAGTATAAGGGCGTGAAAAGTAAGCCAAGCGCAACAGGAGCGAGAAATACTCCCGCTAAGAAGTATAGAACAGGCAACTGCATCAATCGATCACACAGCACTGGTTAAAGAAGTGTATGAACACTTAGTTAATTGACTTCATAAATAGCAAAGTGCAAGGGAATGGTGAAAATGTAAGAGCGAGTGACCTTAAGGCAGGCTACGTACGAGTCCTGGATCACAGCAACTAAGCCCTTGTTCTGTCTTACTAAAAGCCCCTCCATTCCCTTTCTGCCCTTGGGCTTGCCATCTGCTCTCGTGCTTACTCCCTCGAAAGTTGCTGCTCCTACACCTCCTGCGTCTTCTCCTTCGTCTTTTCCATCAGATGACTTGATGTATCCAGTCATGTGGTTCACCAAGCGCACTGTATGCTTCAGTCTCCTCCATTGATTTCGCGCTCCGCTTCCTGTTACTCCTCCAACTATGCTCTCACTTTCTCTTGCAGTGTTTGGCTTCTTTTTTTGTAAAGGAGTAAGTCCACCATTACCATTACTATTAAAACAGGGGATCTCATCTCCATCATGAAAACCATCAAATCTGTTGGAACTTTTCAGATCCGCGCTTCCTTTCCGATCTACCCCCACTCCCTCTTCTAGTGCCTCTGCTTTGGTGTAGTTAACAGATACATTAGACTTCTTACCTTTCCTATTCAAACGGGTAGGCATGGTGCTTTTTCCCCAACCTCTGTCTGTTGTCCACTTGATCCCACCATGTACCTGTAAGTACCATTTTCCTTGCGATTGTAAGTAGAAAGAGTCTCAACCTGGAGGAATCCGAGTCACCGTCAATCTTCCCATTTTCTTTAATTGTTTTTCATTTCCATACAAACAATCACTCACGTCGACGTTTCATTCATTGCACAAATGTTTCTCAAAGGAGTTGTCTACCGAGGCCGCGTTTTGGCCCGGACGGCAGAAATCTGCCGGAATTTGGTCAACTAAATTTTAAAAAATCAGGTAGTTGCAGTGCTTGGAATCCATTTTGATCCATTTTGGATAGTGAAAATGGATTCAGCACTATCAAAAACCCCTGGGCACTCAAAATACTAATGTTTAACAACTATAAACAAATTTCTGAGCAAATCTTTACCAGATTTTTTGGAAATTGTTACCGGATTCTGCGTCAAAACGCGGCCTCGGTAGACTACGCGTTTCTCAAATGAATCCAAACACGTCCTTCAGCATAACAACAGCTCTGGAGTCTGAGCCCCTGGAATTTCCCATTTTCAATTATACTTTAATATAAACAATCATCAACCACGTTGACCCTCCAATCAGGAACCAATACAGGACGCCAACTAGATTATGTGCTACACCTTAAGTGAATTTGCCTTCCTGAAATATCTTGTTTTTAAGATCTATCTATATGTTTTTTTTAATGCTACACCTTAAATGAATTTGCATTCGTGAAATGTCTTGTTTTTAATACCTGCCATCTATGTATTTTTATGTCTGTCATCCATGTGTTTTTTATACCTGCCATGAGGCTGTTTTTTATACCTGCCCATACGCAGGTTATATTGTAATTGCTTTTCACTCATTTAAAAAAATAAAAAGTATCGACTTTTTGTTTTATAAAAAAATTTGCAAAGTTTTAAAAAATTATAATATTAAATTCATTTTTCTGAAAATTAAAATTAGTTTTAGAATTTTTGAAATTCAAAAAAATATATTTTTTGATTGGTTTAATTGTTGATTTGACAAATTTTATAGGATGTAATTTACAAATGTCAGATATAAAAATTATATAAAAAAATAAAATAAAAATAAAAAATCTTTAAAAATTGTCTATTTGCCAAATGTACAACTGGATATATTATTAAACTATACCCTTAATTAATGCAAGAGTCATT
Organism: Pinus albicaulis; assembly: GCA_034641835.2. Classification (NCBI taxonomy): domain Eukaryota; kingdom Viridiplantae; phylum Streptophyta; class Pinopsida; order Pinales; family Pinaceae; genus Pinus; species Pinus albicaulis. The sequence goes on along the minus strand of CM076575.1, from coordinate 510,583,777 downwards.
ATGAAACTATACCACACAATTCCAGAGTTTATTTTTTTAAATTTAAAATCTTCACATTATTTATTACTGAACGATAATAAGACACGAAACGACAAACAATAAAACCCTTTCTTCCCACCAAAGATTTGGGAGAGGACAATGAAAATGTTTATGTGACCTACAAAAATCATTAGCAATCACAATTTCAAGGTGAAAAACCTTTAAGCTTGGAAGAAGCTATTCATGCTAAGGAATGGGTTGATGGGACCCCTGCTTCGGTCTCCTCCTCCGGCGTCAGCAATCGCCAAACCTCCTTTGTCGACCCTTCCCTACCCCCCTCCTCCTCTCGTCACCCTCGAGCCCCAACGTCTGCAGCCTCCCCGGAGCCCCTCCTCCTCCTCCGCCACCCTCCTCCCCTGCCCCCACACCCTCAGCGACCCTCCACTATCCACGAATCCCCCGTCCCATCACCCTTCCTCCCTTGCATTAACTGTGAAGTTCGAATTTAAAGCGTCATTTCTTCGCGTGCCCACTCACTCTGACATTCCCAATTCGGATTTCCCCCTAGCACTCCCATATTTGGACTTTTCACCATTGCAATTCGGAGCTTGACAAGCTTGCATTGCACTCGGCAGGCTCCAACTCTAGCAACACTGTATCAAAAGACTACATTTTTTTGGAAGGCCAATTCGTACCTCGAATGCTATGAAGGGAGGCATCGTTTTGGTGATTAAATGTTGGTATGGATTTGTACATAAAAAAATCGAAGACCTCTCTTTGTGAGTTTGATGTGATCTGTTTTTAAAAGTGTGTCCAATTCTAGGGTATTGTGGAATTATATGATATGGATTTGTACATAACTTTCTGCAAGACCTCTTGTTGTAAAGTTTGGTTTGATTTATATTTAAATTTCTATGAAGACTTTAAATTTTCTTAAGTTTATCTACTCAAATTGATTGAACTAATCCATTAAGCTAATATTTTGAGTCTAAATTGAGTTCAACAAATTGTATTGAAATATTTTGCATTTTCCAAGTTAAGTTGGATGAAACCTAAATATATGGTATGAAGTAAGAATTATGACATGTAAGTTTATTATTTTGTGAAAAAGGAAGTAGATATATAAGTGCCATGTACTTAATTATGTAAATTATTGTTTGGAAGATAGGGTATATTCACACAAGTTGAACATTTCAAGACTATTGTTCACATACATGGATCAAATACTAGTACATTGATATCTAGATGATTTAAACAATTTTTCATTATATCAACATAAACCATTCTTTGAAAATTTGTCAAAAGTTAAATTCCTTCACAACCAGACTACTTCCATAAGAATCTTTCAACTAATGATGAATTCACCATTAACACATTAATCATTAAGAAAATACAAAAATAGTTTCCCCAAGTACTGTTTTGAGGGGCCTTGAACATTTGGGGAAATTAGATATCAAGTAATAACAGAGCTGGTAAGTGGGAAGTTGAAAACATACATACAACCAGAACCATCTTAATGGAAGTTTGCTATAGTTATATAGCAGAATCTATTGAAATGGTATGCTTTCCTGAGTGATTTTCTTATGTTATTACCCTTGCATTAGTGCCACTTATGAATGACTAGTAATTTTATTGTATGCTTTTCTCTTCTATATCCTCATTTATTATTGGCACTACAGGCTGTTTAATGTTAAAATTTAAATGCCTAATTCTAATATCATGTTATTGTTATTTTTTTCCAGCTATTGTAAACATAAAAAAGGAGCAAAAGAGGATCATGTGCATTGAGGTCTCATGTTATCCTAATATGGGATGAGCAATCGTTCAATTTTTTCTTTACAATAGTGCAACAAAACATGTGTTGCATAGAAGAAAGAAGTGCAAGGAAGGACTACAAATAACGAGGCATTTTACATTTCCCTTGTCGAAGGGCTGAAAGAGGCAAAAAATATTGGTGTCAATGATATCACCATATTCACAAATTCAAAGTTAACTTGCAACTAGATGAAAGGAACATCTCAAGTTCGAAAGGACAATCTCAAACCCCTTTATAAGGAATCCAAAATCTGGAGTTATGAATTTCAATATTTTAAAATAGATTACCATGCAAATATACAAAGAATGTCCACTCATCTATTGTGTGGAGTTGTGAATGATGACATAGGGTCATCATTTGTTACACCAGAAGTCATTGAGCAGCAGCAAGATAGGTCGTCGTTATGGAATGTGTGTTTGTTTTCATTTTTGTAGGGGCGCTCATGGCATGGTTATTTCATTAAAGAAGAACCCGTTAATATACCTTTTTCCCCTAGCCTGCAAAGATTGGGTTACCTTGTATGGGTGACAAGTATATGGACAAATGTGATATATTCCATGTATATGGAGAAATGCAATATTTGCATGGTTTGTGAATAATAATTGAATGTTGTTGAGGTTATAAATATTTTCTTTTGTGTTATTTTATCATGTTAGTGATTTGAATTTTCTAATGTATTGAGGCAATTTTGTCTTGATTTAAAGGTTAAATTAGTGAAGGGGCCTAAAAATGTTAACATTAATGTGAAAATGTTCTATTTTTGTGAGATAAAACACAACCCCTAACAACCACCATTTCCCTCTTTCATGTTTTTTATTGGGATTGGGAAATTACGCTTAAATTATAAGCAAGAAAACAGTATTAAAAACATTAAATCCAATGACTTTCAAATCCATAGAATTGACCATTACCAAATTATTATATTTTAAATAATATCAACTCTCTAACCTTGAGAGAAGTGGCAATGCCCTATAAGTGTAGGCCATAAAGGTACACCCTCCAAGGGAGGGCCTTATCAATTTGTAAGGCTCTGTGTTATTGACCAAATCCTAGAATGACAAACAATTTTGACCCAATTAGTAGTAGCAGGTCAATTAACATAGTGAAGACACATGCCATAGAAATCCCTAGCAAGCCATAATTGGTGTGGGCCATAACTGCAGATCAATCAGATGGAAAATTAGTCATGTGCCCTATGAGAGGTAAGTCTTGATGGTATAAAAATTGGGGTGAACGCAAATATGGGCCATTGATAAGGTAAGACTAATTATAGAGAACAAAACCCATGATCGTCAACTTAGCCCTTATAGTGATGTGGAAGGGAGACACCTAGCCCCTTCCCAATAATGTGAGTTTCCAATCATATTTTAGATCGACAATGGGGAATGTTCTTGATTATAGATGTGTGGGACTTAGCAAAGGGGTTTGTGAGGCTTGAGGTTAAAGTACACTACTGATAGGTGCATATCTACATTGAAGATGTCCTCACGACATAAAATTTACTTTGATACACTAAAGAAGGGACATATGGCATGCCCTTCTTGGTGTGATTTTATCAGTTGTGCTCCAATACAAGGGAGATATTGCGACCCCATGAAGCTCTTAATCATTTGATTATTTTTTAATCAATGACTGGGGTTTTCCCTTCTATAGAAGAGATTGGGTGCTATCATATTTAGCACTGATATTGATGGGACACTTGGCACCCCTTGATTATGTGAAACATAATGTAACATTCCCAATGGAATAGGGCCTTTGACCCAAACAATTGTGGTCATTAGACAATCTCACAAGCTACTATTGTGATTTAACTAAATCAAACTCAAAACCAACACTGCAACTACTAAATTGACCTATTAAATCATTAACACAATATATGTGTTTTCTTCATGATCTATTTTACTGTTATTAATTATCAAAACCATAGAACACAATGATTGAGAGAAGAAACCAAATTATTAAGAGGAGACACGCTGTGAAAGAGAAAGAAGTGCTTAGCTCATAATAGCCAATAATACAATATCCAACCTAAGAATGTTCATTACTACAATGGTCGATCTAGAGTTTCATAGATCATAACAACATAAGTAAAAAAGAAGTAACCGAGCTTCCCATTGGCATCCTTTATTTATACCCAATGGTTCACTAGACCTAGTCAACTCTGCTCACTATAGGCCAAACATCTTTTTTAATTGGTGCAATTTTAATTAGAATATGGTTTCATAGATCATAGTGACATAAATAAAAAATAACACATACTCCTATTGGAAATCTTTACTTATACCCAATGGTTCACTAGGCCTAGTCAACTTTGCTTACGAGGTCGAGCATCTTTTTTAATTGATGCAATTTTAATCGACATTAGTTTGAGATGCATGAAAATAGTGGGAAATACGCTCAATAAAGGTCATGAAGCGCAACTCAATTGACATCAAGAATAACAACTAATCTAAAGGGATTTTCAAATTTGAACATGTATCTTATACTACCACATCAACAACATGCCTTTGACAAATGATTCAAGCAATAGAGACATAATCCATTTGTGTTTACAGTTACAAAGATCATTTAATATTATGTATTTAAGTGCAACCATGTGTTTGACCACAACCTCTGGATATCCCATGGATGTAAAAAAAATCCTAGTGAAAATTGAACCTTGCCCATTAATAAAAATCCTTTCACTCTTCTCACTAGCAAAAATATCTTTACTTCTCCTTAATAAATAATATTTTTTAATTAGCATTAAAATTATTTACTAGGTTATTTGAAATTTTATAAAAATATATAAATCCAAAAACATTTCCCAGGTTCCTACCTATCATCAATTTTGTTTAAAAATCAATAAATAATAACTTTCATTTTCCAAACTAAAAAGTCATGTATCTAAACTTGTACTCTCAAATCCAAGCACAATACAAAGGGTAGATAATCTTCAAAAGCATATTTCAATGGAATTTCAAAATCTTATGAATTCCAACTTCCATCAAATGTCAATGTCCTCCCAGATATAAAACAAAGGGTATAAACAAATTATTTTGATTATAAGATGTGATAATTACAGGTGCACCTTGTCCACTAAAATCTCGCAACTTGGTTTTTAGTTATAATGAATTACATAGTTTCCAAGGAGATGTGATAATTACAGGTGCACCTTGTCCATTAAAATAATGAAACTTGGATATTAGTTATAATGAATTGCATAGTTTCTATTTCGATAATGTGCGCTAAAGAAATGGAGGAAAAATCATACGCATTTCTATTTGATAATGGAGGAAAATTCATAGGCTATTCTAACCCAACCTTGAGATACATCCATTTGATTTGTAATGTTACATATTTAACTTCCAAAAAAAATTGCAAGCCTCCTTTAGAAAAATGTTGGAAAATTATTTATGTAGGCACTAGAAATCATTTTCCAGCACCTACAACAATTCTAGAAAATGGTGATGTATTTTGGAGTATAATGTTTCAAGTGAGTTACATCACTCCTCACCAACACTAAGATAAAAATGACAGATATGAAGGACTTATATTGATTAAGTTAGAGTAGAGGGCTAATAAAGATTTATCATTTATAGTATCAAAAGTAGGATATTGTAGGAAAAGTAGAACAACGTGAAATGCAAATTGTGCAATAAATAAAGCAAAAATTAACCACCACAAGAACTGATATAGAGATAATAGACAATACATAAAATAAAAGGCCCTTGTTATAGGAAAAATAATGTAAAGGGGGTGCATCAGTTACCATCCCCTTCCAAAAACCAATTAGTGTAAACAGTTTGCAAAAAAACAGTCTTGGAAAATAAATAAATTAGTTCATAACCTAACACCCATGATATGTAACATTCAAGGCCATAGTATGTATTTTGCTTCACTCGGCTTATTATTGAAATTCCCTTCGTTGAATTGAAGTCTGGGACTCTTTTGTTGGACATAACTGTATATTTCTATGCTAAGGGTAAAGCTCAACTTTTATGGGTGAATGTTTGTAGGTGACTGTTTGCATACTCTCGACCATCTTTTGAGAATGGGAAGACCTTTGTAAAAGTAGTTATTTAACAGAGATCGTTTTGTTCCATATTAGGGATATTCCTTTCCTTTCCTTGGCTGACTTCAATAAAGGTAATCAAATGTAATACATATCAATTCTTAACATGATGATTGTTGTGAAAAACTCTTAAGTGTGTCCTCTCTTTTGTGCTTCTTGAACACACCCACTCCCTTTTGAGTTAAATTGGTTTGATATTTACATTTCACATTCTGGGGTTCCATTTTAGCAACTTAGACATCCCAAAATTTTGACATGCGTATTTCCATGTTCAGTAGCCTTTGCTTAAACAAAAGTACAAATTCAAAGGCCATTGGCACATCCCTTAATGGATTGGACTTGATATAGACGATTCTTAAGTGGTTGGAGGAGAAAACAACCTCTCAGAGACTTGGACCCTCCTTTAAGAGGCATAAAGATGAGGCCATCTAAACATGGTCCTATAGACCATTCTTGTACAAGGAATGGCTTGAACTTAGGCATGTTATCTTCAAACAAAATGTAGTTAAGAAATATAGATACAATTTCCTACAGGGGTTTGTTGGAAGAAATAGGGTTTTTTGGCAAGGATTGCTTTCAAATGACACAGTTAACAAAAACACAATGGATATCTTCAACACCCTTAAAACAAAATACCAAATACAACCTCCCGAATGCGGGTGATTAAGAGGGAGATTATTTGGAGGGCTCATGGGCTAGCAAGTGGCACAGCCACATGGCCACCCACAGGTCTCAGCGGCGGGCATTAAATTGCCTTGACCGCTCCCACAACTGCAAATTAACTCCGCTCAATTGCCGATGCCATCGCCGATCCTTCAAAATGAATACGCCTGGTCGTCTTCCTCCTTCGCCTCTGTCGTTGAGCTGCAATTGCCCCCATGGAGTCTCAGAGCCAAGCTCCCAAACGCCTACAGGGTGGCGTTGTAGTCTCCTCTGTTATCACCCTGTAATTAGCAAGATTGGCAAAAGTCCAACTGCAGGGGCAACATCAAACCACTTTGGGATTCAAGGATCTAGCCCTCCTGAATCCAGAGAGGGATCTCTCTATAAATGAGTTAAAAGATGTGATCTTCAAAGGCTGAAATTGTGATATTAGGCTAGTTATGAAGAGCATGGGTTGTGTTTGTTTGTTTTTTCGTTGGGCACAGACATAATGAAGGTAAAATCAACTCAAAAGAAAAAGTGAAGATGTCTGCAAGTGAAGGAATGTTTTCGGCTGACGGAAAAGGTAAAGACAGCTTTAACCCATTGGGCCATGGAGTCGTAGGAGGATTTTAATTGGACAGCAAGGTTCAAGCAGGATCCATGGGGCAAGTTACTTATGTCAAAGGATCTTTAAAGGTGACTTTATGGGATGAAACAGATAAGAAGTGAAAGACCAAACAAAAGGAAGAACATGCACAGTCTAAGATCAAGTAAGTACTTTTAAACTAGCTTGCTTTCAACATGTACTTAAGGGGAAACATAAAAGTATTTCTGTTGATCAGGTAAGTGCTTTTAAACTAGCCTGCATTGAAGTAATTTCAATCATAAACATTTAAAAAAAACAATTCAAACAGCTTAAGATCAGGTAAGTGCTTCTAAACTAGCCTGCTTTCAGCATGTTCAATAAGGAAACACAGATGATAATCCCAAAGAGCAATCTAGATCAGGGAAGTACTTTTAAACTAACCTGCATTAATAAACTCTAGGGAAAACACAGAAAACATTCATTTTAAAGAGCAATCTAGATCAGTGAAGTACTTTTAAACTAACCTGCATTAATGTACTCTTCAAAGGGAACATTCAAATGAAGAAAACATAGAAGTAAAGCTTTCAGTAAGAGTAGGGTACCGTGGAGGGTATATCCTAACTCTATGTTTGCTGCTCTTTATCAGAGAAAGTGAACAGAGTGAAAACATTAAGGAAAATAACAATAGACAGTAAGGAATACATCACCATTGACACAAATTATGAATCCCATAAATCAGCAGCTTGTATTTTATATTCAAACCAGTTACAATCAGCAAGCCCGGTGGGTCTCTACAACTTCAATCTTTTCATATCGGCTTATGTATCTTCCAGTTGCATACAGGGCATCAGTGGTTTCAGAATAACTATTACATGCATTCATATGTCTAGAGACCAACATTTTCTCATCTTCCATAGCGGTATTTATAGAAGAATGAAGAGGTGGGAGGATTTCCCAGGGGTCAAGTATTATCAATTATGCAATTAATGCAATTCCTGGCCTTTGGGAACCAGGCAAGGCATAAGGTGGGAATATAATCGTTTATAACTCTACTTCATAACTCAGTTTGTGTCATTCGAGGCCAAATGATTGAAAAGACCTGCTTCCCGACTGTTCTTCAACTTCTAGAATGGTTTTGCCGACAATTAGAGATAAGATTCTTTGATTTCGCATTAATTGTTCGGCGATCTTTAATTTCTGCGAGGCTGCTGGTGTCTTTTGGAGCTATGGAGGGTTCAATTAGCCTCTTTTTATGGCGGTGGAGGCTTTTTCAGCTTGACAGATGTCTTCGTCGTTCCCAAAACACCTTTAATTAACTTGAAATCTGTGTTTTGGGTCTTCAATCTCCGGTTCTGATAACTTTTGTCTTCGGCGCTGATACTCTTTAACGAATGATGAATTGTGCTTGTCTTCTGGTGCGCAGGGCAGTAGCGGGGTCGAATGGCATCAATGGGTCATGAATTCACTGATAAAATGTAAATCTAACACCCTTCAAATGATTCTTTATGAACTCAGAAGACAGAGGATCGTCACCCTCGGCCTTTGTGGTTTCTTCAAAATGGCGGAAAAATCATTTGAAAACCTGCAAAATGCAAACAATTTGTTATAAAATCCTGCGTATTTGGCTGACTGCTTAAGAGGTGTGTGCGGAGGAGCGTTGGATCATGGAGCGGGGGCGTAGATCAACGGCGGAGATGCAGCGGCGGAATGTAATGAGCAAATTCTTTGTAAACCACGAAATATGTCATTTCCGACTTTACAAAGGAAAAAAAAACGTTTTTTATATGAAAGGCGGGGGTATCATATGGTGGGCTCGGCAGGACTGATCGCAAATCGCAAAAGTGGAAAACGCGATGGCGGATTATGCGACGGAGAGAAAATGCGATATTGTGATTATGCGATGGGCGCCCGATTGCGGGGCCGTTGGGCGCATGGAGGAACATATGACCGAGGCGTTATATAGGCAAGGGGCTTATCGCAGCGCAAAATTTCAATTTTGCGATGGTCTTTCAATCAACCCATCGCATTTTCTGCGGTCGCGATTTTGCGATGGATCGCAGCGCAGATTTTTGCGATGAACACTTTTAAATAAAACTGCAATTTGGATTTCTACGATCTGCGCTTTGCGATAAGCGCCAAAGGGTTTAGAACTCGGTTCCAGGGTGCGGGTATATGGATGAAAAAGAGTTAGGGGCTTAAGCTCGAGGGGGCTTAAGTCCTATACATAAAAACATGTATTTTCATGGTTTTTGAAGGGTTTTTTGAAGGAAATGAAGGTTTCGGTAAGGTTAAAAAGTGGGTTTTAACCCTTATAAAAGGGATTTTAATGAAATAGAAAGGGAGAAACATGAAATTGTGGGTTTCTCATGAGAAATGGAGAATAGAAAATGGGGTTAGTGTGGAAGAAAAGGAAGGGGGATAAGGGGTTCTGCAGCAGTATTTAACTTGGGATTTTTGAAGGATTTCAGAGGCTTTTCGGATGTAAACAACAATGTAGGATCTAGACAGAGGAAAAAGGCAAGAGGCCTTATAGAGACTTCAAGAGCCAACACTTTTTAGCAATGAAATTTGTTCCTTGAAGGCTCCAAAAAGTTTTAGCCACATTCTGGTATAACAAAATTTTATAGGTGGCTAACATCCTCTACTGCATTGAGGTGGTTCCCGGCCTGCACTTATCTCAGAGTCTTCTTTTCCGTTTGAATTTCGTCCCTGTGGACAGACATTCCTTAGCTTTTGGGTTCTCGGCTCCACTGGTCCCTCACCTTGCTGCTACCTCAGTTCAAAGCTCTCATCCTCCCCACTGCTCCATCATGCCCCGTCTTCGCCATCGAATGCGTTGTTGCCGTGGCAGCAGTAGAGGCAGAGCTGCTCATCCCTCTCCTTCTTCCCACTCTGATACTTCCCCCTCTTCTTTGGAGCATTCACATGGATGCTATCCGGCCACTCGTAGTGGGTGTGACCATGCTGGAATTTCAGGAAGGTCCCGCTCTCCGCCTTCGCATCCTCCTGCCACCACCTTATGCCCGACGCTATCTCAGTTGGAAACAATTGCCTCTCCACAACCCACCCACTCTGCTCAATTCCACTATTCGTGCATCTTGGACCACCCGCGCATAATTGCAACCATTACCATCTCCTTCAAAGAGGAACCCACCAGTACGGCATGCCTTCAACCCAGAAAACTGCAGAAGTCCTCCAACCAAGGCGCTCCATCCGCAGCAGAGAAGAGTGACCCAGCTTCCAGCAGAAAAAGTAAAGGCTTTGACAGTAGCAGCGAAGATTGGAAAAGCGGTAAAGACGCTCCTGGCAAAGCTCGTGACACCACGGAGTCCCGGAACGCAGCGAATGCCACCCACGACAAGCTTACAAACGACACCGATGAGTATAAGTGTCTTATTGTGGAAGAGACAACTCCCTCTCCAAATGACACCTAAGCGCTCAAGTTCTTTCTAGATTATGGTTTCTGGTTCCAAGTTTTTTGGGCCTTTTTATATGGTTTCTGGTTTTAAGGTCTGTTTGAGGACTACAAACATTTATCTTTTTTCGATGTGCGATGTTGGTTTCCTCTTTGTGGGCAGCGATAGAACAACCAAATGGATTGGTTTCCCCTTCATGGGCAGTCCCTATTTTGTTATTTTTGAGAATTGTGCCTTCGGAATAGGCTAGAACTGCGAAGGCCTAAGCCTCCATGTATTTTATGTTACATTAATAGACATTAGTCTTATTTAGAAAGAAAAAAAATACCAAATACAACCAAGAATACTTTCAGCAAAGTTTCAAGGGAAAAGGGGTAGGGGATGACTGAGGGGAAAATTATAGGGAACTCCATTAAATGTTATGAATTTTGTTACAATTTTTATGTTGGTTCGGATAGAGGTGACTTTTTATTGACAACTCTAGTGCTCCCTCATTTAATTATCAACCTGGGGTAAGTCTTTTTATTTCAAGAGTGTCAACACAGTATATGCGAGTCAGCTGGTCTACGGATGCTCTTTGTCAGTCGTGAAGAAGGAATTACTAACTTCCTGAACTTGTTTATCCTATGAAGGGTGACTTGGATGGATCTTTAGCCTAAGATTGAGCAACATGATTTTTTGTTTCTCTATTGAACCAAAACAATAGCTTAACTGAACTGAACAACAATCTAATTAACCAAGCAGGTATTAGAATGATAGTAATGGAATTAAACAGAACATTAGTCTAAGTAAGTTACTCAGAAATGGAATCGAATTGAATCAACAGTCTAGTTAACTAAGCAACAATGAAGCAGCAGTATTCCTAGTTGTGCAATAATGAAACAACATTATAACTAAACCTGGCGATAATGAAACAACAATATAACTAAAACAGATTAAATAACTTGTACATTAGTGATTAAGTAATTTTGCATTGGAGTTCTCTGTAGGACTAAATTAAGAGACATTGATCAAATAGTTAACTGCTTCGTTATGCTAGAAAGAGAACGTAAATCATAGAGACGAATAATGCTAAAATCAACTTATTTATGATATGGAATTCAAATGCAGTGACAACAAAAGAACTAGAATTATCTAACAAAACATTGCCGTAAATAGGATTGCACTTGTCCTACTCTAAGAACACAGTTTCTAACGATCTTAAAGAAAGAGAGTTGTATTTGTATTGAATGGAGATATGCATACAACTACATCAGATTCACAAGTATTGGTTCTGTAACTATTTAGAATACGAAAACGTGCGTGGAGCTCCCAGAGGTTGGGCCCAAACCACCAGAAGCCTTAGCACTGTAAAAACTTTAAAAGATGATTATTCAAAACTCTATATCACATCCAGTGATGTTACAAAACATAATTAGACGGAATGTTCCTAATTTCTCTATTACAGGATGGATCTCCTTTCCTATTCTTCTCCTTTCCTCCTCTGTCCTTTGCCCTTTTAAAGGCGATCTTCGAGAATTTCGAGAGTGTTTCTCAAATGACAGCCCGCTACGTGTGGCTGTCGTTTGAGTTCTTGGACTCAGATTTGCTTGTTTGCCTTCTACCGGTCGTTGGAATTGATAGGACCTCATATGCTCGCATCCATTGGTTGGCTTCCATTCCCTATTGGTCCAGGTGTTTTTAATTTTCTACATGTGAAGACAAAAGGAGTCAATTTCTTATTATAAACCATCCTTTTCATCATTAGTCCGATTGTTCCCATTTTCATGATATTTTATTCCTTATTGTTAATGTGAAGAGGTATTCCCTCAAAATTAAAATATAATTTGAAGTATTTACAGGGTGAGAATCATACCTTCATCTGGGCCCAACATACTCCCCTGCTTACCTAGTTGCATGTCCTCATGCAAACAAATGATTAAGATGTAGTTGTGTTAAAGAGTAGGCAGGGTAGGCCTTCTCGTTGTGTGTCCTAAAGCCCTGTTTTATTTTTATGAGTGCAAATGCAGCGCCTGTGGCTCCTTCTGGAAATTCGTAATTGTGATTATACTCCTTAGGAGGAAGCCAAAGGAGAGGATTCCTATATCTGCATCCCAACCAGGCAGGCCCCATGTTGTAGACTAGGTTGCTGTATGAACGGAATCTGGAGGCAGCAGCCTTGAAATTCTTGTAATTGAATGGCTCCCTATTCTTCACATTGTTTGTGGAGGCCATCCACCATTGCTTGGTTGATGCTAAGGCCGCTTCACGAATGTCCTCAAAGTATTCTCGTGCATTTTCTATGATATCTTTATGGATGGGTCCCAGCCTAGACCTCACACCTAGCCTTCTCATGAAGTTCTTATGTTGGATGATCAACTGCAAGGGTTTCGTAGGCTCCCCCCTGATCCACAGATCTAGACTATGTTCTCTTTTCTGGAAGATGTCGTAGGCTTTAGCCCACCTGATCTGGTTTTTTGCAAATGAAAGGAAGGCTTGTAGTTGTACATCCCCTATGAAGGGGCTAGGGTTGTTGTCAGTGTCTTCTTCTAAGAAGAAGTTATGCATGTAGAGCTCACACAAGAGGCGTTGGACCTACTCATCCTGATCGTTACAGCATTGGACAAATTCTTCGATGTTCCTGAAGGTGGTGGACTTCCCTGCTCTAACAGCTTTAACTTTAAAGAGTAGATACCGTTCTGTTAGGAACAGGGCATAGTTGGTTGCCGGAGCTCTACATGATAAAGCATCATCATATAGAGAGAAAATTGTAGATATTTGCTTCTTAGCTTGCTCTACCTGTTCTTGCACCGCTTTAACCTTTGCCTACTCTCCTCTAAGCTGGGAGAATGTCTCATCTTCTGTGACAGAGAGGTTGGTAAACTTATTTTGCAGTGCCTGATATTCTCGTAATGGCACTGCCTCCGTTCTGCATTGTTTCAGTTCATGTCGTACTTGCACTAACTCATTTTGTAATCTCTGGTTGGCATCTATCTCTACTAAATGGGCGTAGGCAGGGACTTCCTCTGTTTGGATCCCCTTTTCTTCCATAATCTTCTGCTCAGTTTGGGTGGATGTTTTGATGTTGTTTTCCAGTTCTATCTGTACTTCAGCTTCGCTGGTGTCTACCAGGTTGGTCTGTACTTCAATTTCAGTAGTGGTTATAAAATTGGTTTGTGTTCCAGTTTCCATAGTGCCGATTAAGTCGGTTTGTATTTCACTTTCAACAGTATTTGTTGGTTCTGTTTGGGTCCCTCAAATAGAGGTTTTTGTTCTTGGCTTCCTGGCCCTTCTTTCTTTTTTCAGTTGCTTCCTCAGATATTTCACCAATTTCTCCAACCTCTTGCAGGTCTTTCTTAATTTCTCAGTTCTTCTCTTGTCTGAACCTTCACCTGTTCTCATTTCAGTAGGTGATAGGGGGTAGAATTCTCTCTTTCAGGGGTAGTGTCTAGAATGGTGTTGCTGATTACATCTTCAGAATTGACCTCAATGTGAGGGTCCTAACTAGGAGGAGCAATGCTACCTCCTGGTGACAAAGGGGTTGTCTCTGTGTGTGCGCTCTGCTCCACAAGGACAGTGTCACATGAATCATCATGTGATTCCAATCTCTCCTCTGCCTTTCCATCACTATATACTTCGTAATTATCAAAGGGAGATAGAGCCTCATCAACTTGCGGTTCCTCTTGATCAGGTAGGATGTTAGTGTGACTAGAGCTGCTGGGGGAGGCGGTTTTATCAGCGTATTCCTCTTGCTCCCCTACTTCCAATGAGTTTCTCAATCCATAGTTTGTCATTATTTTCCCTAGGACTCGGGCCATTTCCTCCTCAAATTCTTGTAAGGGTGCATGGAATGGTTCTACTTCCTCTATAGTGTTCGAAGTTCCTTGGGGTGTTCTGGGCCGTTTTTTCCTTTTGGCTCTGATGTTGATGGGTTCGGGTTCTCTTTCTTCTTGGAGGAGTTACACTAGGGGGCTCAGTTTCAGTTCCCTTGGGGTTTACTTCTGGTTGCTGTGCTTCTAGGCTGACGAAATTGTCCCATGCTATATGCTGCCTATCTAACTCATGAATGATGATTAATTTTATTAAGCCCTGGTGACTAACCACTGCTTGGGGCTTCTTGGCCTTTCTCAATCGAACAACAGTATCTTGCAATATGGAATTCAAAAAGGCAGGCAGATTAATTGAGATTTTTGTTTGAGTGCAGCTAAAAGTTTGAGTTGTCGAGGTTTTACCACATCCCGACGCCCTTCGCATGTAATGAACTTCTGGATGAATGTCGCCAGCTCCTTCCACGGCTGGTGTAAAGAGGCAGGGTTAATCCCTCTATTTTTTCGCTCCAATGGTTCATCTGGGTCCTGGTATACTGCTACTGCTTCTCTTAGTAGGAGATGCTTTTCTGCCCATCTGTCCCCTTGCGCTGGAATTCCAGAAACTTCTGCTATGATCTCCTCTGTAACTAGTATAGTTCGGCCGTTAACTCGGGTTTTCCCTTCCTCCAAATTTTGCAGAAATTCAATTGCAATTCTCGTGTTGGATCCTTGTAGTCTATGTACATATGTTAGCCATCCATCTCTCTGGAGGATGGCACTTGCCGCTTCTGAAATTGGAAAATTTGAAGGCTCGCTTCGAAGGGTATTTCCTCCCATGATTGATATGCTCTTTTCCTCTGGTTATTTTTCTTCTTGACTCTGTTGTTTTGACTGGGTGTTGTCTGTAAGCGGAAGAGAGACTGCGGTTTTGTGTAAATAATATTCATGCCTTAATTGTAGTGATTATCGATGCGTATGACGAGATTTGTGCAGAGATTTCACATGCTTGCCGAATTAAGGCCAATTACAACCCCCTCTCTTGAAGAAAGGGTGCCACGCCCTCAAGTACAGGAGAGATTTGGCTGGTTATGAATGCGGACATGGGAATGCTAGAATTTGGTAAGTCTGCATGTGGAGGATCGACGATTGAGTAATTACTACATGTGCAGCAAAAGGTTAGATTTAGAAGTTTTCATAATCGTACCTTGTGTGGAGGTGACCGAAAAACAAGAGAAAATATTATTGCCATTATTGCGATATGATGTCTTTGCACGACTGAAAAGTTATGACAGAAGCAAGACTTAGTCAAGTAATGATTGGTGTTGTTATGCCAAATTTCAAAATATGTGAATAGGTCTTTGCTATTTATTCTTATGGTAAGTCATGATTGCCACTAATTTGAGTAATAGCTTTGTGGTAAAAATGGAAGACAAGGTGTATATAACAGTAATTGGTTATTAAGGGAGCATTCTTTCATACCACAAGCAGAGCCACTGTTGCTAGCAGGCGTTCATAGCCTCGACAAGGTTGCTATTTAGCCCGAGAAATGAGCCATGATCCCTATGTAAGAATAGTTGTTTTGCCAATTTTATGGAGAGATCACCATGCTGGTATGGTAGCCAGGTAACCATGGTGCCACTCACTAGAGTCGTAGAAAAATGATTAGGTTGGCTCGTGATGAGACCTCTTGTCCTTCAAGTTGCTAAGAAGGCCATTACCCTAGTGTGGTTGCCATGATGGGCATGTCAATTTCTACACTCTTATGAACATGGTAGGTTGGCTCGTGATGAGACCCCCTATCCTCTTTTGAGATTTGCATGTAATGTAGTACTTCCTTTTGGATTATAACATTTTGATCTATAAGGAGGTCACTGTGCTGGTGTGGTAGCCAGATAGTCACAATGCCATTCACTAGAATCGTAACAGAGTGATTAGGTTGACTCGTGATGAGACCTCCTGTCCTTCTAATAGTTGAGAAGGTAATTACCCTGGTGTGGTAGCCATAATGGGCATGTCATTTGTTCAATCCTTATGATCATGGTAGGCTGGCTCGTGATGAGACCCCCTATCCTCTCTTAAGATTTGCATGACACACAATGATTGCTAAGGGAGGCTCATTGACTCCTTAAGAGTGAGGGATGGTGAAAGAAGCAGAAAAACTAATACCATCGATACCCCTTGTTCCATTTCTTCATGTTGTAGGGACATATTACTCGAATAGTGAAAAAAGACATATCATTATAAGGTCCTGACATGTTTGATTTCATATTTGAACTGTGGGTGACTTAGCCTTTTATCTTATGTGTAGATGATATCAGCTTCCTGTTTAAGAATTATAGTGCCAAAGGGAATCATATTTGTAATTTTACTATTTTCTTTCTCTCTTTCAACTGCCATTCCCCACTCAGGGTTACTCAATTATGAAAGGGATGGCTATTAAGACATTGAGCAGCAGTTGTTTAAAGATTGTTTGGCGAAAAAAATGCTCAAAAATGGTTGTTTTATTTGAATGAACAACAACCGTTCAAAGATGGAACAACAACTGTTTCCGAATTGAACAGAAAAATTAAGAAGCACGGAAAAAAGGCTTGTTCGATTTAGTTGAACCGTAGCTGTTCGAAAATTGAAAAACAATTGTTCTCAAATTGAACAACAGAATTAAAAACACAGCAAAAAGTTGTTCAATTTGGTTGAACTGTAGCTGTTCAAAAATTGAACAGCAATTGTTCTCAATTTGAACAACAAATTAAAAACACAGCAAAAAGCTGTTTAATTTGGTTGAACCGTTGCTGTTCAAAAATTGAACAGCAGTTATTCTCAAATTGAACAACAAAATTAAAAATGCAGCAAAAAGCTGTTCAATTTGGTTGAACCGCGGCTGTTCAAAAATTGAATAACAGTTGTTCTCAAATTGAATAGCAAAATAAAAAATGCAGCAAAAAGTTGTTCAATTTGGTTGAACCACGGTTGTTCAAAAATTGAACAGCAGTTGTTCTCAAATTGAACAACAAAATTAAAAATGAGGGAAAAAGGCTATTCAATTTGATTGGATAGTATCCGCTCGAAAATTGAACAGTAGTTGTTCTCAAATTGAACAGCAGAAACACAATGAAGCGTTGTTCTATTCGGTTGAACTGCGGTCGTTCAGAATCTGAACAAAAGTTGTTCTCGAATTGAACTGCAAAATTAAAAACATGGGCAAAAAGCTAGTTCATTTGATTGAACAATGGCCATTCAGAAATTGAACAACAACTGTTCTGAAATTGAACAGCAGAATTAAAAACACAGCAAAAAGCTGTTCAATTTGGTTGAACCGCAGCTGTTCAAAAATTGAGCAGCAGCTGTTCTCAAATTGAACAGAAAAATTAAAAACACGGGAAAAAGGGTTGTTTAGTTTGTTTGGACAGCGGCCACTCGCAAATTGAACAACAGCTGTTCTAAAATTGAACAGCAAAAGAAAAACACAATATTAAAATGAAAAATGGATTTGCAAATTGAATGAAACAAGCAAAACAATTATGTACATTATTTAAAAATGATGATGTCAAACCTCTCATGTACTTGATTTTGCGGGGTTGTCACCCCCTTGTGCCACAACTTGGATGGTGGGATCGTTTCGTGCCTGTTGACAGAAAGATTCTCTCGTGAGAGGTTTGTGATAGAGGCACACTCTGTGCCCGTTAACTCGAAATGTTGATCCAGACCCATCTATAGTGGTCAAGGTGAGGGTACCATTGCTATGTACTTCATGAATCTCATATGGACCAAGCCACCTTGTTTGCAGTTTTCCTGGAAAGTCTTGGAATCTGGAATCATAGAGTAGTGCCCAGTCTCCTTTTTGAAATACCTTCTTCTTTATTAGGTTGTCGTGCCACTTGGCTCGTTGTTGTTGAACAATCATTGTGTGTTGCAGGGCAAGCAGTTGAATTTCGTCCAGTTCATTTATTTGTTGGAGTATTTTAGCCTGAGCATTTGTTAAGTCCAATCCCACTTCCTGGGTTGTTCTCAGTGTTTTAATTTCGAACTCAATAGGGAAGATATGTTCTCTCCCAAATACTAGCTGATATGGTGAATATCCGGTGGTATTTCTCCAGGTTGTTCGATAAGCCCATAAGGCTTCTAGTAGTCTAGTGGCCCAGTCTCGGCAGTGTGCTGCTACAGTCTTGGTAAGGATTGCCTCAAGGACTTTTTTAGTTCTCTTGACTTGTCCGTTTGCCTACAGGTGGTAAGGAGACGTAACTCTGTGAATGATATGGTGATTTCTTAAGGTATATATGATCTTATTGCCTGTGAATTGTGCGCCCCCATCGGTTACCACTTCCCTTGGTAGGCCGTATCGTACGAATAGTTCAAAGATAAACTTGATTACTGATTCTTCTGTGGCTCGTGACAAGGCTACTGCTTCCACCCATTTGGTGACATAATCTGTGGCATCTAATATGTGGACTTTCTGGTTTAACGGTGGATTGAATGGCCTGACAAAGTCCAGCGGCCATTTTTCAAATGGTTCCACCACCAATTGTGGCTGCAACGACATTTCATCAGCTTGGCCTGGGTGGCCCATTCTTTGGCAACTATCACAGGCCTGAACATACTTCTTTGCGTCTTTGAAAATTGTAGGCCAGTAATAGGCTAATTGCAACACTTTATGCCCCATCCGTCGCTCTGCGAAGTGGCCACCACAGGGTTCATCGTGACAGGCGCGTAAGATGTCGTGGATTTCGTCTTCCCTTATGCATCTGCGTATGTGCATATCATCCCTTGTATGGAATAGGTATCTTTCAATCTAGGAGAATCTTACGCTGTGCTGTACAATAAATTTTCGTTCTCTCGCTGTTAAATGTCTGGGTAGTTTCCCAACTGCCAGATAATTTGCCACGTCTGCATACCACGGTATTTTGACTTCTATAGAAAACAGGTGTTCGTCAGGGAATTGATCGTCAACTGTTAATGTGTCGTCTGTCTTGGGGATTATAGACAGGAACTCTGCGACCACATTTTCCTTCCCTAAACGGTCTTTAATTGTTACATCAAATTCCTGCAATAACAGTAGCCAACGAGTTATTCTTCCATTCGTGATCAGTTTATTGGCTAAATATCTAATAACAGAGTGGTCAGTGTACAGGAACACTTGATATCCGATTATGTAGTTCCTAAATTTATTGATAGCATAAATTATAGCCAGGAATTCTTTCTCGGTTACAGTATAATTTAGCTCGGTGGGAGTAAGGTTTTTACTGATATAATAAATAGCATAAGGTTTCCGGTTTTCTTCTTGGCCAAGGACTGCTCCTATTGCTGTATCAAATGCATCGGAAGAGATATGAAAGGGTAGTTTCCAGTTAGGACCGTGCAGGATTGGCGCTGTTGAGACCAGCTTCTTCAAGTCTGTAAAAGAAATGTCACATTTTTCAGTCCAGTGGAATTCAACATTTCCAGTTAAAGCATACAAGGGTGCAGCTATCTGTGATTTTTTTTTTATAAATCTGCGATAATATCCTGCATATCCCAGGAAACTGTGTACCTCTGTTTGTGTACAAGGTGTGGCCAACAGGAGGATTACCTCTATTTTAGCCGGGTCTACTTGTATTCCAGCTGCAGAAATGTAGTGGCCTAAGATTACACCCTCAGTCATCATCATGTGGAATTTTTCGTTGTTCAGACATAGTCTAGTAGCAATGCATCATTCTAACACATTGTCTAATGTTTATAGTGCTTGATCAAAGTCTTCCCCATAAGGTGTAAAATCATCCATATAAATTTCAAGTCCTTCATTCATTAGGTCAGAAAAATTGCTAATTATGGCTCTGTGAAATGTTGTTGGGGCATTACATAATCCAAGCAGTAGAACTCTATAAGTGAAAGTGCCCCATGGGCAGGCAAAGGTTGTCTTATCTTGGTCTTCGAGAGCTATTTGGATCTGATTGTATCCGTTGAATCCATCAAGGAAAGAGAAGAACCGTTTTCCAGCTAATGTGTCAAGGACTTGGTCAATGAAGGGGAGGGGGAAATGATCTTTATGAGTTGCCTTATTTAATTCTCTCTAATTTACGCAGATTATCCACTTCCCATTATTTTTAGGGATGACCACCAAAGGGGAGACCCATTTGCTGTCTGAGATGGGATAAATGAAATTTACATCTAGCAGCTTTTGTAGCTCTTCTTTTACAATTTCTTTTAAATGCGGATTCAATCTTCGTTGGGGTTGTCTAACAGGGTGCATTTCCCTATCAATATAGATATGGTGCGTGCACAGTTGTGGGTCCAAACCCTTCATGTCTTGGTAATCCCACGCAAATGCACCCTGGTGCTTCTGGAGGATTTTTATAAGTTTCTTCTTTTGGTTGTCATCCAAGCTACTGTTAATATTCAGAATATTTCCTGGTTCGATCTCAATAGGTATACTATTACGAATAGTGGTTGTGGAACTATATTAGGTCTCAAAGTCTGCCACAGGATCCTATTTTCCTTCATGTTTGAGGATTGTTTTCATCAATTGGCATTTCAAATTTTCAGGTTTGGGTGGATGATTCATAACATTACTAATCACATCATCTTCAGTTTGATCCTTGAATTCGAGGGCTTCTCCTAGTGTCAGAGGTGGACGGATGTTTTGCTCCCAATATGTATCTAGGTGTTTGTGAATTTTTATCGTGGGCAGACTTGGTTTGGCAGGTGGATAAATAATGATATTTTTTACAGAATTGCCTCTAGTGATAGTCATGCTACCTATTCGACAGCCTATGTAAGCATCTGCTGTGGCCAGCCAAGGCCGCCCGAGAATCAATGGGTGCCCTTCCATCCTGTTTTTTGGATTAATAACTAAAAAATCAGCTGGGTATTCCCATGAGTCCACCGAGACCATGATGTCTTGCACTATACCTTCTGGTCTGATAATAGATCTGTCAGCTAATTCCATAAGTGTGGCTGTAGGTTCTAAAACTGATATGCCTAGTTTTTCACAAGCTCCTGTAGTTAGGATGTTAATGGCTACCCCTAGATCAACCAATGTGTTTGGAAATGAGTGTCCAGAAATTTGTACGGTTACAATGGGGTTTCCTGGGTCTTCATATTTCACAGGTGATTCTCTACCTAACAGAAAGTCAGATAGCGTTCCTACCACATGAACGGTAGGTGCAGCCATTGTTTTCTTAATTTGTTTTTTTCCACATAATTCCTTGATTGTCTTTGCATAGATGGGAATTTCTTGGATGGCCTGGAGAAGAAGAATTTTAATACAAAGGTTTCTTAATTCCCCCAGGATGTCAAAATCTGGGTTGATTATAGGTCTGGGTAGGTTTAATCTCTCGGGGAATGGAGGCAGAGTTACTCTAAGTTCTTCAGGTCTTTGTTGATCAATTGTTTCCTTGTCTTTACCTATTTTTGTTATATTCGTTGAGCTAGGCCCTGTGGATGTTTCAACTTTGGACTGAGGTGGAGTTGTGGCCTCTACAAGTAATATGGTACGTCCTGATCTTAACGTCCATTCGTTGCACTATTTTTGTTCGTCATTGGGTTTTGGATCCTCTATGATCTGAATTAGTTGAACTGGTCTATTATTGGGATTGGGATTGGGTTGGGCTGGTAATTGAGGGCGTATGGCAGGCTGCTGGTTATGCTGAATAGGGTAGGGAGTTGGTAATTGTTGGGTCCCTACTCCTATCGGTAAATTTCCCATCCCCGTTGGTTGTTGCCAGTTCCAATTGGTGTTTTGAATAGGAGGATTTGGCCATTGGTTTTGGTATGGGATATTCTACCAATAAGGGGGAGAACTAGGGAAGTTTTGCCAATTACTTCCTAATGGAGGTTGTGTAGGCCAAGGTGGTATAGGAAATGCTTGGTTTGGCCAAGTTGGGAAGGGGTTTTGAGTCTGCCAAGCTGTTGCAGGGTTTTTCTGGCTGTACTGTGGCAACGAGAAGTATTGAGGCAGGTCTTGCGGTATACTAGGTCGTGCCTGCCATTGTCGATGCTGATTCATTAAATAGACTAGCTTTGTTTCTTCTTCTGCTACCTTGTAGACGGCTTTCAGCTCGGGGAGTGAAGGACATTGGTCCGTAGCATGATCCTTAGTGCAGATAGCACACGTCTGGACCATGTCTAAAGGACACTCCCTCTGGCTGTGTTTCTTCCGACATCTTGGGAAAAATATGGCCAGGTTTTGTTCGGCTATAGCTTGTTTTTGTTTGGCTTGTAAAACATCAAGTTGCATTGTCAAAGTACCCAGGATGTCGGTTTTGAAATTTTCTAAAAGATTTCCAAATTCTACGCTAGTTACATTGCCATTGGTTTTCTTAAGATTACGCCCAATAGGTCTATTGCGTGAGCTACCCCGGGAGAATCTAATACATAAGGAGATAATCTCGTCATATTCTTCCTGATAAATATCTCCCTTCCCCATTATGTTAAGAATTTCAGCCCATTCTTCCTTTATTCCTTTAAGCATTGTGGTTTTTATAATGTCCTTGGACAACGTGGTATATGGGGATCTTTGTAAATTGTATTGAAATCTTTCTACGTATTCCTCTAATGTTTCATTGTCTTTTGCAGTCATGTTAAAGATTTCGTCTTTTAGGTCTCGGGTTCGACAATAGTCTTGGTATTTGGTAAGAAATGTATTCTTAATTTGGTCCCAGTTGTTTATAGTTCCCCCTCCTAATCCCATGAACCAACGAAGAACAGTCCCTTTTAAGGTGGAGGGAAATAATTTTAGTTTCTAGGGATCGGTGGTGTAGTAATATCCTCTGCATAAGACATCAAATTCAAATAGGAATGCATCATGATCTTTTGTGGTTAACTCATGAAAGGTGGGGATGTTGTGCAAGGGAATGGCTTTCATAGGGGCACTGGAAGCATGATAAACAATAGGGTACTCTAATTTTGATGCTTACCTCTGATTCTGATTCTGATTATTTTCCATTTGATCAAAGAGGTGCTAGAAATCTTGGGGAACTTCTTGATCTGGAGGGGAGATTTTAATAGGCTTGGGAGGTGAATGCGGTGGGGGCTTTAAAACACTTCCCTGATCTGGGATTCTAAGAAGTTCTGTTTCGATTTCTTCTTTAGGGGACTTAGATTCTGATATCTCTATGTGAATGCCCCCACTAGTTTCTCCCCCGCCTTCTTGCAAGTTGCAAGAACCTCCCTCTTTTGAAGGGTCAATGTCTTTATGAATGACAGTCTGTAGGCTTTTCTCAGACCCCTCTGTCTGGCTGTGAATATCTGTTGAAGAGGTTAATCCCCTCTGCGGACAGAGGCGATCCCTACTAGCCCAGACCGGGTCTAGCAACAATCGAACACGCTACAGTGCAGGTTCCTAGTTGCAAATAAACCGACTTGCGATGAAGGCTTACCTGGAATCCAACGCTATCGTTTGTAGAAGAGGTGGTGCTCCCGTTCCTCAGCTCTGGCAGATCACAATCCTCACGATCTCCGTGATCGGACACCTGCACATGCAAGAAACAGAACAAACACAAGCATAAAATCCAGTATATACAACTATATGTTAGTCGAAGAGGACATAACTCATGATCATAATCAAGAACAAGAGTGGAACCATAACCAATAGTCGCTTATCATTGATTAATCAAAGGAAGAATACAACCATAGCTCCGACGCAGCATTCTCCTTCGACGGGTCGTCAGCAGAACATGTCTCGATAAAGCCTGTCAGGGATGGGACAAGCCTTTCTCTTCGGATCTTGACGATAGTCTCCTTGCTTGGATTTGGCCTCAAGGGAATGAATCAAAGCTCTTGCAGCATAAGGCTCTTGGGAACTTGGAGATCTGAAGACTAGCTTGCAAAGGAGATGAGCAAGCTTTTATAGATGGAGGAAGGGGAGTTGGGATCCCTATAATCATGGGATTGGCCCTATCATCAAGGAAGCTTCCATGAGAGGTGGAAAACCACTTCCTCTCCATGGAAATCCGTAGCCAAACCTCCCAACTCAAGATAGATACCAGTTTATGAATTGGTTAGGATGAAACTTCCGCCATTTATTTTTAAAAAACACTCCTTAAAATGGCTGGCGCGAGTGCGACTCTGAGACAGAGTGCCAATTGGCGCGCCCTCTTTGAATCATTTCCCCCATTGGCGCGGGTACTGAACTAGCTGCCCGCGCCAATGCAAAAAGGGGGTGTTTTTAGGGTTTTTTACAAGGAGTTGTCTTCAGGGAAATGAAAGCTCATGTTCAGAGGGATGTCATGAAAGTGTTTTCAAGCCTTGTCTCTGCTCACAAGTCACGGAATGAGCCCTCCAATGTGCGGGATGGGGAATGGCAGGGACGGTGACAAATTGCTATGTAACAGATGCCCCCTAAAGCATGAGGCCCGAACGAGAGAGAGGGGTGAAATGCTTTACGAGAACATGTCCAACTAAAAACACTGTCGTTGGAAAACCTGCGGAGCGAAGTACAACTGATATCTCAGATACATGATATATATGTGTGTTATGGGCACAACCATCCATAACAAAGTATATAATAATCCAGATCCAAGGCATGGGCGCAGCCATCCAGAGAGGATCGATAAATAGACTCAGGCATGGTCGCAGCCATCCAATCAGTGAGTCATGTAACTAATCAGAATAATCCAAAAAATCGCAGCCTGGATTGTAACAGACAGAAATCCAGGGTCTTGCACTCCATCTCGACCCGAACTGAGTACAAGTTCAAGCATGTGAATATGTGAGCTGAAGTCGAACATGCAATAACATCGTCTGATTACTAGCCAATGATGAAAGCTGTTAACAGATGCGAAAGGTACCACCAATAATGACAATGGCCCTCAAGGTACTATAGGTACAATCTACGACATGCGAATCAATGAGTTGGCGTTGAACACCCATAGAATCAGTCGATCGGAGGCCAATAATGAAAACCTCACATTGAACGCGAAGAACCTGCCATTGAGGCATGCAGGTTCCAAGGTACCAGAAGGGAGTCTCTAGATCAGCTTCCTGGATAATGAGCTGAAGTCGACAGGAAGTGACCTTGATCGAAGGTGGGCCATAGTGTTTCCCACATCATCGACGCAAGACAGAGGAACATAGTGTCTTTTGTGAATCAGGATCATATGAGAATCAGAGGGAGGTTGGAATTTTGCAGAGGTCAACTTCTCTTGAACATATGGCGGCGTGACAGTGAGTTTGGCAGTATTTGACATCAACAGATCAGAGGTCATGGTGACGAGGCAAAGAGCAGACGAGAGGTCAAAAGGGATTACCCAAACCCATGGAGGCAAGTGAAAAAAAGGGATGAGATGTCCCCAACTCGACACGAATGCAGACAAGTGCCATGTTCAAGAGCGACATACTGCCGACGCGACAATGCTTCTTGTTCCATTTTTCCCCACCATTTCTGGCGAGTACCCCAATTATTTTTGATAACAAGCTTGAAGGGGATAGCATATGCTTGTAATATAAGTCCACCCTTCGGGAAAATCCATCCTAGTACATTTAACGAGCCCTAGGAAGGAGCAACTCGAATAACATCATTATGACTGATCCCAATGTCATCAGGGTTTAACGAGTCTGACAAAGGAAGAATTCAGTGTCTTTTCATGTTTAGAATATTTAGAGAGTTTGAAAGACAGCGGAAGAGTAAACTCCAGTGGTCCCTTTTCGTAAATAGTTTCTCAGATCCGAAAAGGTAGAAAACAATATCCGAGAAAACCTCCTAGTCGCGATAGGCTAGGGTATTCCTTTTTCGTAAATAATCTATCCTAGCCCGAAAAAGGGGTAAACGTATACTGGGTAGATGTCGTTTCGTGTCCACTTTAACGAGATCAAAACGATAAGGGCCTCGGCAATATTTTCATGTTTATAGAGTCAGAAAAGAGCTAAAAAATGACTCCAAAATGACTTTTTCGTTTATTTACCGAGTCCGAAAAAGTATAAAATATAACTCGTATCACGGTCAAAGTCGCGTAAAAATCTATCGCTGCACATAAAAGCAAGTGTAAAACCAATTTTTGACAAAATATATTAAAATATTAAAGAGAAATAACTTTTAAAACCTATTTTGAGTTCAAAAAGTTATAAATACGTCAAATGGAACAAAATTACTTTTACTATTTACCTCACTTGGAGAGCAACAGTGGTATGTTTTGTGTGCAAACTTCTCACGGCGTTTGCGACCGATCTGGACTACCATTCAGATCCCTGTTTGTTCCAGGTAAGAGGCGCTTCCTTGTACTCCATTTTGATCCATTTTTTTAAATATTTCCATTACACATTAGACTTCTGTAAAGAATTTTTTGAAATTCTAGGGCTCCGCCCATTGGCACAGGTATCGGGCACGGACCCGCGCCAATAGGCTTTTACATACAAATGGCCTGCACCACCTGGCGCGACTGTTAGGGAAACATTCGCGCCAGCGGCGGAAACCAATTTTTTTCCCAAAATTTCTGGATTGTAAGTGATTCAAATGAATTTTTCAGCATGTCAGAGATCTAATAGAGGTTTTTGATCATGTTGATGCAGGTTACTCAGGCATAATGGTTATCGAGTGGAAAGAGAGGGAGCACGGGGAAGATGATGAATTAGCCATGGAGAATGAAGCCTATATGACTGCACTCAAGAATTGCGGGCTTAAAAATTTCTTCCTGACACCTTGCTTACGAGCTCAACTTGAGCTTCTATAGTACCTGGTTAGTATTTGGGACGAAAATGAAGAGGTGTTCAAACTTCGGGACCAGGTGTTAGCACTTGAGGTTTCCGACGTATACTTCATAACCGGATTGTTGCGCAGAGGCCCGGTACCTATATTGACAGGCAGCAGACCATCTGGTGAGAAGATGGAACAAGTGATGGCGAGAGTGTGCCCAGGGGCACGACTGGGATCGGGAAGCGGGATGGTGGATATCCACACCGTCCCCGACCTAGCACTCAGGGTGGTGCTACACACCATCACGCAGGCTGTGGGATCGCAAGCACCGCACGAGGCAACAAAAGCCCAACTCCTACTAGCCGCTGAGTGTATGAATCCGACATTGTTTGATTGGGCTACTGCAGTGACAACAAATATCAAGAGACAACTCACACGATGCAAGCAAGTCAAACTGAAGCAATTTGGCTACGGTTCCATTCTGGTATCGTTCATTCTGGAATGACTACCTATCTTTCAAGGCCAAGGGGCCATTGTAGCTGAGTCGGTACCAAGAGAGCCGAGGATGGCTCGCTGGGCAGCACTGATGCCCAGATCAGGAGGAGGCCAACAGATGTCCTGGAGGCTAGAGTTTTTTGGATGGTTACGGCGCCAGTTGATTGTGGTTGAGGATTGGCCCTATGCAGGGACCGATTTCACTGGAGACCCAGACCTTCTGCTCCCGAAGGGGGACGACTGGGACGAGGAGTTGGGTATGACTCTCTTTTTATGGTTTTTATGTTTTATGATTTGTTTGGTAATACATGTCCGTTCTAATAATAGTTTTATATGTATGTAGATGTAGGCCCAGAGAGACCTGCTGGTATGTCTCCCATTGCACGGAGAACTCATCCCACAGCTGACCCTCAGGCAGAGGGTGCCGAGGGGGGAGAGTTAATCCAGAACCTTGAGGGAATTGCCCGATGGATTCCAGACTACGCCCGGATGGCAGATGTCCCACTAGCATACTAGAGACATACGATGGGAGTGCCTAGTCGCCTCCACCGCCTTCTGAGACGCCTAGTGCGCGCAATGACTTGTTATCATGAGCACCATGCGGATTAGACACCTAGGGCTCTTTTTCATACGTAATTTTTGAGAGACATGTCGTCTCCGCATGTATTAAGACGAACATGTATATTTTGATTTTATGTGATGCACACTATGTAAACATTTCGACACATATATATATACATACCTATTTCTAGATGGATATTTTTACATGTGATGATGTTTTTATTTATAATTTGCGCAAATGCCTATCTAGAACCATATTAGCTACTTCATCTGTTAATGTATTCATATGCCTGGGTATGTGTTGATATGTAATATAGTCAAAATTTCTTTCCAGTAAATGAATATGCAGATACAGACGTAAAATGGATGGGTTTCTTACCGAATAATGACCATTAAGCTGTGACACTACAAGTTGTGAGTCTAGATACACAAGTAATTCACGAATGCCGAGGTTTACAGCCTCGGTTAATAATTCCAATACAACACTATATTCCGTGATATTATTTGTAGCAGGACCCAGACACACACCTTGCAGGTTGACCAACTCTCCAGCAGGATCATAGATTGCCTAGGCTGCCGAAGACAGATTCCTGGTACTATGGGAGGCACCATCCGCGAAACCCACAAATGGAGTAATGGACATCTGCACAATCAAGAAGACCCGATCAGCAGAAAGATGCTTACATCGCACACCACACCACACATACACACAAATGAATATACACACCTATGTACACACACCACACCAAAAATAATTTCAAGCGTATTATTTTTTAAGGTACAGCCCATTTCTAGGTTGCGCCAATGGAACTCCTTCATAATCAATGAGCTCATAAGCCCCATTTTTCAATACTCGCTTTACTATGTAGGGCCCATGCCACATGGGTTGGAGCTTTCCCGCCCCGATTTTGTCGTGCGCTTGGTCGTATAGGAGGACAAGGTCCCCTTCGACAAAATAACATGGAGAGACAGATTGATCAAAGTGAGCTTTGACCCACTTTTTCTGTGCCTCAATGACTAAGGCAGCCAAGCGGCGGGTTTCATCCAACCGTTCCAAATACAAGAGATGCTCTTCCTCAGGAGAAGTGTCGGGTAAAAGTTCCACAACCAATTTTAAAGAAGGAATTTCGCATTCAACCGGAAGAGTTACTTCCAGACCATACACCAGTTGGAATGGTGTGAATCCAGTCGCATTCTTTGCTGACGTCCGGTAGGCCCATAGAGCTGAGAACAATTGGAGGTGCCAATTGGACTTATGAATTCCAACTGTTCGTTGAAGCATAGTGACCAAAACCTTGTTCACAGCCTCAAGCTGGCCATTTTCCTGGGGGTAATATGGCGTTGAGCTATCATGCCGCAAGCCCAATATTGATGTCAGCTCGGCCATCATGTAATCTTGAAAGTGAGTACCATGATCAGTAACAATGGCCTGAGGGACCCTGAAACATGCAATAATGTGGTTGAAAATAAACTGAGCAGCCATATTACCGTCGGCAGCAAGTGTAGGCATCGCTTCGGCCCACTTAGTAAAGTAGTCGACAACGACAATTATATATGCATGCCCCCCGGCCGAATGAGGGTTACACGTCATAAAATCTATGCCCCATTTTGCAAAAGGGCCGATGGTAATAACAGGATGCAAAGGGAGAGGTGGCGCGCGCATCTTGCATTGAAAAACCTGGCACTCATGACATTTTCGGACCGCAACAATACAGTCTTTGAATATCGAGGGCCAGAAGTAACCTGCACGCTGAATCTTCTGGGTAGTGGCATATCTGGACATGTGACCGCCACAAGTGCCACTGTGACAGTCATTCAATACTTTTTCAGCCTCTTCCAGAGTCAAGCACCGACGGAGCACCGAGTATACTCCAACGCGGTATAAAGTATCTCCTATAATGTGGTAGGGTTGAGACTGATGCCGAATCCGACATCGGGCATCTTTGGTCAACTCAGACAGGAACATCGATGTTTGAAGATACACTATAATGTCTCCATACCATGGATTGCGAGTGATGATGAGGAAGAGTGATTCGGCCGGGATATGATCCTCGGAGTGAGATGGATTGGAGTCTGTCGGGAGAGAGCAAATGAGATCCGCAAAAACCAGTGATTTGGTCGACTTAGCAGTAGTGAACTCTAGGTCGAACTCCTGAAGGATGATGAGCCATTTGGAGTATTCCCCCCCCAGTAATTGACTAGATAGAATATATGTCATGGGGTTGCAATCCGAAACCACGGTTATTGTACACAACAGAATGTAATGGCGAAAGCGCTGCACAACGTGTACTGCTGCTAAGGCAAGTTTCTCGACGTGAGCGTAACGCGTTTCTGTGTCGAGAAGATTCCATGATAGATAATAAATAACATGTTCATTTCCATCATCGTCATCCTACACCAGAACCATAGCAATGGTGCTAAACGCGACGGCCAAATATAATGTGAAGTCACGGTGATAGTTCGGAGGACGAAGCAACGGAGCATTAACAAGTAACGTCTTAAGATTCTTAAAGGATTGTTGAGAAATTTCGTCCCAATGAAAGGGAACATTCTGCTTTAAAAGGCGCGTGAATCCTTTGGCCACCTCCGCATAGTTCGGGATAAAGCGTCGTAGGAAGTTAGCTTTTCCCTGTAGACTTTGCAATTGGTGTAATGAGGAGGGTGATGGGAGATTGACTATAGCCTCGACCTTTAGGGGGTCAAGGCGAATTCCGTCCTTGGAGACTATGAACCCCAAAAGATGGCCAGAATCCACGCAAAAGACGCATTTATGAGGGTTAAGCTGGATATTATAACGTCTACAACGAAGGAAGATCTGGCGGAGGTGTTTAGGGTGGTCCGCTCGTCGAGATGAATGAGCTGGCCAATCGTCCAGATAAGGCTGAACAATATGGCGTATGTTGTGGAAAGCGTAAGACATAGCACGCTGAAAAGTAGCTCCAGCGTTCTTCAAGCCGAACAGGAGCTTTTTGTAAGAAAAAGTACCCCACGGACAGATGAATGCAGTATTATGTTGATCAGCAGGTAAAATATTTATCTGATTATACCCGGAAAAACCGTCCATCAAGGAATAGATCTCACTCCCATCACATTCGTCGATAATTTGATCTATGAAGAGAGTGGGGTAATTGTCCTTAGGACAGGCGTGATTAATGTCACGGTAATCAACACAGACCCTTATAGTACCCCGCTTATTATCTATAGGGACAATATTAGAGACCCATTCTGTGAGGGGAATTGGGTAAATGAAGCCTACGTTCAGAAGTTTCTCAACCTCTGCTTTGATGGAGGCAGCTTTACAAGGATGCACTGGGCGTAAGCGTTGGCGCACAGGTTTCACACCAGTATAGGTAGGAATCTCGTGCACTACTATACTGGGATCAATCCCAGGCATTTCCTCATAGGACCAAGCGAACACATCTCTGAATTCTCGGAAAAGATCGGTATAGATCCGAATCTCTTCAGGCGAACAATTCACTCCCACATGTATATTCTCGACTATCCCTGGTTTAACGGAGATGTCGATTGGGATGGTTTGAGTAATATTACTCAGGTTTCCTTCTGAAAAGATCTCATGAGTCAATATGGGCATTTGGAGAGGCGGAGTAGGAACCTGAGATGCAAATCGCTTTAGACAATCCGACATTGCACCTAGACTAGGCATGAAGGAGGAACGATGATGTCCATCGCTCCAGGGCAGCTCCTCAAGAGACATTGTTTCAACAATGGCTTCGTCAGAAGGAAATATCTCTTTTAGAGGATCAGGCGAATCGGCCTCACCTAGCCAGGGGGATTGAGAATAGGTATCTAGAGCCATGCTCGAAGGAGCGTGTTGAGGAGGAGGAGGATTGGATGCAGCGACGATTTCATAGTAGCTAATCTATACTGGAGTTAAGGGCATCGATTCTCCAAGATAAGGCACCTGTTCAGGTGAAGGGATGATCCATGGGTCGTCATACCTAGAGACCATATTAACTTGAACGGTGTTCGGTGGTGGCACGGGAAAAATACCCATGAGGAGGGGGTCTTTGAAGAGACCGGGTCCTACACTCTCAGGGGGATTGGGGATCTGATCCACGTAAGGGACGTTGTTCTTGGAAGAGGAGGTGAAGAAAGAAAACTGATCCACAGTAATGATTTTGCCCTCATGAGGAAACTTGAGAAGTCAAAAGAGGGTGGACAGTACGCATAGCATGGCGCGAGTCCAACTGCGACCAAGAAGCAGGTTGTAGTTAATCTTGGCATCAACTACTTTTGCTTCTACGTTAACTGTCTTCCCCTGTAACGTGATCGGAAAACTCTCGAGAACACCCAGGGGTTTAGATTCCCGACCATCAAATGCTTATAGAGCATTGGGTGATGATGACAGAGTCGGAGAGCCAATGGCCTTCCAGCAGGCGGATGACATGACACAGGTGGAAGCACCTTCATCCACAACAACCCTATGGATGTTAAGACCGTTAATCCCGACTTGTATAACAAGAGCGATTTGATGTGGAAGTCGGGGAGTAAAGTTTTCTAAGTCGAAGGCGAGAAGATTTGAGTCAGCGGGATCGATTCCGCCGATTGCAGACAACAAAGCCTTCCGTTGCGATGGGAAACTTTGAAGAACTTCTAGTGTAGACATGGCAGAAGGCGTCTGTGCCAAATCCTCAACAATACTGTAGTGATGAGTGGCACGGGCATTCGGGTTTTAGGAAGATCTTCGCAGAACACCTTTTGAAGGTGGCTTCACAACATGTTCGGCAGTAGGCTTCTCGATTTCCAAATGACTGGAGACAGGTGGGGGAGGTGGACCATCCACAATCTCCTTTCCAGCTGCCTGACACGATCCAGAGTAATCCTTCGACCATGTAGCGATGGAGACAGGTGCGGCGCCATTCATCATAAAAACTTGGGACCCAAATGGTGCAGATGGTGAGGGCTTCTCAACCATCTGGGTCTGTTGAGAGGGGAACGGTTCTTTTAGCACTGCTGTAGTCCCCTTGGAGCCTTTCAGGAGTTGAGTAACTTCAGATCGTTGGGGAAAATCTTTCGTATAATGATCTCCTTCACAAATGAGGCAGGGATACTTCGGTTTGCATTGGGAACTGTCCTCAGTGCGAGGTTTGGACTTTGGCTTTGTGGCGTCAGATTTAGATTTACCTTTGCCCTTCTTTTTCTCTTTGGAGACTTTTTCCATAGGATTAGCCTGAATGGCGTTAACCTCTGCAGTTTTTCCAGAATCGGGAGGGGTGGGGGGAGCAGAATTATTGGATGAATTGGACTTCTGCTTCCCATTCGACGATTTCCGTGAATTCTGAGACACAGAACCAATAACACCATCCACCGCTGGGGTAGGTGGAGCTTTAGAGGTTCCAAACCGTGGAGCATCAGGAAAAATATCATATAGTGTGTCGGACTGAGAATATACAAGATCCAGATATTGGGCATGCGCTATGGCTTGTTCTTCAGTCACACATGCTCCCATAGCAATATCTTGAGCGATTTTGTTGACGAAGGAGGTGGTGAAGCAATGAGTTAGTGTCTGATTAGGTATATGAAACTTGATCAGTCTACGACGATGTCACCACTCATGAATGTGCTCCGAAATGTCGGTGGCTTTGCCCTGCTTCAAAGAAGTCAGGAGGTGCGTCCCGACTTCATAGCGAACCGGTAACTGAAAATGAGTGAGAAAAGGCATGGCTAAGGAATTGAAATCTTGGAAGATGCCACGGGGTAACTCGATATACCACTTAGCAGAAGCTCCAGTTAAAGTGCGCTGGAAGAGGCGCAGACGAATTGAATCATCAACCCAAGAGTTGGACGAACACCAAAGATGGTAAGTCATCACGTGTGCTTGGGGGTCCTCCCTAGCTTTACCCTCAAACTTGGGGCAATCACCGGGTATCTTGGTAGGAACCGGAGGCCAATAAGGATTATGCAAAATCGAATCATTGGTCAATTTCGAAACATCCGGTAATTCCAAGGTAGCCAGGAAAGGCAATGGCGGAGTGACCGGCATGCCAGGCCCTCGATTAGGACCGGTACATGTACTCCAAGCTGGTTGAGAATATCATTGCCCCCACGAGTTCCGTCCCGTAGGATTCTGACTGTAGGGGGTATAGCCAGTCTGATTTGGTTGCAGGTAACCAGTGTACGGGGCTTGATAACCAGAGTATGGACCCTGATTATATGTCGGCCCTGTGTAAGCAGCATTTGGATTTGGCTGCTGAGTATAGGTGTAACCGGGTTGATGAGGATACTATTGAGAACCTTGGGGTTGGTTATAATTCGATTGAGATTGACCATGAGGATAATAACCACCCTAAGGATGAGTGGGCTGCTGATAGGTGGAACCTTGCGAAGCCTGATAATTAGGGAGCAGTGGTTGATTTGGCTACGGTATCGAATGAATCGGCTGCTGGGCAGGGTTGATAAAATGAGCAAGCTGGCCTGGCTGGACAGGCTGACCTGGCTGAATGGGCTGCCCTGGGTTAACCGGTTGACCCGGGTGAACAGGCTGTGCCGGTTGCGCAGGTTGACCTGGCTGTAAAGAAACATTAGGTTGTGCCGGATGAGCCGGTTGGCCTGGAGGTGGAACACCGAGTTGTGCCGGATGGACCGGTTGGCCTGGTGGAGGAATAGATCCAGATGGTGGCTGGTAACCAGTTTGACCTGAAACAGGACCGTAAGATGGTCCTAGCTGATATGCAACGTTGGGACCAACAGGATACTGAGGTTGCATGGGTTGAGACGGTTGGACCTGCCCCCCAGGACCATAGATCGGTCCCGGTTGGTACCCCGGTTGAGGCTGTAAAGGTTGACCAGAAGGGTTGTAATACTGTCCTTGCGGATGTTATGATGGCCCTTGCTGGCCCGCACGGTAACCTTGCAAGGGTTGCCCCTGCAGGTCATAAGGATAACCGGGTTGTCCCGAAGGTTGGCCTTGAAAAGGTTTCCCTTGCGGGTTATATGTCTGTCCAACTTGGTTATAGGGTAAACCTTGAGCATAAAGGTAAGCCTCTGGAGCGGCTAATCGCAACATATTCTCGTGCTTATCGTACTGATTTGGAAAAGCATACACGGGTGTACCATCCTGAGCATAATGCGAAAAATATGAACGGTTGGGATCTTGAGAGGATGGTCTAACTTTGGGGTTCGGCTGTTGTAAGGACAACCGATACTCCTCCGGAGAAATGTTCTCCGGTATAGCGGATGCTACATAAACGTCTTCGGGAAGGGATGTAGCCCTCACGGACTGAGTGGAAACAACAGGTGCAGATGGAGCCACACAGACAGTGGGCCTGGCGGGTACAAAAGTGACTTGAGGGGATGATGTGATGGGTGTCTAAGGAGACATCACCAAATAAGGAACAATAGGCCTTGTCGAAGAAGCTGATGCCCCCATAGAGGCAGCGGCGGCAATAATCTGCCCCAAATATCTATACCCAGCTGGTAGTGAGGGAATGGGCGAAGACATAACAGATGCTTCAGGGTTGTCTTCTGGAAATAATCTTCGAGGAAATAATTGGTAATCTTCACCGGACGTGGGAATTTCCTCACTAGATTCACTCATGTTTGAGCTTGCCGCTAGATCTCGTAATAGACGGCGAGGACTAGGAGGAAAAACAACAACTATAAAAGGCGACCCCGATGTAAGAGAAAGGAAATCTGCCCCTAATCTTAATTTGGACCAAGGGTCGGAAAAGGGCCAATTGAACTCAACTGGTCCCCCAAAGGGTTGCTCAGATAGAACCGGTCCCCCGTCAGGAAACTCGGAAACAAAGGGTTGCTGAGGTTCAACAGAGGATTGAGAAGCCTCTGATGAATCGTTCGTATATGGACTACCAGTAGACGAAACTGAAGGTTCCGCCACTGTGGTAGTAACGACAAGAGAAAAAGATCAAACACACACACGGGCTGAAAAAGAGTCAAGGCACACAATCAAACGGCCAACAAGCAAAATCTAACAGGGCGTGTGATCGCGGGTGTTTTATTTTACCACATTGAAAATTAGAAACTTCACCATTTCATGTTTTAAGAGTCGAGAAACAGATGAAAGGTGATTCTATCTCTTTCAGTTTTGAAGCAAGCGTGAAAGGACAAGCGCTTGGTGATCCTTTCAAATTTATGGAGTCAAAAAAGATCAAATGACTGCTCGGGAATACTAGGCAACAGGTGTACCAAATAACCATGAACTGCAATATACACCTTGGTTTCAAAATGAAAGAGAAATCAACCAAGGACTTTCCGTACGTGCAGGCAATCTCCCCGAATGCTGTGTCCGGTGTATCATGGGTATAGGGCGGCAGACTCGGCTTCCTATGGATAAAGGATATAAACCTAGCGGGGTCTCCCTTTATATACACGACGGTACGGGTAGCACAAGTCCGTACTAGTGCTGTCTAAAGCCAAGAGGCGAACGACAGCTACTAGGTTTTAAGACGCCGGAACACGTCTCTAGCCTAGACCTATAAATGTGTTTCGTTAAATTTTAATGCTGCCTTAGTGTAAATTGAGTAAATTTTAAAGTTTATCTTCAATTACGTTTCAGTTTTCAGGCCCTAGCGAATGTAATGTCTCAAAATCTCCTAAATGCAATCTATATGCCACAGTCTATCATTTCATTCGATGAAAGCTATTTACGAGAGAGTTAAGAGCTTTTCACACAAAAACGAAATTACCAAAAGACAACCAATGATATCTCTAATGCAGCTAATGGAAACTAAAAAATTTTCTTTCAACGTTACTAATTGCTAATAACACCGAAAATATTTTGATTCACACTAACTAATCAAGAGCAAAAGAGATTTTTTTTTTTTGTATTTTCAATCGTTTAAGAGCTAGATGCACCAAACAAACTGAAAACTAATGAAAAGGAACAATTTGAGAAATGATGATAAGAGAGCAAAAAACAAACAAATTTCACTCAATAGCAATCACAATCAGACCTCAAATCGATCAAAAGTCCCTCAAAACCAAGAAAATCCCAAAGACTCAAATGAGCCGTGTAATCTAGGCCCAAAGCGAGACAAGGCGGAATTTGAATGAAGGAGGAATCAATCACTCAAATAATGCAATAAAACGATAAACAAATGACAAACGAATGCAGGGAAGAAATCAAAAAGTTGACTGAACCAATAAAAACCAAAAACTCCCAAGGGAGGCTCGACTCACAAAAGCACCTAGATGCCCTAGGGCTAGAATGCAAAATCGATGGAAATAGGCTAACAACCAAAGGATGGAGGTTACAGTCAGTCAAACAGGGCTCCAATACACTCAGGAAGTTGTAAAAACAAGATAAAAATCACAAATCAGTCTTAGAGAGCTCAAAACACAGAAAACCCTAATACCTCACAGGATTGGCGCGACTATGAGGCTGAAATTAGCACCAGAATGGGATTGGCGTGGGTGATACACAAGCAACCTGCGCCAATGGGCGCGACTGTCAAGCTAAAAAGCGCACCATCCGGGTTAACTATGCAAAAATAAAAAAAACAAGCAATCCCAGACACAAACCAGTGATAACAAGGCTAAAACAAAGCAAAACAAACAAAAAAACAAGCCCAAAGAGCTGACCAAGCAAGCAAGGCCAAGAGTTGACCGAAAATACAAGACAACACTCCAAGTCGTTCAGTTTATAAACTAAACCGGAGATTGACTGAAGTAGCATTGATCTACTTTGCTAATGCAGAGCAAAAGTGTTTCGAAGGCTATCTGGCTGTACTTCAGGCTCCGTCTATAGCTTACAAAGCAAACAACAAGTTGATTCCCCAGTGGAGTCGCCAAATTGTTGAAGAGGTTAATCCCCTCTGCGGACAGAGGCGATCCCTACTAGCCCATACCGGGTCTAGCAACAATCGAACACGCTACAATGCAGGTTCCTAGTTGCAAATAAACCAACTTGCAATGAAGGCTTACCTAGAATCCAACGCTATCGTTTGTAGAAGAGGTGGTGCTCCCGTTCCTCAGCTCTGGCAGATCACAATCCTCACGATCTCCGTGATCGAACACATGCACACGCAAGAAAAAAAACAAACGCAAGCATAAAATCTAGTATATACAACTATATGTCAGTCGAAGAGGACATAACTCATGATCATAATCAAGAACAAGAGTGGAACCATAACCAATAGTCGCTTATCATTGATTAATCAAAGGAAGAATACAACCATAGCTCCGACGCAACATTCTCCTTCGGCGGGTCGTCAGCAGAACATGTCTCGATAAAGCCTATCAGGGATGGGACAAGCCTCTCTCTTCGGATCTTGACGATAGTCTCCTTGCTTGGATTTGGCCTCAAGGGAATGAATCAAAGCTCTTGCAGCATAAGGCTCTTGGAGGCATTTTCCGTGGCCTGAGAGATGAGCAAGCTTTTAGAGATGGAGAGGGGAGTTGGGATCCCTATAATCATGGGATTGGCCCTATCATCAGGAAGCCTCCATGAGAGGTGGCAAACCACTTCCTCTCCATGGAAATCCGTAGCCAAACCTCCCAACTCAAGATAGATACCAGTTTATGAATTGGTTAGGACGAAACTTCCGCCATTTATTTTTAAAAAACACTCCTTAAAATGGCTGGCGCGAGTGCGACTCTGAGACAGAGCGCAAATTGGCGGGCCCTCTTTGAAGGATTTCCCCCATTGGCGCTTGTACTGAACTGGCTGCCCGTGCCAATGCAAAAAGGGGGTGTTTTTAGGGTTTTTTACAAGGATTTGTCTTCAGGGCAATGAAAGATGATGTTCAGAGGGATGTCATGAAAGTGTTTTCAAGCCTTGTCTCTGCTCACAGGTCACGGAATGAGCCCTCCAATGTGCGGGATGGGGAATGGCAGGGACGGTGACAAATTGCTGTGTAACAATCTCGGCGTAGGCTATATATGGTGAGGCTATTGCCTGAGCGAGTACATTAGGATTTCGGATGGAAACAGTTATGGGTCCTATAGATGCCTGAGATTCATCTTTCCTAATGAGTTCATCTATATATGTTGTCCTCCCAAGGATCACCGGTCCTTTGGGTTGTGATGATGGTTGCAAATGATTTTGGATTTCTTCTATCTTCTTTTTCCTAGGCATAAAACAAGAGCACCTATCTTACAGTTCTTTGTACAATCTTGCTGGTGAGTGGGCTAAAGGACAAGCATGTTGCTTGCTGGTACGCAGGTTCTTACCTCTCGTTTTCAATACCCAATTCTTCACAGAAATGGAGAAAAGATGAAATAAGGGAGATAAATCTTAACACTCTCCTTGGCAACGACGCCAAAATGTTGGTTCGGATAGAGGTGAATTTTTATTGACAACTCTAGTGCTCCCTCATTTAATTATCAACCCAGGGTAAGTATTTTTATTTCAAGAGTGTCAGCACAGTATATGCGAGTTAGCTAGTCTACGAATGCTCTTTGTTAGTCATGAAGAAGTAATTACTAACTTCCTGAACTTGTTTATCCTATGAAGGGTGACTTGGATGGATCTTTAGCCTAAGATAGAGCAACAGGATTTTGTGTTTCTCTACTGAACCAAAACAACAACTTAACTGAACCGAACAACAATCTAATTAACCAAGCATTTATTAGAATGACAATAATGGAATTAAACATAACAGTAGTCTAACTAAGTTACTCAGAAATGGAATCGAATTGAATCAACAGTCTAGTTAACTAAGCAACAATGAAGCAACAGTATTCCTAGCTGTGCAATAATGAAACAATAGTATAACTAAGCCTTGCGATAATGAAACATCAATTTAACTGAAATGGATTAAATAACTCGTACAACAGTGATTAAGTAATTTTGAAATGGAGTTCTTTGTAGGACTTAATTAAGCGACATTGATCAAATAGTTAACTTCTTCGTTATGCTAGAAAGAGAAGGTAATTCATAGAGATGAATAATGCTAAAATCAACTTATTTATGATCTGGAATTCAAATGCAGTGGCAACAAAAGAACTAGAATTATCTAACAAAACATTTCCGTAAATAGGATTGCACTTGTCCTACTCTAAGAATGCATTTTCTAACGATCTTAAAGAAAAAAAGATGTATTTTTATTGAATGGAGATATTCGTACAACTGCATCAGATTCACAAGTATTGGTTCTGTAACTATTCAGAATATGAAAACATGCGTGGAGCTCCCAGAGGTTGGGCCCAGACCACCAGAAGCCTTAGCACTGTAAAAACTTTAAAAGATGATTATTCAAAACTCTATATCACATCCAGTGATGTTACAAAACATAATTAGACAGACTGTTCCTGATTTCTCTATTACAAGATGGATCTCCTGTCCTGTTCTTCTCCTTTCCTCCGCTTGTTCTCCTTCTACCGGTCATTGGAATTTCTAGGACCTCATATGCTCACGTCTGTTGGTTGGCTTCCATTCCCTATTGGTCCAGGCATTCTTAATTTTCTGCATGTGAAGACAAAAGGAGTCAATTTCTTATTATAAACCATCCTTTTCATCATTAGTCCGATTGTTCCCTTTTTCATGATCTTTTATTCGTTATTGTTAATGTGAAGAGGGATTCCCTCGAAATTAAAATATAATTTGAAGTATTTATAGGGTGAGAATCATACCTTATTCTGGGCCTAGAACTTTACACATTACAATCTTTGGATTAAACATATTCTAGATTTTTTATGAGAATATAAAAAGAAGCAATTTTGAAAACAGGGGAAGCAACATTCCCACTCATGTCCATACTCATATGTGTGCTTATGGTTACAAAAATGAGTAAGAACTTCAAATCCTTCAAAACTCTGCCAAAGCTAAGACAAGTATTGGTTTCTTTGATTAGATTATGAAAATAAAGATTTAATATAACAATAGCATATTGATATTAAAAAAATCATAGCACCACATAGTGATTTGTGTAACCTCAAGATGTTGGCATTATGATGTATTTGTTGTCCTTGATGGAAACCCACTTGTAATGGAAAAAGTAACCGGATGAGTTTACATATCAGTTCATAGGTGATAGAGTGATGGAACAGAATAAAAGAATGATGGGACAAAGGTTTGCAAGTCAGAAACAAAAGCTTGATGAAGGTGAATATTTGAAGAACTATATGCGGGTTCGTCAAGGCCAAGTCATGTGCACACACGTGTATGAATAAGAAAAGTCACGTACATGTTGGTGCACTAATTTATTAATACCAAGGGTCTTTACCATGGTATTAACCCACAATATTGAGCACAGTAATGACTATTTGATCACGTCCAATAATACCACCAGCACTAGTGTGGTTTTGGCTCATGGTATTTACTAAGGCTCAAACTATATAATGAGGTGAATATCAAAGTGCTAGAGTGCATGAGTGAGGGTAATGAATGAATACTTCAATCAAAAGTATATTTTCATGGTATAGACTATAGTTGATTGGTAGATCTGAAATAGTGATGCACCCATGAATACAATGATGGATCAGGATAATTATAATTGAAATGACTATGTATTTGCATGATCTATTTATGATTTGTTTAAATCTATGGTCTCGCGCATGTTTTTTGCAGTGAAGGTTATGATTTGAGTATGATTGAAGTTTTTGAAGTGTTGCACAGTCATAAATTAGTTGCAGATCTGTACGCAAGTTCGTCACATGGAAAGTACGTATACACACGGGCTCGGCTCTGTAAAGTCGCGTATGTATTCTGAAGTATGTTGAGATCTATATGCGGATTGTGTTCTGGATAAGCGCGTATGTTCACTAAAAATCCTTATGGAAGGCACGTATTGAAGCCAGGGTTTTTTCTGAAGAATATGTTTGATCATTTTTGTTGTGTTTATGTTGTCTGTCTATGATGTATTCATGTTGATTTGGGTTGAATGATAATGTCTAAAATAGAATTGACTGAATTATAAAGTTGAAATTGGTTGCATGTTGATTGATTGAAAGGATTCTTGATGTTTATAACTATATGAGGGTTCAGAGATCTATAAGCTAACAGAATGTTTCAGAATGAATCTGTTCAATTCAATGACTAATTTAGAGTAATATTTTTAGAACTTAGTATATTGAGATATGTGTGCAGGTTTCTCTACAGAAAAGTGTGTATACACGCGAGTTGCCTTAAGTGAAGTAGTGTATACAATTTGGTTTATGAATGATTAGGGTTACAGTTGATTCAGTGTGTTGATGCACTATTCTAAGTTCAGTTCTGTGTTCTAGTTACAAT
Source organism: Pinus albicaulis (assembly GCA_034641835.2). Taxonomy (NCBI): domain Eukaryota; kingdom Viridiplantae; phylum Streptophyta; class Pinopsida; order Pinales; family Pinaceae; genus Pinus; species Pinus albicaulis. The sequence goes on along the minus strand of CM076575.1, from coordinate 510,541,684 downwards.
TATCTCACTATTATGTTTGAATTAAGTTGGTGATTAGTTAAGTTATTGTTTACTTTAGTGGTTTTTTTCAGGAATTGGATGAATGTTTTGGGTACAGTAATCAGTTTCGATTTTTATATTTGTCTAATATGATGTTAAAGCCTTTCAACATGGATTATGTGAAGAAAATTGTTCTACAAGTTGTGATGTATTAAAGCAGGTGGAACTAATGTGAAAATTTATGAAACATGGTCCACAAATGGTACTGAAGGTTAGAGCCTTCAATGAGGAAGTCAAAGCTTCCTAAAAATAGTAGCTAGTGATCAGATCAGGGGGTTGAAGCTCCCTTCCAATGGGTGTTGGTAAATGAGATCAAGGGCTTGAAGCTCCCTTCTAGTAGGAGTTGGAGAACAAGTGAAGGTTGTAGCCTTCAGCGGGTGGGTGCCTACGTATTGGCATGATTCTGCACCAGTACAAGAATGTAAGAATTTTTTATAAAATAAGATTGAATATTGAGACAACAACAACTGTGGTTTTCTCCCACATTGAGTTTCCACCTTAAATCCTGGTATTCATGTGTGCTGCGTATGTACGATGCTTTATTCTATTCTTACGACATATGCTTACTTCTTATCAAATGTCTGATGAATATCTTACATTCTGGTTTAAGTTAAATGGATAAAGAATTAGCTAATTTATAAGTTTACTAAGAATACGCTAGTTTCCTTTATAACAGTCGTGTACATACGCGGGTTGGCTTCAGGAAAGTTGAATACAGAATTTAGAAAGGAAAATATTATTGTGAGTTTTTAAATATTGATTCACAACTTGAGTACCCCCCCCCCCCCCCCCCCCCCAAGTATTTTTCCCAACAATTGGTATCAAAGCAGGTCCTTCTAAAGAAGCTTAATCGCTTAAAGGAGATCTGTCGCAATGGAAAGTCACAAAGGAGTATTTTCTATCAAGCCACCATTTTTCAATGGAAGTAATCTAATCTTCTGGAAGATACGAACAAGCGCTTATTTACAGAGTCTTGGAGCAGATGTATGGGGAATCGTGGAAGGAGGTTATCAATATCCAACATCCATTCCTACAGATACAACAAGAAAGAAGAGATATGAAGCCAATGCAAAAGCTATCAATTCCTTATTGGGAAGTTTGACAGAATCATAGTTTGTCAAAGTTATGCAACTAAATTCAGCAAAGGAAATATGGGACAAGATCATCCAAAGCTATGAAGGAAATAACAAGGTAAAAAGTGCTAAACTTCAAACTCTTAGAATTCAATATGAAAGTCTCAGAATGCATGATGATGAAAGTAATGCAAGTTTCTTTCTAAGAGTAGATGAGATTGTGAATTCTATGAGAAATATGGGTGAAGAAATAAAATACTCAACCTTAGTAGAGAAAATCTTGAGATCTCTAACTTCAAAATTCGAGTCAAAAGTGTCTTCCATTGAATAAAAGCAAGATCTAGAGACTCTTTTTGTTGTACAACTCCACGGGATTTTAACGGCGTTGGAAATGAGAAAAGGATGTCCTTTAGATATTTGAGAAGTTACATTTAAAGCGTCTGCAAAAGGAAAATAAAGGAAGTTCTCAAGGAATCATCAAGTTATATATCAAAAGAAGATGAGGCAAATTTTGTGAGGAAACTCCAACTAGGTACCAAAAGGTTCAGAGGTAAGATTCCCTTCAAGTGTTTTGCTTGTGGTAGAGTTTGTCACTATATTGATAAGTGTCCTTATAAAGAAAATTGTGAAAAAGGGAAATGGTTTGAAAATAGAAAAATATTTTATAAAAATGAAGATAGTGATGGTTTATCAATTGGAGAAGAGGGAGGGTCTGATCAAGATTTGCAAGTACTTATGGAATTTAGTATTAATGAAGTTGATGAAAATGCCCTAAAAGAGAATAATCCTTTTATTGAAGAATATCTTAGATCAAGGCAGAAAGGATGGTTTCATGGATGTTGTTCTCTTGTAACTCGTTTGGGCATAAAGCCATTGATTACATGTTAAATATGTTGAACAGAACTAGGAGATTAGATAAGTTCCAATAGATAATAAGAAACTTCAAGAAAAGTTGGAGAAAGAAGAAAAATCGGTTAGAAACATAGGGAATGGTGACCCTACTGCAGTCATCTGTTTCTAAAGCTTACTTCTCTTAGTGACTGCAAGAGTGATGTGAGAAACATTATCGAGATCAGTAATGTATCATCACAGGGGGAGAAATATATGGTGATTCCCATGGTTGGTTTAGTAATTCTGATTATTTTATTTTTGATAGTGCATTTGATGTGACAACAGAAGAAAGGTGCAGACTGTACAAGCTCAGGGGGGGTTGAAGCGGTGAAATTTTCAGTATTTCACTTTCTGTACGTAGGTCGCATGAACTAAATCTGCGTATGTATGCAAGTTCCTTTGCAGAAAGTTGTGTATGATTTTTTTTACAGAAAAACAGTGGGACAATTTCAATAATAGATTCTGACATGCTGTGAAAGTTATGATTTTCTTATTCTTATGTTGATGGGTACAGTTTGCTGATATGGTATTGAGTTATGATTTTTAGGTTGATGATTATCTGATTTATGAAGATGCTTTGATGAATGAGTTGTTGTGGTCAAACTTGACAAGGAACATGTGTCACAAGTTCAAGGGGAGCATTAGCCTTGCAGAGTATAATGCATTGTTGGCATTATGGTTGTTGAATTATGTCAATGATCTCTTACTATTGAGGTATCTTGGGCTTGGTTATAAAAGTCATATTTTTAAATTGATGTAAAGGTCATGTTGAGACATAATGTAAAGATTGTCATATTTAGTAATGTATGGAATTTTGAGGTCATGTCAAATATGTAATCCCACTTGATTGGGTGGTTGTTTCAAATATGTAACCCCATTTGGTTTGGTGATTGATGTAAGTATGAGTCCTTGGTGATAGGAAAGGTAATACTCAGCTGAATCATAGAATCATGTACTTCAATGAAAAATATTTCTGAATATTCAACATGTGCTCAGGGGGAGCATGGTCAATATAGTACATATCAGATCTATAGTACTCATGTCTCTACAAGGAAAGCAAATCCTTGTTTCAACATTCATCTGCCATTTTAACTTGATGTCAAAGGGGGAAAGTAACTTGGTGTTTTAATAATGCTTATATTGATGTGTCTTACAGGTATCTACAAATTGTGGTAATCAAACACCAATGTGGTTTCCATCAAGTCCAAAGGGGGAGATTGTTGGCATTATGATGTATGTGTTGTCCTTGATGGAAACCCACTTGTAATAGAACAAGTAACCGGATGGGTTCACAGATTAGTTCATAGGTAAAAAAGTGATGGAACATAATAACAAAATGATGGGACAGAGGTTTGCAAGTCAGAAACATAAGCTTGATGAAGGTGAATATTTGAAAAACTATACACAGGTTCGTCAAGGCTAAATCACATACACACGCGGGTATGAAGAAGCAAAGTCGTGTAAATGTTGGTGCACTAATTTATTAGTAACAAGGGTCTTTACCATGGTATTAGCTCACAATATTGAGTGCAGTAAAGACTATTTGATTTCGTCCAATATTACCACCAGCAATAGTGTGGTTTCAGCTCATGGTATTGGCTAAAGCTCAAACTATATAAGGACGTGAAGATCAAAGTGCTAAGAGTGCATGAGTGAGGGTAATGAATGAATACTTCAATTAGAAGTATATTTACATGGTATGGGCTATAGTTGATTGGTAGATCTGAAATAGTGATGCACCCATTGTTGGGTGTGGAGCCTGATTATCTTCTTTTCTTTTCTATCACAAATTTAGACCCCTGTTCTTAACGGGGCGACAACGCCACCTGCAATTCTACGCTGCCTGGGGGGTCTAGGGGGGTGGCTACGAGTTTATCGAGTGCCCGTCCCCCCCCTGGTGGGGGTTTTGGGGCCAACGCCCCCGAAGCTAAAAAAAAAATGTAAAGTTGCCTTGTAAAAGTATAGTAATCTCTAGTCAATCTGGGTCATTCATTAGGTGAATGACCTGACAGTAGAAGTAATGTTTGATTTAGCGTTTTTTTCCCTAGAATGCAACCCCTCGTTTTGAATGAGGGTATTGTATTGCAACTGTGTATTGTATGTGTATTATCTGAGCGAGAAACTGATAGATAGACTGTGAGAGAGAACAGGGGATATTACAACAAATCTATTGTAGGTTGTGTCTCTTCATTTTGATTGATAATAGAAAGGAAGGACTGGCTGTTTGGGGTGGACGTAGCCCAAACTGGGTGAACCACATATATATGTGTCTCTGTGGTTTTATGTGTTTAGTGTGCTTGTGTTTTCCACATATTTTATGTGTTGCATTTCTCTATAATATATAATTTTCTAACACCCATGAATACAATGATGTATCATGATCATTAGACCATAAATAAGTATGTATTTGCATGATTTGTTTATGAGTTGTTTATATCAGTGGTCTGGCATATGTTTGTCATAGTAAAGGATATGATCTGAGTATGATTGAAGTCCTGAAGTGTTGCGCAGTCATAGATTAGTTGCAGATCTGTATGCGAGTTCATCACATGGAAAGCACACATACACACAGGTTCGGCTCTGCGAAGTCGCGTATGTATTCTGAAGTATGTTGAGATCTATGCGCGGGTTGTATTCTGGATAAGCGCATATGTATGCGGGAAAGCCTTATGGAAGGCATGTATGCAAGCCAAGGTTTTTGCTAAAGAATATGTCTGATCAATTTTTATGTGTTTAGTTGTCTGTCAATGATGTCTTCATGTTGATTTGGGTTGAGTGATAATGTCTAAAATAGAAATGATTGAATGATAAAGTTGAAATTGGTTGCATGTTGATTGATTAAAAATATTCTTGATGATGCTAACTATATGAGGGTTCAAAGATCTGTAATCTAACATAATGTTTCAGAATGAATCTGTTTAATTCAATGACTGGTTCAGAATAACAGTTTTAGAACTTAGTATATTGAAATTTTTACGGAGGTTTCTCTATAGAAAATCCTGTATACACGTGGGTTGCCTTAAGTGAAGTAGTGTATACATTTTGGCTTATGAATGATTGGGGTTGCAGTTGATTCAGTGTGTTGATGCAGTATTCTGAGTTTAGTTCTGTGTTCTGGTTACAGTGATCTCATTGTTATGTTTGAATTAAGTTGGTGATTGGTTAAGTGACTGTTTGCTTCAATGGTTGGGTCAGTATTCGAGAGATTGGTTACTATTTGGTTCAGTGGTTGTTTTCAGGAATTGGATGAATGTTTTAGGTACAGTAATCAGTTTCAGTTTTGATATTTGGCTTATATGACATTAAAGGGTTCAACATGGATTATGTGATGAAAAGCGGTTTACAAGTTGTGATGTATTAAAGAAAGTGGAACCAGTGTGAACATTTATGAAACACAGTCCACAGATGGTGTTGAGGGTTGGAGCCTTCAGTGAGGAAGTTGGAGCTTCCTACTAGTAGTAGATGGTGATCAGATATGGGGGTTGAATCTCCCTTCCAATGGGTGCTAGTAAATGAGATCAGGGGGTTGAAGTTCCCTTCCAGTAGGAGCTAGAGAACAATTGAAGGTTGTAGCCTTCAACAGGTGGGTGCCTACGTAATGGCATGAGTCTACACCAGTACATGAATGTAAGAATTTTTTATAATAATAAGATTGAAGAATGAGACAACAACCGCGATGGTTTTCTCCCACATCAGGTTTCCACCTTAAATACTATTGTTCATGTGTGTTTCTGATGTGTGATGCTTTATTATTTTCTTACTGCACATGCTTATTGCTTATCAAATGTCTGATGAATCTCTTACATTTTGTTTTAAGTTAAACAGATAAAGAATTAGTTGATTTATAAGATTACTAAGCATACACTAGTTTCCTTTATAACAGTCGTGTACATACGCAAGTTGGCTTCAGTAAAATCACGTACAAAATTTAGAAAAGAAAATATTATTGTAAGTTTTTAAATATTGATTCCTTTGATAATTTTTCTCAACACTAGATGGAAAGCATGAAACATTGAATATTGTAAGTGAAAATCAACATAGTCTGGACAAACTAAAGCATATTCCAATATTGAATCTTTCCACATATGAGCAGCAAAAAGGAGTACAAGCACGTAGAAGGAGGACAGACAAAAAACCAATAACACATGAATCTTTGAAACCTTTCAAACTTTTTTAGAGAGAAAACTATATTGATCTTGAAAAGCCCACATTACACAAAGGTTTTTTCCTGAAGAGTTCTGAAGCCTTTGTCCTTCTTTTTCATACATTATATATCATTATGTACAAAACTTTAAGATCCATAATATTTGGGAAAGAAACCATAAAATATTACAACCTTTTTATGATACAATTTTTTAAACAAAGTCTATCGCTATTGAAAAACTTATGTGTATTCCATGCCGAGCTCTCGAATTTGGAATCAACCTTTCTCTTTGGCATGTTGTTTGTCTATCGGGAAAATGAATTTCACAACATAATGAATTCTTGAGACATGTCACAAGTTTTCAATAAATTCATGTCAATATTATACTAGGAACAATGCATGCATGTAAAGTAATACAAACATCATAAAATTGACTACATGAATTAGGAATCCCATCCAATGCACCTTGAATGATGTGATAAGTAGATTGATGGTGCATTTGTTTATGTGCTTGAATTGCAGGTGCACTAGTGGGATGTCGCACCTCTGAAAACATTCAGACACTACATTAACAACATCAATAACGTCTAGTACACACATTTAAGAGAAAATTAAGAGGGAAGATATAGCAACAAACCTGAAAAATCACCAATTGGACAGTTGTCAATCAACAAAGCATGCTCCAGTGGAGGATGCTCCATAGGAGAAGCTCTTGCATCTGTAAGATAAAAATTCAATTTTCATCAAAGAAAATAATGGCATGTAAAGTAATCATGCATCATAAAATTGACTACATGAATTAGGAATCACATCCAATGCACCCTGAATAAAGTGATAACTAGATCGATGGTGCATCTTTCTATGTGCTTGAATTGCAGATGCACTGGTGGGATGTCGCACCTTTGAAAACATTCAAACACTACATTAACAACATCAATAACATCCAATACACACATTTAAGGGAAAATTAAGAGGGAATATATAGCAACAAACCTGGCATATAACCAATTGGTCAGTTGTTAACCAACAAAACATGCTCCATAGGAGAAGCTCTTGCATCTATAAGATAACAATGAAATTTTCATCAAAGAAAATAATGGCATGTAAAGTGATACATACATCACAAAATTGACTACATGAATTAGGAATCCAATCCAATTCACATTGAATGATGTGATAACTAGATCGATGGTGTAGCTATCTATGTGCTTGAATTGTAGACGCACTGGTGGGATGTCACACCTCTACAAAAATTCAGACACTACATTAACAACATCAATAACATTTAGTACACACATTTAAGAGAAAATTAGGAGGGAAGATATAGCAACAAACCTGACATATAACCAATTGGGAAGTTTTCGACCAAAAAAGCATGCTCTAGGGAAGGATGCTCCATAGGATAAGCTGTTGCATTTGTAAGATAACAATGAATTTTTCATCAAATAAACTAATGGCATTTAAAGTAATATAGTCATCATAAAATTGACTACATGAATTAGGAATCCCATCCAACGAAGCATGCTCCACTGGAGGATGATCCATAGGAGAAAACATAGTAGTGGGATTTTGCGCCACTGCAAACATTTACACACTACTTCATTAAGAAATGGTTATGTCTATATAAAATAATCTAAACATGTTGATCTCGTCACTTTATGGAACTTACCCGGGTCAATATAGGATGCATTGTTGGAATGAGGATGACCTTGTTTTTTAATATGTTGAAAATGAAATAGTTCATAATTCGATGCAGGGACATTCAAATCAATTTCCAAGCTGCCACTTTGTTTTTCCTCTTTTGTTTTTCTTTTTAGGGATAAGGAAAATATTCTTTCTCTTCAAAGATGACTCATAAGCACCCAACCCAAGGGAAAAGTCATAGTCCATAATATGAATATCATTGGCATCATGCAACATTTTCTTAAACAAACCTATAAACTATTTTGTCTTGCTCGAAGTAACAGGAAGGGTATTCCTCAACAAGTCTATGTAGCCAAATAAATCCTCTCTAGTCAACTGGAGTTCTTCAACATTTTAATCTACATTTTTATCAACCATGATAGTTGTGTTGACATCTGTATCGAGGTTTGGCTCCTCCATATATATATCAGGAGGGTCATTGAATGTATTGGGTGTGGTATCATGATCCAATAAAGCATTTGAATTCATTGTAGGGGAACACAACCAACCTACCTTTATGGCATGATTGCAAGCGTTGTCATTAATAGACCATGGGAAATCACAGGTGAAAAAATTTGTGTGATGCCAAGTGATAAGATATCGCACATCAGTTGTACTTTGACTCCTCAACTAATAAGCATGAGATATTCTCTCATGAGGGTTTCAATCACTATCTGGAATGCTTCTATCTTTCTCCATTGATGATTCAATTTGCCTCTCTTTCTTGTGGTTTTTCAAATATACTTCTTTTTACAAAATTTCCTTGAATTGGTAACACGGTACGATTTTTTTGAGGAGAGTATAAAATAGCCAATCCATCCTATGAGAACATTTCTTTCTACGATAAGATAGAAAGGCAATCTTGAGATAAGAGGTCTCCTGAATTGCATGAGGAAAATCTTGGTAACCTTTTACCTACATCCTTAAATGTAAAGACTCAATTAGTAAATATATATTGTGATGCAGGAGCATCGGGCCATAATTCAAACTCAATGCTATGAAGTGTGAAACTTGGAAAATAAATTGTAAATCGGGGCAAATTATGTTTAATAGAGCTAAATTGATGGAATTGATAAGTCTCTAGAAGAATTGATTAAAATGTAATTATCTGTTGTGTATGTGAATAGAGAGATTTAGGGTTGGTTGAGCGATTACGGGAGGAACTTATGGATCTGAAGAGATCCACTCCCTTTGTAATTCCTTTATAAAGCGAGTTGTGTTGGGTGAGAGAGAAGACAGAGTATATAATGTAGCCGCAGGGCTTTAGTGTGATTAAGGTCGTGAGGCCTTAGCCTGTAATCAAGTTCTGTATATGAATGAAATGTGCATGTTATTATACATCCATGTGTAATCTAGATTTTTTTTTTCCTCAAGAAAAAAGCGTAATTTCATTACTGCAGGTGAATACAAAATTACATAGAGAATCACAAATAAGTGTGATCAAGTAGCCAAACCCGAGAGTTTCTAGGAAAACAATTAAAAAGAAAAATGCAAAATCATATGTAAAAACCTGAATCTGGCTTTTACCCCTTTCCATTCTGAAGACATGATGTTCATAGAATAAACAGATCTACTGCTATCAACTTTTAGCAGTCCAACATGAAATCTGTTCAAATACTGCCGAAAAATGTTATTCAATTGTTCACCATGGATCCAATCAAATACCTTCCAATGCATAGCCTAGACCAACTAATGCCTTATGGAGGCACCAGCAGATAAACTGCATCATAAAAAACCATAAGGAACCACCGCCCAGGGGAGAATCCAATATCAAAGTGTATTAATGAAATGTAATTCCAGCCCGCTTCAGCAGCCCACCGAGCATGAAATACCAAACAGAGATCAGCGAAAAATCGCAACGACCATCACACATCTATTATAGAAAAGCGCACCGTGAGTAAGCAGCCTGTTGAAATTTAATGGCAAGACAACATAGGAAAACAGATGCTGCTCAGTTAAATAAGGATGGATGAAAATATTCAGTAGTATCGCCGTCCTTGTGTTCTCTGATCCTCCAGATACCCACAGCCTGCTGAAGCCCCCTCTTGGAAGCCCGATCAACCTCATCATTATTTTCTCTAAATATATGCTGACAGGAGAAAGATACAAATGAAAGGAGGATCTCCCGAATAGAGCGTAATAGATTTTTTAAATGGAGAACTCTGAAATTCTGTATACCTTTGATCCAATTTATCACATTCAATGAGTCCCCAAAGAAATTAATCTTCTTGCAACCTTTCTCCACAGCGAACATCAGGAGAATCTTGAGGCTCAACAATTCTGCAAATTTATTTGATCCCTCCCCAAGCCCGATAGGGATCTCAAAACAATGTGATACAGAAAGAAATAGCAGAGCCCCTCCACCACAAACATTTTTTTGCATAGCCCCATCAAAAAACCCCAAGGATTCCTCCTATCAATGTCCAACAAAAGGACCTCCCTCTGATTGGCAGCACGGATATGGATAGGAAAAGCGGAGTGTATTCCTATAGTCATGGCACCAATGATCTCTGGTGAACTGACCGCCCCATCAAATAGGAGTCGGTTACGAGCCAACCAACATCCCCAGATGACAAGGAGAGGCAGAGCTTTTAGTTTCGGCTCAGCATAAGACTCCCACCATGAGTCCCATGCATGAGACACAGTTAAGCCCTCCCATCTACACAGAAGACCCAACAACCTGGAGCATTCCAGCCAAACCCATTTAATGAAAGGAAAACTGAGGAATATATGGTTAACTGATTCCTGATGAGAATTACAGAGACAACACCAGTCAGGGCCCTGAAAACATCTATGTTGCAGAACGTCCCAGGTGGGGACTTTATTTTCTAAGACACACCACATAAAGAGGCGAGTCTTAGGAGGACATTTTAGTTTCCAGAGTTTCTTCCACCACCACTGCTCTTCGCCCAAGAAAACCCCAACACTAAGTTTTGTGTATCTAGCCTGAGGAGAGTTGATCCCCAAAGGATCAAAATCCCATGCAATCTTATCCTCCCTCTCCTGAAGCGAAATATGAGCCTATTTTAAATCGCGGATGTAATCAGCCAAAGCCCCCTCATCAAGAGCATCTAGCCCCAAAGAAGAGGCCATAATCCAATGCTGAATTCCTGGCCTTCTCCGAATCGGATTAGCAAGATGGGAGAGAAAGGTAATCCCCCTCTGCCTTAAGGCCTCAACCGTGTGCCCCGGAAGGAGGTGTTGTAGTTCACTTCCCATCCAAGGATCCTCACCAACCCAAAGCTTCCTGCCACTGCCCACTTCCCAAGCCAGACTTGTTTCCAGAATGTGAAAAGATTTAACTAGAGCCTTCCAAATCACCGACCCACTCTCAAAGGATTTTCTCGGGTTCCTTATCCAATCTACTATAGAAAAAGGAGCAATATGTTTCTGTGAGATCACCTGTGTCCAAAGACTGTCAACATTGATGAGCCTCCACCCACCCTTTCCTGTAAGAGCTTGAGCAAAGAGAAAAATATTTTTCAGTCCCCAACCTCCCAACCCTTTTGGGATAGCAATTTTCTCCCACCGAACCCAAGGGGTCACCAACGAGTCATGTTTCCCACTCCAAAGAAATCTAAAGAAAATCCTCTTGTTAGCCTCCAAAATACCTTTTGGAATCCAAGAGAGGGAAAACCAATATACCGGGACAGCCTCCAAAACAGACTTAACTAAATTCAATCACCCAGCTCTAGACAACCATTTATGACTCCAAACTTTTAACCGCTTTTCCAGTTTTTCCAACAACCAGCTCCAATCATGTTTCCTATAATCATTGGGTTTTAAATGGAACCCCAAATAATTCAACCCATCATCCAAACCAGCAAAATTATAAGGAAAGATCCTCACAAAAACAAGCCGCTCCTCTTCCCTCAGAAGATGTGAAGTGATGGAAGACTTTCTAGCATTTACTTCCATTCCAGTGGCCTTGCAAAATAGGTCCAAAATCTCACCAATAGTATTCGCATCTCTCACCGATCTAGAGCAGAAGATTAATACATCATCAAAAAAAAGTAGATGAGAAATGAATAAGTTTGGAGCAACTTGAATGCCCTTCAAGGAACCTTGTCTCTTGGCCTCCTGAAGAGCCCTGGTCAAACCCTCAGCAACCAATAAAAAAAAAGTGGAGAAAGGGGACAACCCTGGCGAAGACCCCTTTCAGCATGAAAAAAGGGAGGTGCAGCCCCATTAAGCAAAATAGAGAAATAGACTGTTGTAATACAACTCATAATCCATCTTATGAAACTAATGCCAAAGCCAAGGTGAGTCAGAAGCATACGAATATATAACCAACTTACCCGATCATATGCTTTGGAGAGATCTATTTTCAACACAGTCCCTTTGAGGTTCTTGGTCTTCATGTTGTGGATAACCTCTTGAGCTGTTCCAATTGCTTCATGAATTTTTCGCCCTTCTAGAAAGCCAAATTGTTCACACCAGAGATATGAGTAGACAGAATGCATTTGAGTCTTTTAGCAACCACCTTGGCTACCACTTTATAAATACAGTTGCACAAAGAGATAAGACGAAAATCAGCCATAGAAGGGGGGTTATCCACTTTCAGAATTAAAGCTATGAAAGTAGAATTAAAACAAGCAGGAATCTTCCCTGAAATTCTGGTATCCTCCACTACTTTCAACAGATCCGCCCCCAATAAATCATAAATATCCAAGAAAAATTCTATCGACCATCCATCTGGCCCAGGAATTTTGTCTTTTTGGAAGCTATGAAGAACCTCCTTTAATTCCTTCTCAGAAACCTCAGCCATCAATGATCTGTTATCTGCCTCCTCCACAAATCTCGGAAATAATTGAGCAACTCTTATCACTTCCACAAGAGATGCATGAGCTGGAGCCCTAAATAGTGCCTTGAAATGATCAACCCCCAGCTTAGCTTTTGCCTCAAAGGTAGAATGCTCATTGCCCTGATCATCTCTTAAACTCCAGATAGTATTAGCCACCTTCCGACCACGAGCATATGCATGAAAAAATTTTGTATTATCATCCCCACATGCCAACCATGTGGCCCTAATTTTCAAACTCCAAGATTCCTCCTTATCCATAAGGAGGGAGTTCCTTCTCTTTTCAAGAGAAACAAGAGTATATTTATCTACTTGAGATTGAAACCCCCCTCCAATCCCATCATAGATCAAGCGTAGTTCCTCTTCCACCTGCTTCAATTCCATATACTTCTTCTGTCTCTTAAAAACCGACCAATCCTTCACAGCATCCTTGATACGTTTAAAATTTTCAGCAAACTGATAAGCCGCAGAAAGAGTGCTATTTTCCCTAAATGGGATCCACCTAGAGAGAACAAGAGATTTAAATGAATCATCCTTGAGCCAGATTATGTTAAACTTTAAAGGGCTAGGAGGCTGCCTAGGCCCAATCTTAAACTCAATAAAAATAGGAAAATGATCAGATGCACCCCCACATCCAATCCACTGCCTAATTTTAAAAGGCCTATCCACAATCTGCTCAGCCACCAAAAAACGATCAAGTCTCTTCGCGACTCTACCTTCAGCACATCTATTGTTCCTCCATGTGGGTTTCATTTTTATGGGCTCAATATCAAGCAGAAGACTCTCCTCCAATTTTTGAGTGAAGTAACCAGTCAATAAATCAGTTTGTACATGAGGACCGCAGACCTCAGACTGGCCCAATGAAAAGTTCAGATCCCCTCCCAAAATCACCGAATCCCCCTTGAGCAAAGGGTTACCCAGGAGTGAGTCCCAGAAAGGGATCCTATCTTGATACGGACCATAAATATTAAAAATATTAAAAGCTTCACCCAGCTCCAACGCCATAAATTTTAGACTCAGGACCGACTCCATACCCCAGAAGTTCAGTGGTTTGATAGTTCTTCCATTCCAGCCCACTGCCAAACCACCTGACCGTCCTCTAACATCCAGCGTCTCAGAATTCCATCTCGACATCTAACCTTCCAATCTAGCTTTGACCATAGCCCCTTCACCTAAAGTCTCTTGAAGCAAGATTATATCCGGACAGTCCAGAAATATAATCCTCTGGAAAGCAGATTTCTTATGGGGACCTGCCAAACCCCTGCAATTATAGGACATAATCTTCATTAAACACCAAGATTCAGGGATTTGCTTTCTCTAAGCGCCCTCTCTATTGAAATCTGCCTCCCATCATGTACATCCATCATAGCTCTATCCTGGGCTCTAGCCAAAAAAGAGATCCTACCCCTGCCCCAAGCTGTTGGGGATTTCCCCCTCCCCAACCCACCTGCACCTTTTTTTGCACTAGATCTCATATTATAACCATAGACTGGAGAAATAGAGTTTACGACTGGAACCAACATCCCTTCACTTGGAACGAAATCAATAGCCTTCTCTTAAGGAGCTGGCAGAGGAGAAAGAGGAGGAACAACAGTAGATAAAATCCCACAACCATCCTTCCATTCTGAGTCTGAAATCAAAACCATGTTAAGAGATATATTAATGATAGGGGAAAATGGGAATGATCCCATGAGAGAATATTTCATCACTGTTAACACTTCCTTCAACATGCCGTCATCCCCCAATTGGTAATCCGCTCCATTATGACTACTACAGACCTTCACAGCAGATATCGAAACACATTTAGAAGTCTAAGAGAGTGAATCCAGCCGAAATGATTGACCAGACTCCGCCCCTAATGACTGATATCCCAAATAAATCAAATTGCTAAATCCTTTTGCATCAGGGTTCGAAACACAGGAAGAGGTTGTAGAGGGCATTGGCTACGTTTTTGAAAGGCCAGAGTCAGCCCCCTTCAAGACCTGTTCCACTTCAGAATTGCTATAACGCCAAATTTTTGCTTGTCGAGAGAAAAAACCACATTCAGAGGTAGGATGGCCATATGCATGGCACCGACGACATCTGAAAGGAACATTTTGATAGTCAAGAAGCTGCTTAATGACATATTGCCCCCACCAGAGATTCAGAGATTCAGCAAGACCTTCTCTGATGTTAATCATGACTAGAATCCTAGCAACACACCTTTGATTTGTCTTAATGAAGGTGAGATCAGCCTCTAGGAAGGCCCCAAGAATATTGCCAATGCCTTTGAGATGTTCCTCTATCCAATAATGAAGAGGCAGGCCAGGTATATGAACCCACAATGGGACTGAGTCCACCCTCTCCCTACTTGCATCAAACAGAGGGTGCCATGGTTTTAGGAGCGCTGGAGTATGGTCCAAAGCCCAGCAACGATGCATCACCCATTGGATATGATCAGGATGTAGGAATTTGAAAGCAAACCACCCCTTTGAGAGGGAGACCACCTTAGGCGTATATCCAATGGAATCTTTCCAATTCACTTCAGCCCATGCTACAACTGTTCTCAGAACGAAAAACCTCCCCATAGCCCTCCCCACCAGAGTCCTGCTAGCCATTTGTGTAACCTGCTCCCAGCCAATATCTTCATCCAAAACATAGTCACACTTTTCCCTTTTTACCTTGATCCATTTCTTTTTTCTACCCCCCTTCTTCGTCACTCCAGCCTCCCTTTCTATGCTTGAGCCCTTCTCTTTTGTTCCTTCAAAAACAGATATCCCACACTGTTCTACAAAGCTTATATGGTTTGGGACATCTCTCAAGACCTCCCTTTCACTAAGACCATCCACCCCTCTATTCATGAACACAGAAGGATCCAGTTCCTTTTCATACTCTGTTAAACTCACTTTCTGATAAACATCCACATCTGGATCCCTCTCTTCCACATCCAGACTATGTATAAGCCCTTTCCCCTGCGTATCATGTCCCTTTACCAAGGATGCCATGCTCCCTCTGCTATTCGAACCTCCACTGGCCCTCCCATCTTGTCCGCCTTCATAAAAAATAGATGACAACCTTCCTACATCAATGGATAAAAGGGACTCCTCCGCTCCTTGAGGTCGCAACCCTAGCTCCTGCACACAGATTGTCCCTGTGCACTCTCCCACCCTGCGCCATTCAAACCAGATGGTCTCCCGCCCTGCGCCATTCTCTCGTTCCAATTTGCTAACTACCAAGTCACATTTAAGTTTCATTTACTCCAAATGCACTTCATTTAATTTTACATGTAATCTAGATTTTATCGTCTATGTGTTATTTAAATTCTGATCTCATTATACAAATGCATTATTTTCTGTTAATTGATAATTGTGTGAGTAAAGAGTGAGAGAACGAAGTTCCTATAAACTTTATTGTATATAGTTATGGAAGAATCCATCAACAGATGAATTGTGGAGGTGGAACGGGCAGTAAGTTCAAGCTGCAGAACGAAGCGACAACTAGGGATGGATGGATGAGCATACATCGCATGTGGATTTTATGTTTACTGCTAATTCATCGCAAGTTAAGATATATATCTTGCAATGTGATCAAGACGAGACACGTGTTAGTTGGAGCGACCATGCGCATATTGCGCATCGACGGAGTTTAGGTTTATGGTTAAGCCATCGCAGGTTATGAAGTTTAATATGTGATGCGACAAAGTGACCACGTGTCAGCACTACACACTTCACAGATTTTACGATTGATCTCTAATGGCTGAATGGTAAATGTGCGGGAGGCCAAAGTGCGATAAATGTTAAAATTGCAATGTTACGATGTGGCAACTCCTCGCAACTTCGCATCGACACTTGTATTGTTTAAACCGTTTAAGTTTATTTGTTATAATCAGTGACATGCGATCTACGAGATAGTATGTTTCCTAATCTATAATGTATCTTGTAATATAATTGTGATTTGTTTTGATATTACAAAGTCCCGTTAAAGAGATTCTTACTGTATACGTCAGCCCATAACCCACAGGTCCACGGATTTGGGTAAATATGCAGTTTTTCTGCATCAAGTGGTATCAAAGCAAGGAAATATTTACTGCGAGAAAGAGTTTGCGTGCAAAAGAAGGAGGTATAGTTATGTTGAAGATTGGTGAGTGTGTTGTCTTTATATTGTTGTGCAGGTGAAAATATTGCAGCAGTCTAGAGCAAGCAGTGCTCAAATGGTTCCAGAGAAGAGAGAACCAGAGATATGGAAAAAGACTGAGCTTAGAGGAGAGAAGCTTGGTGAGGTATCGTGTAGTAGGGAGGCCTTGTTACTGCAAATTTTTTGTTGCAGCTCACGGAAATATCATAAAGGCAATTCCACAGAGGATGTGGGTAGAATTGATAAGGGATGAAGGAGGCATATGACCAGGAGGTCATAGAAATGTTGTACCTTGGGAGTCTAATGCAGGAGCATTGGACCATAATTCAAACTCAATGCTAAGAAGTGTGAAACATGAATAATCAATTGTAAATCGGGGCAACTTCTGTTCAATAGAGATAAATTGATGGAATTGATAAGTCTCTGTAAGACTTGATTAAAATGTAATTATCTTCCGTGTATGTGAATAGAGAAATTTAGGGTTGGTTGAGAAATTACAGGAGGAACTTATGGATCTTAAGCGATCCACTCCATTTGTAATTCCTTTATAAAGCGAGTTGTGTTGTGTGAGAGAGAAGACATAGTACGCAATGTAGCTGTAGGGCTTTAGTGGTTAAGGCCGTGAGGCTTTAGCCTGTAATCAAGTTCTGTATATAAATGAAATGTGTGTGTTATTATACATCCAAGTGTAATTTTGATTTTACCTTGTCTTTGTGTTATTTAAAGTTTGATCTCAGTATACATATGCATTATTTTATGTTAATTGATAATTGTGTGAGTAAAGAGTGAGAGAACGAAGTTCCTATGGACTTTGTTGTATACAGTTATGGCAGAATCCATCAACAGATGAATTGTGAAGGTGGAACGGGCAGTAAGTTCAAGCTGCAGAATGAAGCGACAACAAGGGATGGACGGATGAGCATACATCGCATCAACGGATTTTATGTTTTCTGCTAATTCATCGCAAGTTAAGATATATATCTTGCAATCTGATCAAGATGAGACACGTGTCAATTGGAGAGATCATGCGCATATCGCACATCGACGAAGTTTAGGTTTAAGGTTAAGCAATCGCAGGTTATGGAGTTTAATATGCGATGCGACAGAGTGACCACGTGTCAGCACTGTGCACTTCACAAATTTTATGATTTATCTCTAACGGTGGAATGGTAAATGTGCGGGGGGCCGAAGTGCGATAAATGTTAAAATTGTGATGTTCTGATGTGGCAACTCCTTGCAACTTCACGTGAACGCTTGTATTGTTTAAACAGTTTAAGGGTATCTGTTATAATCAATGACATGCGATCTAGGAGATAGTATGTTTCCCGATTTGCGATGTATCTTGTAATACGATTGCGATTTGTTTTGATATTGCGAATTCCCGTTAAAGAGATTTCGACTGTATACGTGGGCCCATAACCCACAGGTCCGCGGATTTGGGTAAATATGTAGTTTTTCTGCATCATATTATCTTTATGAAATAGAAAAAGGTAAAACACAAGAAATAGTATGTGCACTTACTAAAATTATCAACGACAACCCAATTCTTGTGGAAATAGTCCAAAAACTTCAATGCAGTTGCAAATTTGGTGAAACATCCATTTATTGCATTAGTCACTTCATCATTTGAACAATTTTTCATGATATGGCCTAGTTCATTGAATATCTCTTTTCATTTTTCTAGACTACTGGCTAACCTATTAACATTTTTGAGCCATGCCCTCCTTACATGCCAAACACACAATATTACTTCACACCTGGTAATGCTCCTACCATATTTAATTCGTTTTAAGTGAGAAATATTTAGATTGAAGACAAGTTGCAATGCCAAATAAGAAGATTGAGGTTACCTCAAAGCAATAATTTAAGCCAATGAATCATCAACCATAAAGGCATTGACCTTCCAATCATGACGAAGCTAATAAAACCTATGCATTAGGTGCTCCAACCGCAACGATATATCATGTGATGTAAAATGTGACATCACAACCCATGTAACGGGAGCCCCACTTTGTTGCTTGTCAAAAGCCACAAGTGTGTACAACACATATTGTCATATTAAAAAAAAAAATGAAGTTAATTTTACACCATTAATCATATTGAATCATTACAATCAAAATTTTTTCACCAAATGAGTCCATGCCTATTAAGTTATTATGGGATAACTTAACCATAGTGTCCAATATCCATTTTATTTGTATTCGACCTATAAAAGGGATATTTTCACCATTCGGATTTTGGTAGAAGAAGAAATTATTTTGGTGCTTTTCATACCAAAAATTCACACTCATTTCATCCTTTTTATGAAGTTGGTCATTTCCTTTCATCAAACGTTTATAGCTGTTTGCAACGTCTTTTCTGCATAAGAAAAAAATCCCTATCTAGATCTGTGTCATCTACGTCAACATATTTTTTAATATGCATTTTACAAACTGATTCAATTGGCACTTATAGAAAAAAACAACTTTTGACATAAGAATGTGAGAATTTCTTAATATAAGAAACCCTACTGCTAACCATTAAGTTACTTATCCTACTTGATTATTTATACAAGTTATTAACCTGAATATTTAGAAAAACAAAAAAGTAAACACAAATAGCAGTGTACACATATAGATCATTTACTGAATATAACGCTCATATGACAAATTGACACAGATTTTTCAGACAAATGTCCCTGGAAAAACCCAATGCGGGTAAACCAATACAACTAGCTCTGGAGGGTTTTATTATTATGAAGAATGTGAATAAAATAGGTTTTGGGCACCAGACATGGTTTGACCTACAAAGAAAATCACGGCAGCAATGCCTCTTTCACTCAGAGACAAAATATGGCTGATTCACACCATCAAACAGGTTTTACAGAACTCGAACCCTTTCTAGCCCACCGAAAACCCCAACACTACTCCTCAGTCCTCTGCATCAGCCTTACTAGCCTGCATCAGCCTCTGTGTTGCTATGGAATGGCTTGCGTCACCCTATCTAGGCTTACGGTGCCCCTACGCTACCTTGACTGGGCCTTTGTCAACCCTACGTGGCTCCTGTTGCCTTTGCGTTGCCCCTAACTGGGCTATGGCTAGAATACGTAGCAATGGCTGCCTTATGCACTGCTGGATATGATGCCTCTCTGTCATTGTTTTATTCTTGGCCTTGGATCATAATACCTCACCAATACTGCCCCTCGCTGCACTACAAACTATTTATGAAATTCTTAGCAAACCACGCCCTAGAATTTCATCTTAGCTTCAGTGCTCTTCCAATGTGTGTGTTCTCTAACTGACCCCAAGCCCTTCTCTTATAATTTTCTCGTTGGAAAACCAACAGTCGTGATCTACTCTCTAATCAACGACTAAGATTAGAAGCTGCTTGATCCACGTGACTTTGAACATTCTCATCACATGTTTAATTTAATTCACTCTAATCTTTTAATTTTCCTAAGTTAGACTTAGGGTCCTTAGTTAAAAATATTAATTATTTGAATAAATATAAAACCATATGGAATTTCTCCAAACAATTTTTGGGTCTTGGAGATCTCATGTACTCTAGCTCCTCCACAAAATTTCAAAACTAGAGCACATCCCATTCAGTAAATCTCATTTGAGGGTGTGAATTAGACATATTTTCTATCTCTGAGTGAAAGAGTTATTGTTGCCATGATTTTCCCTGTAGGGCCAACCATGTCTAGTGCCCATAAATTTTTGTATTCAGATTTTGCATAATCATAAAACCCTCCAGAGCTAGTTGCATTCATTTTCCCGTATTGGGTTTTTCTAAGAAACCCTACTGCTAACCATTGATTTACTTCTCCTACTTGATTATTTATACAAGTTATTAATCTGAATATTCAAAAACAACTAAGTAAACAAAAATAGTAGCCTAAACATACAGATTATTTACTAAATATAACACTCATATGACAAAGTGACACACATATTTTTCGAACAAATGTCTCCGGAAAAACCCAATGTGGGAAATCTGGTGCAACTAGCTCTGGAGGGTTTTATTATTATGCAGAATCTTGATACACAAATTTTTGGGCACCAGAAATGGTTGGCCCTATAGAGAAAATCATGGCAGCAATACCTCTTTCACTCGAAGACATTAAATATGGTTGATTCACACCCTCAAATGGGATTTACAGAACTCGAGCCCTTTTTGGCCCATCGGAAACCCCATCGTTTCTCCTTAGCCTTTTGTGTCAGCCTTACTGGCCCGCATTAGCCTCTGCGCTGCTATGGAAGTGCTTGCGTCACCCTCTCTGGGTTTACGTTACCCCTGTGCTGCCCTAACTGGGCCTTCGTCAGCCCTGTGTGGCTCCTGCTGCCTCTGCACTGCCCCCGACTGGGCTGTAGCTGGACTGCATAGCAATGGCTGCACTTTGCGCTGTTGGACATGCTACCTCTCAGCCATTGTTGTATTCTTGGCCTTAGATCAGAATCCCTCGCCAATACTGCCCCTCGCTGCACTGCAAACTTTGTATGAAATTCTTAGCAAACCACGCCATAGAATTTTAGCTTAGCTTCAGTGCTTTGCCAATGTGTGTGTTCTCGAAATGACCCCAAGCCCTTCTCTTATTCTTTTATTGTTGGCAAACCAACGGTCATGATCTAATTTCTAATCAATGACTCAGATTAGATGTTGCTTGATCCGCATGACTTAGAACATTCCCATCACATGTTTAATTTAATTCACTTTAATATTTTAATTTTCCTAAGTTAGAATTAGGGTCCTTAATTTAAAATATTAATAATTTGAATAACTATCAAACCAGATGGAATTTCTCCAAATTATTTCTAGGTCTTATAGATCTCATGTACTCTAGCTCCTCCACAAAATTTCGGAGCTAGATCAAATTCGATGCTACCCTAAAATCTCAATTCCCCCTCTTAGCGAGGAGTGTGCTATAGCAATATAACCACATTGAAGTATTTCCCTGATCTCTGGCATAGGTCTTCGCGTTGATGTTTGGCCGATTGCCCTCCATCATTGTGCCGCTACTTCTCTCTCTTTTGTTGCCCATGACTCTGCCACAATCACTGCTGCATCTGTACTGCATCTCCCTCTCAAATTGCTACATCATGTTTCCCATAGCACTGCCACTGTTAACTGCTACACTGCAACTTAGTTGCTAAGAAGCAACTGAAGTACCCTTGCCCAAATAATGACAGACAAGTCATTTGGGCTACATATCATCATTGAAGCTCCATTGGTTGTTGTGCTGCACTGTCCCCCTGAAGCCACTGCGCTGCTACAACATTGCACTGCGTAAGCACTGGATCCTCTACACTGTTGAAGTCTCATAAACCCCTTTGCACTTCTGCTTCTATGTTGTTGCTACCTTTGCACTATGTTTCTCCCTCTACAGCGTCCTAGCCCTGCCCTCTACTTCAATGTGATCCTCTGCACCCACTGCTCCAGTAATCCCTGCTACCATCTTCTTGAGGCCTCGGAATTTTTTTGCAACAACATGGGGGAAAACCACCCAGTCTGGAGCTTAGGGCAAGTCCTTTTCCATTTGGTGTGGTGGCTTCGATTGGGGATAAAGGGATTATTTTTCCAATAAGGATGATTTTGGGGTGTGTTTTGTTTATATAACATGCAATGGGAAATGATTTTAATCTATCACATGCATTTATCTAAAACTATTTATTCTATTATATACCCAGGGTGTTTCTTCCTTTATGCGATCTAAAAATATGTCCTCCAACCATTAGTAATGAAGATTATTTAACAGTTGAAAGAGATGAAAATTATGTAAAGATGATTCTTTTAACAAAATAGTTTGATTAAAATAATTATGAAAAGTGTATCGCATTCATATGTGTGATTATATATTAGATAAGAAATCATAGACAAATATTAGTACATAAGTGCATTTAACATTCATTTATGATAATAGTTCAAATATATAATGCAAGTAAAAAGACAATTGTCAATCTAGAAAGAAAAACTTAATATAAATGAATAAAAGTACCATATATACGAATCCCTACTCATATAAACTGACAGTAGTTTTCTTCTCCTCTTCACTTTCAAGCAATTTAAAGAGTACAATAGTGCAACATCAGTTAAACAACTTCAAATGTCAAAATATAACATACTTTGTTCCATTAATCCATCAAAGCATTTACAAACTTACAGAAGTGCATTCTTTGCAAATGTTTTTGAAAAATTTCTGGACCCATATCTAAATGCATGAGAAGGGTTTAAATACTAAACTACAATATGTTTAGAAATAGATTATTGAAAAAAATTAGAGGAGGTTTCAAACAACCATCCTCTTAAAGAGAAAACTTCAACTACAATCTAGGAAAATAAAGTAACAATATGACTATGAATGTTGATCCTTCTTGTGGATTTGATCTCAAAGTTGACAAATACCTAGCATAGGTTTGAGTTGAGCTAGCTGCGAAATTGCTGATCTAATCTGGCCCTTGAATACTACATTTGAAAGTGTTGGTTGTGACCTTTTTGTTGAATCCGTTAATGACTGCAGGGTTTGGTACTGATGATAAGGTTTGATAAGAAAATTCCAATAATTTTCTTGATCAAACTTATTTTCTTTTTTAATCATTTCTTCCTGCATCTCCATCCTTTGTTTCCACTGTGCTTCCGATGGCTTGATTTTCGAGAGCACTTCAAATGTGGACTCTTTGATAAGCTCAACTTTCAAAAGCTGTTAATAAACATATTCAATAATTTCCTTTGTTAACCTTGATGCTTTTGCCGCTGCCTTGTTTACTTGTCTTAGCTATGCTTCCCAATTCTTGAATAAAATTTCCTTGTGAAATTTATCTACCTGCGGTAAATCAACTTCCTTTCCTGAGTCAGATGCTTGCCCCTGAATGAAATCATTAATTTTATTTTCAATTTTCTCACACTCAAGTTTCCTGTTAGCCACTTGTTGGATCAAGATTTTACTTGAATCACAGTAAGAGTTGGTGATTGAAGCTTGTTGACAAAATACTTCTTGTTGCCACTTTAGCTTTGCATTCATGTCCACTGATTCTTTTATGAATTTCTCTACCTGTGGTTGGCTTTTTAATTTGTTCATTGTTGCTTCCAATTGTGTTTCCTTTTCTGTAATTTGCACCTGATGCCACAAAGTTAATCTTTCAAAATCCTTTTGAAATTGAGACACTTTCAATTCCATTTTCCTGCTGGACTTAAACTTTTCTTGCTCTAACAATCCCTCTAACTCTTGTATTTTTTCTTCTCTTTGCTTTAGTAACAATTGAACTTCAATGGATTTGTTGATAGTGGCAGTAGCATATGCCCCTGCAAACTGTGATATCTTGGTTAAATGTTCAGTAGGATCAGCTAGAGGATCCTTCCATAGAACATAAACAGATTCATTTGTAAGATTTGAAATTGTATCATCCATTCTTATCCTTTTTATTCTCTTAACTACAGCCTTATGACCAGGACTGTAGAAGACATCCAGTGAAGGAATTTCTTCAATTTGTAAAACTATCTGCTTTGTAGGGTAGGCCAAAATGATCTCTCGATCATGAGTTTCAGGTACCTTTTGTAGCGGAATTGCAGTTTCCACTAATTTCTGAGAATGCTCTGGCATTTGAAAACTAGTAGTTCTATAAGTATTAGGATTTGGTTGTGGCATTTATAGTGCTTTAGAAAAATTTTCCCATTCGTTATTCAAATATTTTGGTTGATAATTCTCTGCCTGATCAGGTGTATTTTGGTTGTGCTAAATTTCTTGGGAAGATGATCTAATTCCATTAATTCCTCCTTTCTCTTGCATTTAAATCTCTTTGATTACTTTATCAATTACCTTTTCTGGGCTCTCATTTCTGTTTTCAGTTTCATTATCAGAGTGATCTGAATTCTGAGATTTATATTCTGATTGCCCTGACTCATGATTAGATTTTTCTTGGGATTCATCTTTAGACATGTCTTTGGCTTCATTATCCAAGCTAATACTTGGAGTTGGTCTGTTGACATCTTCAATAAATAATAAATCCAAAGGATTTCTTTCCAATCTCTTATTTCTGTATGTTTTGAAGGCTTCAAAGTCATTTTGATTGAGCTGACTAGATGCATTTTTTAGTACATTTGGGAACTTCTCAATGCCTTGAAAAAAATCATAAAACATATCTATTTCTTTCAGAAAAGGTTTCAATTTCAGCTCTGTGGTGAAATTCTTAATCACATCAATGGGGTCGTATGACCTCTTTAGCATTATAGCCAAATTTAATAAAGTAATATTAGAAACTTGCTTGAATGTATGACGAATATCAAAAAGTGCAAAAGTACCGCACTGCAAAGGGAAATTAGGCCAAATGGCCTTCTTAGCATCTTTGAGTTGCTTAGAAATACCACTTACTACAAGTTGGTAAGCAATTTCTCTAGCATGTAACTTGTTAGGAACATAATACGGCAAGATGTGGGGAGAAGCATAACTCCCGAAAACTCTGGCATAGGTGAAATTTTCTTCGGAAAACTATATGGAAATGGGAAAAATGTCTGTACTATCCTCTTTGGAAATCCTAGGGGCTTTCTCATTAAATATAATATGATGCATAGGTAGCATGAATCCATTGCAAATTTTGTAAAAATGTAAATGAAAATCTGACTCCCAAAGGGCTCTGTGGTAAATGTGGATTGGAGTGGGGTCTTGGGTTGTCCACTTCCATCCCATGGCAGGAAAATGCGAACAAAAGAAATTTGCATCCATGAAATAGGCACTCATGTAAAATGGGGGTATTTACCTAGAGGAAACACTTTTTACTTCTATACTCCATGATATTTCTGGCCAAATTATAAGACAGGATATTTTCCCAATTTAGAATTAAAGAATTGAGGATTGCGTCAATTAACGAGACCCAGTCTACAAAAAACCTAGTAGTATCAACCTTTGCAAACAATATACATAACATTCTAGCAACATAGCAATAAGGGGAAGGTAATTGTGCTATCGGGTACATACCAAGTTTGTCCCATTTCATCTTGCCTTGGTTATCCTTTCATTCCTTTATAAAATTCATCAGGTTTGTATGTTTCTTTGTAAAGCTTTGGGCAAAATCTTTGTCATTGTTCTGCTGCGAGATGGGTAAGTGGTACATTGTCCTCAAATATTCTGCTGTGAATGAACCAATATTCTCCTCCTTTGAATTCTTAAATGTAGAAATTTGAATTTTAGTTGAATTATTCACCGAGATTATCCTGATTACACACTATTTGAGATTCATGCATAATACATAACCTCTTCTACAATTGATCATCAATTTGCAGAAATAGAAGCAGTCGCATGCGCACATTAAAACATAATCAAGCACACATATAACATAGTATGTAATGGGGAAAGCTTATAGCTGAAAACCCCCAACTATCTGTATATTATAATGATAGAGAACATGTAACAATCATAGTACAATACTCCTCACAAGTACTCAGTACTATCTCCAAAATTTACACACAAACTAGCTCAGATCTGAACAAGTCACAGGTTCAAATCTCCTCCACTGTCTGCCTCCCTCTACTGCGCAATCCAAGATGAATAATGATGAGATCCAAGTTCGAATCCCACTGGCTTGTACTGCGCAATTCTCATTGGCAATCTCAATCAATGTGTGTGCAAATCTCATGCACACCTATAGTCACAACTGATAGTAGTCTCACCCTTTCACCCACCTCTAACACTTGTCTCCACTGAACTGTCCATGCACTGAGTTAACTGATGTGTTCTTTAGTTGATTTATGAGTTAATAATTAGTGAATTAATTAATAATTAATTCACACCACTCATCACTAGTGTATTTTCCAGTTAGACTAAATATAACTAGTTCAACTAAGTTAAACCGAACACAACTCCGTCAACTGTCTCATCAACTCCGCCAAACTCTGCCACATGAGTTCTAACTAAATTCAACCATGCAATAGCTCAACTAACCCATAGGAATAGCGTAATTCCTTCTGTCAGCTACATGTGCCACATCTGTAGCTCGAACTGAAGTGCTCCAAGAGGATAAGATAATGTTTATAGTCCAAATATTATTAAGGGCTAATAATATTCGACTGATCTATTTTTAGACTAGCAGTCTAAAAATAGAGGTCCATCTATTTTTACCAACTTGACCAATCATCCATAAATAGCATCCTGCAACTCATAGACCATGATCCATATGTCTAAAAATAGACATAGTCTAAAAATAGACTTTGCGCAAAAAATAGCCTGCGGACCCACTTAGTGAAGGCGACTTCTTTTCACTAAGCTCCTTCATCTTGTTGCATTTTCAACACTCCCTCTCAACAAGATATGGATTATCTGCAACCCCTATCCTGCCTCTGTGGAATTCGAACTTGCTCCTGGTGAGCGCCTTCGTCAAGATGTCAGCATCCTGATCCTCCGTGGGAACATATGAAAGTAACATGATTCTCCACTGAACACAATATTTGATATGATGGTACCTGATGTCGATTTGTTTGGATCTATCATGAAATACTAGATTAGCCGAGAGTTTAATGCAACTCTGGTTATCACAATAAATCACAGTAGGCTCCAAGTGTGACCCGAACAACCCGACCAGGATCTTCCTCATCCATATGGCCTCGCATGCAGCCAAGCTTGCTGCCATATACTCAGCCTCTGCTGAACTGAGTGCCACGGATCTCTGCTTCCTGCTGTACCAAGGAACTGTTGTCGACCCGATACTGAAGATCCCTCCAGATGTGCTCTTTCTGTCCGTTGGGCTCCCTGCCCAATCTGCATCCGTGAAGCCACAAAGCTTCACCTCATCCTCCTGTCTGTACCACAAGCCATATCCCGATGTGCCTCTAAGATAACACAATACATGCTTGCCTGCCTTCCAGAAGAGCTTGGTAGGCTTAACCATAGCTTGCGAAAGCTGGTTAACGACATAGCATATATCGGGTTGTGTATTGACCAGATACATAAGTGACCCCACCAATTGTCGATAAACAGTGGCATCCACTACATCCGCTGAAGTAGCATCCTCCTTCCTCCAACCTCCGGGAAGAGGAGTATCAACAGGCTTGTAGCCATGCATATTGAGCTCTTCTCCAGTATCTATAGGGCATACTTACCTTGAAAAAATAGTCCATCAACTGTGTGCCTTAGGTACAAATCCCAGGAAATAATGAAGGAGGCCCAAGTCCTTCATCTCAAACTCTCTAGCAAGATCCTCCTTGCATGAAAGTATCAATAGCTCATCACCCGTCAAAATCAAATCATCTACATAAAGTAAAATGATCAGCAACTTACCCTACACCACAATCTAGTATAGGTTTGGATCTGCCTCACTCTTGGAGAATCCAAGTCCGGTGAAATAACTATCTATCCGTGTGTACCAAGCATGAGGTGCTTGTTTCAACCCATACTGCGCTCTCTTGAGCCTGCACACATGCGACTCGCTGCTAAAGATCTCGAAACCTTCGGGCTGCTCTATGTACACCTCCTCCTCAATGACTCAGTTGAGGAATGTAGTCTTCACATCCATCTGATGAATGTGCCACCCCATCTGCGCTTAGAGAGAAAGAATCGTCCGTATGGAAGAATACCTTGCGACAGGTGCAAAGGTCTCCTCATAATCGATCCCCTCAATCTGTGAGAAGCCTCGGGCAACAAATCTTGCCTTGTACTTCTCCACACTGCCGTCAGCTGCCTGCTTCACTTTGTAGATCCATCTCGAACCCACCACTGATTTCCCTTCCGGCCTTGGGAAAATCTCCCATGCACTGTTTCTGAAAGTCGAATCATACTCTTCCACCATGGCATCTACCCATGCGAGATCCTCCACAACTTCCTTGAAAGAGGATGGCTCTGTCACGACACATTTGCTCACAAGATCCATGTATCCAGTGTACTGGTCTGATGACTGTCTCTGTCTGCGCTGTGCTGTAGCTGGTCCTACAACCTTCTCTGCATCTTGAGCCAGTCGCTCAGCTTCTGTAGTGCGCTTCCACCCTCTGATGGTTTGCGCTGCATGAGTGGTCTCTTCCACTCCATGAACTTCCTCATGTGGCTGATCCACATCCTGAAGCTCATCCTTAGGAACTAATAGCTCCTCATCTGCATGCAAGTGTGGCTCCCTCTCAAGCGAACACTTCATGGCTTTCTCCTCCTGAAATTTGATATCCCGTCGCACAACAGTCTTGTAACTGTCTGGAAAACACACACGATAGTTGTGGGGCGTATTAGTGTACCCCAAAAATATCCCAACCTCTGCGGTCAGCTCCAGCTTCTTCCTGGCATCCTTTGTCACATGAATGTAGACAGGTGAACCAAAAATCCTCAAATGGAAAATATCAGGCCTCTTACCAGAAAACGCCTCCGCGGGTGTACTCATGCCAAGTATCTTGTGAGGACAACGGTTCTGCACATATACTGCAGTATTGCATGCCTCTGCCCACAAGTGAATGGGTAGGCCCTGATCATGCAACATCGCCCGTGCAGCACCTGCCAGTCAGACCACGTTCTTCGCTCGACAACCAGTTACTGGCGTGGGTTTATGGTGCTATGGCTCTCTTCGAATTCTGCTGCCAAAGTCCTTGAATTCACCGGAGATGAATTCACCACCATTGTTGCTCTAAGAGCCTTCACTTGCTTCCCGATTCCTTCTCCACTGGCTTGTGAACTCATAGAACTTTGAGTATGTCTCGCTCTTCTTCTGCATGAAGAAGATCCAACACTTTCGAGAAAAATCATCAACAAAGATCACATAATACCTGTGCTTTGCTGTCGAAGCTACTGAGAAAGGTCCACACACGTCTGTGTGAATTCTCTCAAGGATCGTCGTGGCACGACTATCCTTCTCGTGAAAGGTGGCTTTCAAAAATTTTCCCAAGGTACATCCCTTGCACTGATCTGACTGTGCAAGAGTACCCTTAGGAAGCCCAGTAGAAATCTGCTGCAGTATCTTCAAAGCTCCATGGTGAAGGTGGCCCAACCTCCGGTGCCACAACTTGCCATCATCCCGGCTCACCACTCCTTCCGCCTTGCATGCCATTGCTGCGTAGCCATCTACTTGCAATTGATAAAGGTTCTTGACTCGAACCCCTATCCTCCGAGTCTCACTAGTTGCCTTACTGCGCAGGAAAGCCTTTCCCTCGCTAAAGACAACATCATACCCCTTATCTTCTAACATCGCCACAGAGACAAGATTCTTCTTCAATCTTGGAACATGCATCACATCCTTCAATACGAAGGGTTTACTAGAATCCCTCTCAAAGGAAATGGTACCGATACCGGTCGCACTGTATCTACCATCATTGCCCATCTCGATGTGCACTCCAAGATCTTTCTCATCCAGATCAGTAAACAAATCTCGATCTCCTGTCATGTGAAAAGACGCACCACTGTCCAAGAACCATACTGATCCCATCACACTTGAGACCAAGCATGCGATCAACGAAAAATCCAGCTCAAAATGCGAGGCTAAGGCCTCTCCTGCTGCAGATCTAGCAACATGCTTATTTTTCTTCTTCTGCGGACAATTTGTGGCATAATGTCCGTGTTGGTGACAGTGAAAGCACTTCACCTTGGACATGTCCTGCTTCTTCTTGCCTTTCGCACCAGATTGAGAAGCTTTATTGTTCTACCCCTTCTTTGCTTTAGCAGCCAAAGTCCAATTTTCTTCATCAGATGCCTTTGATGAAGGTCCGTCCCTGGTACTCCACCTTATCTCCTCTTGCATGAGATCCGACCAAAGTTGCTCCCATCCTGGCAATTTCTCCCAACCATTGACAGAGTCCTGATAGGAATGCCAACTCTTCGGAAGACCAAGAAGAGCCAAGTCCACCAAGTCCTCATCATCTACAGTCACCCCCACACTTCCCAGCTCATCCCTGCATTGGACGAACTTCGTGAGATACTTGGGTATACTGTCGCCTTTCTCCATCTTTATGTTCCTGATTTTATCCTTGAGCACCAACTTCCTCTGGTCGCTCTTGCTTTGGAATAAATATGTCAACGCTTTCCACATCAAGTATGGAGTAGCTTTTCCATGCAGGCTGGATACAATGTGATCCTTCACGCCCTCCAACGGAATCCTTCGACATTTTGCTATCTTCTTTTTCCAAGCCTCAACTTGAGAAACATCAGCAGGCTTTGGGACTTCTTTCTCTATGAACTCCTTTAGCCCATTGTCATCTAACATCGCCTCCATCCTGTCCTTCCATGTAACATAATTCGAGCTGCCCTCAAGAGCATACTCCAATCGCAATCCGTTGAGAGAAATTTTGACTTCGACACCAAGAAAACACTGCTGCAAATTTGAATTCCACCAGCTCAAAACTCAACCGCTCCTGATCTGTGAGAAAAAATTATTTCTAGCACAGAGATTGACTGTAGGGGCATTTACTGGATATATCACCTTTCAAAGAAAGGATGGATCCAGAGGCTACCTGGCCCGCTTACAGACTCTGTCTACCGAAATAAATTTGTAATCACTGTAATAGATCCGATGATCAATTTAGCTCTGATACCATGTAGAAATTTGAATAATAGCTGAATTATTCACCGATATTATCCTGATTACACACTATTTAAGCTTCATGCATAATACATAACCTCTTCTACAATTGATCATCAATTTGCGAAAATAGAAGCAGTCGCATGCGCACATTAAAACATAATCAAGCACACATATAACACAGTATGTAATGGGGAAAGCTTATAGCTGAAAACCCCCAACTATCTGTATATTATAATGATAGAGAAAATGTAACAATACATAGCACAAAGCTCCTCACAGCTCTCAGCACTATCTCACATGCTACACACAAACTAGCTCAGATATGAACAAGTCACAAGTTCAAATCTCTTCCACCTGTCTGCCTGCCTCTACTGCGCAATCCAAGATGAATAATGATGAGATCCAAGTTTGAATCCCACTGGCTTGTACTGCGCAATTCTCATTGGCAATCTCAATCAATGTGTGTGCAAATCTCATGCACATCTATAGTCACAACTGATAGTAGACTCACCCTTTCACCCACCTCTAACACTTGTCTCCACTGAACTGTCCATGCACTGAGTTAACTGATGTGTTCTTTAGTTGATTTATGAGTTAATAATTAGTGAATTAATTAATAATTAATTCACACCACTCATCACTAGTGTATTTTCCATTTAGACTAAATACAACTAGTTCAACTAAGTTAAACCGAACACAACTCCACCAACTGTCTCATCAACTCCACCAAACTCCGCCACATGAGTTCTAACTGAAGTCAACCATGCAATAGCTCAACTAACCCTTAGGAAAAGCGTATTTCCTTCTGTCAGCTGCATGTGCCACATCCAAGCATCAAACTGAAGTGCTCCAAGAGGATAATATAATGTTTATAGTCCAAATATTATTAAGAGCTAATAATATTCGACTGATCTATTTTTAGACTGGCAGTCTAAAAATAGACTCCGCCCAGTATGTCTAAAAATAGAGGTCCATCTATTTTTACCAACTTGACCAACCATCCATAAATAGCATCCCGCAACTCATAGACCATGATCCATATGTCTAAAAATAGACATAGTCTAAAAATAGACTTTGCGCCAAAAATAGCCTGCGGGCCCACTTAGTGAAGGCGACTTCTTTTCACTAAGCTCCATCATCTTGTTGCATTTTCAAAATTAAATTTCCTATCTTCTATGTTCAGGTGGTCAATTACACACTTAACCATATCTATATAGGGGAGAATCTTCGACCTCGTTGCTACTTTATGGAGAAATGAGCATGCAACATCTAAATAATATGGGTTTGCAGAAACTGACGCGTCTGCTGTAGCAATTTTGGTTATTACCCTTGGCTATTCATTCTTGAAGAGTTGGTGCATTGCCTCTCATGAGGAATTTCCGCAATCCTTGTTGCATGCAGTATCCGAGAATAAGGAAGACATGTCTGAGTCTTCAATAGCTGATGTTTGGGCAATTTCCTTGCCTTTCTTGTTCATTCCGGTTATCTTTACTTTGTTAGGCGGTTTCCTAAATTCAAGTGAACAAAGAAAACTTTAGATCTGAGATGAATGGAGAGAAGGATAGAGTTAAAACGATATAATAAAAAATCCAGCGTCCAATCATTCAAAACACGCTCAAATTAGATATCAATCTTTCAAACCTTACTTCCATTAAATGTCGTTAATCATCCATAATTATTTCTATCAAATCTCTTACACACCTTTACGTAAAATGTCTATTCGGTCAATTTAAGACGTTAGATATTATATCCGGTTGATTATATATGAATCATTTCGTGCACTTGAGCAATAACTATCAATATCGCATATCACAACTATAAACCATTACTATTTAGTTATGTTTTCCGTCACCGATGAATTTCGCGAAATACGATTTGCGCAAATCGCAGATCTCAATTTTCATACGGTAACAAAACTTACATTTGGTTATTTGTTGTGAAATGTGAAGTGCACTAAGGAATCATGTTGATGCGCTTTATCAGATCTTTGAATTTTTATGATTGTTTCTTTATTAATTCGTCATGTCCAACTCATTGCAACCTTTACTGAATTGTCATAAGTTGATTGTTTTAAAAGGCACGACGTGGTTTCTTTTTAAAGCGATGTTTAAAGCATTTGTAATGGGAGTTTTATATGATGCAAAAAAAGAGAGGTTATAGCGCATATCGAAGCTCACAACACTTTATTATGTTTTGTTTTATTCACTTGTAAGTTATGAGATTTGTGATTAGCGCTAAGAGACCAAAGCGAAAAGGGAAAGAACTTTATTTCCTAAAGTTTTATACTTAGGCTAAGATACAATCAAGCTTATAAATTTCTGTTTATTTTAAAGGGTCCCCATTTAGTGCAAGTAAATGGGGGGTGCTGTATAGTACAACATGTCTTAAGGCTCCCATAGCACGTATGTGATCCAAGAGTTGGGCACCTCAAGGATCTTGCCTCCACTCTGTAGTTGCTCTATAGATCAATATCGCCCCACCTCTTCTCTTGAGGTACATGAGCACTCATGTCCACATCATCATTGGAGACATCGTATTCTTTAGCTATCGCAACCTTGGAATTAGAAGCTTCCTTGTCTTCTTCCTTAGAGGAAAATTGGTGGCGAAGAGTCTAAGTTCACCACATCTAAAACATTTGATCTTTAATATATCCTGGTTCTTTTTCCCTTGCTGCTTCTTAGATGCTAGGGCTACATCTTCCTCTTCTTCCTTCTTCACTTTTCTTGATCCGGTGCTGGTTTGTCTCTTGGTCATTCGATGGATTTACTCTTATCGGAGGATAGCCCACATGTCTTCCCATTTTAGAAGGTCTTGTCTACCCAAGATGATTTGGACAAACGTTTACCAATCATTTGTGACTGCACTTAGAGCAGTCCTCACCATGAAATCATCATCCACTTTAAACCCCATGGAAATCAAATAATCCCGGATCGTCTACAACCTAAAGAGGAAAAGATTGATTTCCTCTCCCTTAGTCATCATAAACAACCTCATTTGGTTCTCTAGAAGAATCTTCTTCTGGACGACTTTCCCTTGATACATTGTGGTTATTTCCACATATCATTAGCCATATTTTTCTCAGATATGTGTGGAACCACATGATCCTTGACCCTGTCCATGACGAAACGATTAGCATGCACTTCAGTTTCATTATGCTTTGCGAGAAGAGAAGCATCAGTTAGTCTAGCCAAGATTCTTTTTGCATGATCTCGTAATTTGTATGCCTCAACGACCGTCAGGATTCTGGCCTTCCAGATAGAAACGTTAGACAAGCCATCAAACCTGTCCTGATCACGCAGTCTATATGGCGCCATATAGCTCATAAATAATCTATCAAAACATATACCCCTCTCCCTGCTTCTATTGCTACCCTCAACAGAAACTCAAATCTAGGGTCCTTGGCGAGAAACGCACCCTCTGCTCCCTTTGAAAATTGATTTCCTCCCTTGGAAATCTTCCAAATCCTCTCAATCAACCCTCTTCGATCACCCTCCTAATCGATCCACCGATTTCTTTGGAAAAAATCTGTTGAGTAGCTGTTCTCCTCCCACTCTTTGTTAACTTAGATAGGCACGATTATGAACTGATAGAATCTCCACCACACCAACAACTGCTGAAGATCTAAAGCTCTTCTTCAGGACTACGAAAATTTTTCACAACTCAAAATTGGAGTGTGTCCCTCTAACTGGCCTATGCTTGAGTAGACTGGCTTAGTGCAACGACTGCACAGCACAGGTTGCTCCTACATCACTCTGGAAGGCTCTGCGCTGCCTCTGCATCACCCAGATGGGACTGCGTCAGCCCCTGTGTGGCCTTTGATAGGACTGCGTCCTCCTAGTGCTGCACTTCCCTCTTCGGACCTTTGCTGCTTCAGCTACTACTCTGTAGCAAAAACATATTCAGCCGTTTTGCTGGAGATTCAGGTTGATCTCCAATGCTTCGATACCATGTGAGAATTTCTTAATATAAGAAACCCTGTTGCTAACCATTGATTTAATTCTCCTACTTGATTATTTAAACAAGTTTTTAATTTTAATATTCATAAAAACAACGAAGTAAACACAAATAGAAGCCTACACATATAGATCATTTACTGAATATAATGCTCATATGACAAAGTGACACACATATTTTTTGGATAAATGTCCCCGGAAAAACCCAATGCGGGAAAATCAGTTCAACTAGCTCTGGAGGGTTTTATTATTATGCAGAATTAAATACAACAATTTTTTAGCACCAGACACGGTTGGCCCTACAAATAAAATCACGACAACAATACCTCTTTCACCCGCAAACAAAAAATATGGCTGATTCACACCCTCAAATAGGATTTATAGAACTCGAGCCCTTTTTGGCCCAAAAAAACCCCAACGCTACTCCTCAGCCCTCTTTGTCGGCCTTACTGGCCTGCGTCAACCTCTGCACTAGTCTGGAAGGGCATATGTCACCTTCTCTGGGCTTACGATGCCCATGCGCTGCCCTGACTGGTCTTGCATCAGCCCTGCATGGCTCTTGCTGCCCCTGACTGGGCTGTGGTTGGATTGTGTAGCACTGGCTTCCCTCTACACTGCAAGATATGCTGCCTCTCTGCCACTGTTGTATTCTTAGCCTTGGATCAGAATCCCTCGCCAATACTTTCCCTCGCTGCACTACAAAATCTTTCTGTAATTCTTAGCAAACTACGCCCTAGAATTTTAGCTTAGCTTCAGTGCTCTGCCAATGTGCGTGTTATCCAACTGACCCCAAGCCCTTCTCTTATACTTTTCTTGTTAGCAAACCAATGGCCGTGATATAATCTGTAATCAACGGCTAAGATTAGAAGCTTCTTGATCTGCGTGACTTAGAACATTCTCATCACATGTTTAATTTAATTCACTTTAATCTTTTAATTTTACTAAGTTAGACTTAGGGTCCTTAATTAAAAATATTAATTATTTGAATAACTATCAAACCAAATGGAATTTCTCCAAATTCTTTCTCGGTCTTGAAGATCTCATTTTCTCCATCTCCTCCACAAAATTTTGGAGCTAGAGCACATCCGATGCTACCACAAAATATCTACAAAGAAACCATGTCCCTTGAAAGCCTTACTTATGTAGATACCAAGCATCACCTGAAATGTCATTTTTTCCATGACAAGGCCATTCTTCCCCATCTTCATGATGATACATGTTGTATGTTATTATTTCTATCTCGGGGCTTTGAACCATAAAATTTACAATAAAATGGCACTTGCAGCCCCTCTTCTTCACAAATGACTTCTTTTGTTTGGTTGTACATTATTTCTATTGTCCTCTAGACCATAAAAAACATATGACAAATAATAAATCATTATTAATACCAACATCTAAGGAAGGCATTTCTAAAATACTTACAGTTCCCATCACAGGGCAACACTACCCCTAATATTTGATCTTCAATTAAGCCTGGAGTTTTATTTTTCATAAGGAGAAGTTACATGGACCCTGTTATCACTGGAAAATGAGACAAGCAAAATGACATTATGAAATTTCAAGAAGAAGCATTTATAGGGTTGAGAAACATTAGAGAATCTATAAAATTTTCAAATCTCTAAGGTCGAAAGGGAAAATGTCAATTTGTGCACCAAAGACACATGCAAAATACGCTTTGCGCGCATTTTTCTTCGATAGGTGTGCTGGTATGTGCGACTTTCCCTCAAAAAGCTGCGCAGTCCTGGGAGTGATGGAAGTCACCATCTGGGACCACTTGACACACTTCAAGAGAAGATCCTCCACTTGAGGCTGCCCAAGGACAACCACCTAGAGCCACCTTGAGACCTCAAGTGAGCACACAAAGGAATCAACCACCACTCTTGGGTCACTATCCACAAGTGTACCAAGAGAGCGAAGAAGGATTTGAATTTGCCTATAAATTGCCACCATGAGAAGAAAAAAATGAGAACACATTGTTATGCTGGCAAAATTTTCCATGAGAAGACCAATAGTGTGTGATTCAGAGTAGCAATAAAGTTAGAGGATTCAGTTATTGGCCACCCAAAAGCTTCAATCCCTTAGAAGAAGAGAGAGGCCTTGCAGAACCGACTCAAGGGTAAAGCCCTCCTTACATTGGGTCTTAGAGCTCCATAGCTCTAAGGGTCCTTTGGAAAGTGTGTAACGTTCTACCTTTCTTACCAATAGTGGTCAATAAAAGGGGATTATTCCACTATTTTTATTATTGTCTCATTTGACTCATTAAATCTTGTGTTTTTGTTTCATTATAGTTGTGTTTCTTCTTCCTACTTACAACATACTATGTTCCATAATTTAGTGTGTTTTTATATAGTGGCATGTGTTCACTAACCTGCTAATCATCTTTTTTGCGTGTGGCCATTTCTTGTAGGCTACAACCATTCCTACCAAGCACCGGTGGTTTAGTATACTCGTACACCAAAACCACCACTATAGGATTGGTGACGCCACTTACCTTACCCTTTAGTTAAGTGGTTGTGCCTTTGCAGGGACTTCTCTCTGCTCAGTATTGTTGCTAGACCAGCTCTCCTCCTCCTCTTCTCCCCTCATTCACCCACTGCGAAGAGTTGCAGTTCAGGAGTTTCGAATTTTTTTATGAAGGAGAATCATGCATAGTTTACATAGACAGACGCGAAGGTCCGCACACGTTCAACTTAGACCTGTGCGCAGAGTTGCATGCCTGTGTAGGAAATTTCTGCGCGAAAACCAGGGAACCTATTTTTCATTGGTTTTCTTCACTTTTCACAATTGTAAAGTGACTGGAAGCCTAGAGAAAATCTGTCAGCATTGCGTTTGGTGTCCCATGACTGTTAAAACATGCCTTTAGCTGCATTTTAGTCTTGCTAGTTGCATAGTTTTATTTTTTTAATGTTTATCTTCACAAAACTCACATAGTTTAATTAGGGGGCAAGTAAGTGGTGAAAATCCACCCATGCTATTTGAATAAAATTATTTTGTAAAAAATAGACACCAAAACACATAGGTAATTAGCAAGGAGTAAGTGGCCCATATCCACGCATGCTTAGCTAGTTTCCATTTATTTTTCCTAGTTATAACATTAATTTTAGTTTAAATTTCTGCATTAGGAATCAAGACCATGACTAAATTATGTTAGAGATAAATTAATCTCTGCTGCCCTTGCACCTCATGGTGACCTTGGGCATGCATATGAACGCTCTCTTTTGATAATTGATCATCTCCCTTTAGTCAAACATTTAGTTTAATAAGAAAAATTGTAAGCGACCAACTATCTGCACATTATTTTCTTTTTGCAAAAAACAATCAAAACATAGTTTAAATAGGGGGACGTGTAAAGCATCACCGCATATCCACATCTTACAAAATTTGTGATTGTTCACTTTCTCACACACATTGCCACACCATAAGAAAAGTAAGCCACCTTAAAACTAACGATAAGTGAACTCATTAAAATCTCCCCATAGGGGCCACAAGATAATTAATAGTTTAGGTTAGGACCATGGGGGTAGACATCCAATAAGCCACCATGGTCAGCTTGCATCTTGAAACATATAAGTTGACTTCAAAGGGAGATTTAAACCCGTCTATCCACCCACGGAAAGGAAAACTCAAGTGCCAAAGAGACCCGATTCAGAGGGGGTTAAGCTTAGGCCCAATGCGTGTGGAATTATTTGGGGCTACCTGACCCATCTAATGCTCAGTACTAGTAGTTGATTTCAAAGAAGCTCAAGACTAGAACACTCATGTGTGACGACGTTACTTAGTAGCCAAATCTAGGGCATCGTTCCCTATAGGTGACGGTGTAGGTAGAACTAGATCCGCTTCCCATTACCTTGGTCGATTCTTTGGCTGCTATAAGGCGTCGCTAGTTCTTTCTGGACGTTAGCCCCAGTACCCACTGGAAAATATCTTCACTAGGCCCAGTTAAAATTGAGAGTCTGAGGACCATTAGGTCTTTAGGATTTTAAGTATCACACGCAAAAACAACCAAAACCATTTTTTTATTGATTGATCACATAGAACTAATATAAAGGGAAATCAAAATTTTATTTTCACTTTGTTTTATGTATGCGATCACCTTTTTTCTTTGATATATAATGTTTCTCCTCTCAAAAAACTGAAAAATATTTCCAAAACCATACCTAGCCAACACCATAACAGACCCAATGGGACCTCTTCGATCTAGACGTTTTTTTTACCTACCCCCATTAGAGGGAGGAGTTCCAGGTCTTTGTTATGTATAATTTATTAATTATTATTTAAATATAGTTTTCTTAGGTTTATTAAGTGAAAGGACATGATCAAAGATCATGCCTCTTCACCAAGGGACACCGTGAGGCTGTATTTAAAGCCTTGATGATTCCCCATTGTAATCATCTCATTTTTTTATCAATAGTAATATATACATTTCCAGTTAAATTTGAGTCTTTATGCTCCATTGGTATCAAAGCGGTCGCTCTTTAGGATCTGTGAGCAATTCGTTGTTTGTCCACACAACCATCAATTTTTTCCCTCATCCAATTCCCTGACTAGAATTTTTTCCCTCTCTTCATTTTCCTGTCGCTGCCCTCCATTTCCCTACCGTCATCTCCCTGTCGCTGACCATTTCTCCGTTGCCCACTTCTCTGATCCCCCTCCTTTGCCCACTTCTTCACTCCCCGCTCCCACCTCCCGCACCCCTCTTCCCACCTTCCTGCCTCCTCCTGCCAGCTTTTCCTCAGCCGTCTCCCTCCCCCGTCATCTCCCCCACTACCACAGTCACCCTTCCTGTCGTTCCTTGCTGTCTCCCCACCGCCGCAGCTGTCCCTCCTCGCCGTCTTCACCACCATCTTCCCTGCTGCTGCATTCCCCCCCTCCCACTGTCCTTTCTGCGTTCACCTCCGCTGACACCGTAGGCAAATTTTTTTAAAGTAAAACGAAATTTGTTTTAAGGCAGTGTGACTTTTCGAATGGGTACATTTTTTTTTAGTGAACAATTTTTTTTATCATATATATATTAAATGAACTAAAATCCATATATATATATATATAATTCAAATAATAAAATAATAATAATAATTATTATTATTTAAAAAAAAACAGGCGGATAAATATTCACCACCTCATACACGCTCAATGTCTTCATCAATGTCGATGGCCAAATTCCAAAAAAAATTGACTGATCTTGAGACTAAGATCAATAATAATAATTTCGACGACATCTCCAAAAGATTAGTCGATCTCGAGGGTAAAGTTGCAGGACATTCCAACGACATCAAAAAGCTTCAAGATATGACAAATCAGATAGAAAGAAAAATTTGGCTAAATCATAGCGAGGCCACAGAAAATAATAGCCAAGAAATGCAAAAGCTAACATAACTCTGCGACAAGATAAATCAGACACAACGACCAATATTCCCCAATATGGAACTTAATCAACAAAACAATTCAGCAGATTCAGGGAATTCAGAAGAGCATCATGAAAAAACTGATTCCCCACCCCATCACGAAGATAGTAATACAGATTCTCAAAATAAGCAGTTTTGGAATGGATTTGCTAATCAATACCCCCTTCTCATTCCACCGTTACCATATCATCGAAGAGAAAAAATCGAGCTACCCAAGTTTGACGGTAATGAAAAAAATAGTGTTGCATGGCTTAATAAAGCCGTATAATATTTTGAGATTTACAACATTAATAGTGATGACGAAAAAATTAAGCATGCTTCCATGAAAATGGAAGGAGAAGCATATAATTGGTATATGTGGTGGAAAAATACGACACTTGCTATTAGTTGGACGAAATTTAAGGATGCATTCTTTAAAATATTTCAAGGTATAAAAGAAGAATTTTTTTTTTCAACATTCATCAAATTACACCAAAAAGGAGATGTGGATGAGTACACTCGAGAATGGGAGACCTTAGCGACATGAGTACCTGGATTTTCAGAATCTCGTTTAATCCAATCTTTAATCTCAAGACTTAAAATCGATATACAAGAAGAGCTCGAACTTCACAACATTACATCAGTAGAACTAGCAAGGAAAAAAGCAAAAGCTGCTGAAAAGAAATTTGAAAGTTTATCTTGGTCAAAACTAGAAAGAGTATATTCGAGATGAAGGTTTCCTCAATCTACAAATGTAGATAACATAAAATATGTTCCACCACAACTTCGTGAAGGAGACAAATCTAACATGGAAATACAAAGGATGAGAGAGGGCAAGTGTAAACATTGTGGCAAAAAATGGGACCCTAAGCACAGGTGTGATAGCAGAAAAGAAAAAAATCTGTATAATTGTGAAGCAACTAATGACTCTAACAATGATGATTCATATGTAGAAGGAATGGAAGACACCCCAGAGTTCTCTCCAGAAGTAGATGACGAAAGCATTCCACAAGTGTCATTATCAGCTATGACAAGTATATCACCACCTCAGACCCTAAAATTAAGAGGACATATTAAGAAAAACAACGTAATGGTTCTCATCGACACTGGCAACACCCATAATTTTCTAGATTCAACCATGGCCAAAAGACTCAACATCTTTACCTTCCCCATGCCTAATATGAAGGTTATGGTGGCCGATGGTAAGAATATTGAGCAAGTAGGGAAATTCCATAAGGTCAAGTTACAGATAAAATACTTTAGTTTATAATCTCCATTCTATATCATACCACTAGGAGGAGTCGATGTGGTCTTAGGAATTAAATGGCTACAAACCTTAGGTACTTATTATGCCAACCATCAGAAGTAGTTTATAAGCTTTAAGCAGGAAGAGCAGAAGAACAAGATATATGGATTCCAAGCACCAGAAAATTAAATCGTGTCATCATCCCAGATGATGAAGATGATTCGAAAAGTAGCGCCAGCCTATATAGTACAATGTCATCAGTTAGAAATGTTATCTACAAAAAGGATTAGCGAAGGGTCACCAGAAGTACAAGGACTAGTTCAAAAACACTAAAAAGTATTCCAAGACCTACCAATAAATGCCTCCTAATAGGGAAATCAAACTTACAATAGAAGTCAAGGCAGGATCAGACCCTGTTAACATCAAGCCTTATCGCTACCCGCATCACCAAAAGACTAAAATTGAGAAGATAATCCAAAACCTTTTAAAATGTGGGGTCATCTAAAAAAGCAAGAGTCCGTATGCTGCCCCAGTTATATTGGTAAGAAAAAAAGATGGATCGTTCCGGCTATGCATTGAATACATAGGATTAAATAAGATAACAATAAAAATAAGTTTCCAAATCCCTTTATCGATGAAATTCTAGATGAGCTACATGGCGCAAAATACTTCTCTAAGTTAAACTTAAGGTCAGGCTATTACCAGATCAAAATCAAATTGGAAGATATAACAAAAACTGTGTTTCAAACACATGAAGGTCATTACGAGTTTAAAGTAATGCCCTTTGGGTTGACAAATGCACCAGCTACGTTCCAAGCTACTATGAAAAAATTATTTCGTCCATATCCTAGGAAATTTGTACTAGTATTTTTTGATGATATTTTGATTTATAGTGAAACTTGGAAAGAGCACTTGCAACACTTGGATAAAGTTCTCACATTATTAGAATATCATCAGTTTTATGCTAAGAAATCCAAATGCACCTTTGGAAAAGAAGAAGTCGAACATCTGGGACACATAATATCCCATGAAGGGGTAAAAGTGGATCCTTCTAAAATCAAGGCTATAAGGGAATGGAATAAACCAGTGAATATATCCAAGCTAAGAGGATTCTTAGGATTAACGGGACATTATCGAAGATTTATTAAAGACTATGCACACAAAACTGCACCTCTTACAAATCTTTTAAAGAAAAATTCATTTCAATGGAATGAAGAAGCAGGAAAGTGTTTTGAAGAATTGAAGGAAGTAATGTCTAATGCACCATTATTGGCAACTCCCAATTTATCTAAACCATTTATCATCGAATGTGATGCCTCTGGATTCGATATAGGTGCAATGTTAATGCAAGAAGGGCACCCTATCTCTTTTGAAAGTAGGAAGCTCAATAAAAGAGAGCGTCTCAAGTCCACATACAACAAGGAAACGCTCGCAATTATGCACACATTGGCCAAATGGAGACAATATCTGTTAGGGAGTAAATTTTCTATCCGAATGGATCATAACAGTCTTCAGTATCTCCTTCAACAAAAAACACTCTTTGAAGAACAACAAAAATGGATTGAGAAAATTTCCACTTTCGACATGGAGATATTACATAAGAAAGGAAAAGATAATGTAGTAGTTGATGCCCTATCTAGGAAAGATGAAGAACCAACACTACTTGCAGTCTCGATTGTTGTTCCTGAATGACTTAATGAGATTCGAAGTGAGTACGCCAAAGATCTAGAAATG
This sequence comes from Pinus albicaulis, assembly GCA_034641835.2. Classification (NCBI taxonomy): domain Eukaryota; kingdom Viridiplantae; phylum Streptophyta; class Pinopsida; order Pinales; family Pinaceae; genus Pinus; species Pinus albicaulis. The sequence continues at coordinate 510,498,173 of CM076575.1, read as the reverse complement.
TCAGTTATAATCAATAATCTCCCAGGAAATTCAAAATTTGTGTGGAAGAACGATATCTTATGGTACAAGGGAAGAATTTATCTAAACTCCAAATCCAAGTTTATATAAAAAATACTCAAGGAATGACATGATTCCATGTCATCCGGGCATGTAGGATATTTTAAAACCTACTACAGTGCACGTCTGTCATTTTTTTGGAAGGGTAAGAGTTACGATATTCAAAAATATGTAGCAGAATGTGACAAGTGTCAAAGAAATAAAAGTGAAAATATTATGACACCTGGGTTACTTCATTCCTTAAATATGCTGAATCAGAAATGGGAAGAAATATCGATGGATTTTATTGAAGGGTTACCTATATCTGATGGAAAGGATAAGATCTTCGTAGTAGTAGATAGATTCACTAAATATGCTCACTTTATTGCTACAAAGAAAACAGACTCTGCAAAGCAAATTGCTGAGATATTCTGAAAACATATTTATAAAATACACGGCTTCTCAAAAGTCATTCTCAGCGATAGAGATGCCAAATTTAAAGGAAATTTTTGGAAGGAATTGTTCAACCATATAGGAACCTACCTAAACATGAGCTCAGCTTACCACCCCCAAACGGATGGAAAAACATAGGTTGTCAATAAATGTTTGGAAGCTTACCTACGTTGTTATGCTACGGAAAAACAAAATAAGTGGGTTCAATGGTTGCATCTCGCTGAATGGTGGTATAATTATACTTACCATACATCGAAAAAAATGACTCCATTCCAAGATTTATATGGATACGAGCCCCCGAAGTGGAAATATTTCGCTTCAGTCCAGTCAAACCTGCCAACAATTAAAAACCAGCTAGAAGAACACCAAAAGGTCGTCCAAGTTCTAAAAGAAAATCTGAATATTGCACAAAATCGTATGAAGCAACAGGTTGACCGTAATTGAGCTGAGAGATCATTTGAAGTTGGAGACTGGGTGTTTTTGAAGATCCCACCATACAAGAAGTTGTCCCTAAAACAAAAAGGGAAACATCAATTAGCTCTGAAATTCTATGGTCCATATCAAATCATCAAAAAGATCAGTGAAGTCGCTTATGGTTTGAGCCTTCCCGATACAAGTCATGTTCACAATGTATTCCATGTGTCATGCTTAAAAAAGCACTTGGTGACCATCAGTTGTCCCAAACGACACTTCCATTTTTGGATGATGAAGGAAGGATCATTTTGGAACCTAAAAGTATCCTATCTACCCGCGAAAAGAAGCTACGCTCTCGTGTTATTATAGAATATTTAATCAAATGGAAGGATTTTCCCGAAGAAGAAGCCTCTTGGGAAACTGAAGTATTTCGTCAACAACACCCGTCGTTACGTATGCTTTGAGGACAAAGCATCTTTAAGAGAGGGGCAATGTTATGTATAATTTATTAATTATTATTTAAATATAGTTGTCTTAGGTTTATTAAGTGAAAGGGGATGATCAAAGATCATGCCTCTTCACCAAGGGACACCATGAGGCTATATTTAAAGCCTTGGTGATTTCTCATTGTAATCATCTCATTTTTTATCAATTATAATATATACATTTCCAGTTAAATCTGAGTCTTTATGCTCCAGTATTTTTCCATTTAGGCGTCAAAGATGGAACACCTCCACCCTTATCAGTTGATCCTTTATCGGGGCGTCTTTATTTGGGAACCCCCAAGGGTCACCCAATGCCACACCAGTGGAAACCCCCTAGGGTCGCCACACACCACCCCTCCCACAACCCCTAGAAGGTAGAGGAGTGCTACCCATTCGGGGAGCCAGCAAAACACACAGCCGGGTACGTCATAGACTGTAGGTTTTAACCCTATACAGAAATTATCTGTAAACAAATCTTATAACAGAAAATAAAAAATAGTGAGAGCATAAAAGATAAAACAGATATACACAGAGATTTTTCCCTGGATCCCAAATCGGGATGACCAGCTTGATTTTTCATTATATTCCTTTTAGTGTTACAACACATATATATACATGCTGAAGCATACATAAAACCCAATCCATTAACCCTGGATTAGAACATAACCGTAGTTCCCTTGATCGGATCTACAAAATACTAGGGGCCGAGAACCATCATACCCCAAAACCATGCACAAAACCATGGGCGAGTCTGCCCATTAGAAAATAAGGACCAATTTTTTTTTCCCGGGGCATTGCCGCCCCCCCTGTGACCCCCCTGCTATGCCTGACGCAATGTACAGGGGGGTCTATCGCCCCCCCTGTGACCCCCCCGCACGTGACAAGTCGTGGAAATAATATAACACAGACAAACCCCATACCCAACGTGAACCTTTTTTTTTCACAATTTACAATGGTGCTCGACACACATTTACCTTTCTTAGAATCTTTGAACTTACCCAATCTATCAAAGTTAATGAATGAACCCATTACATACAACCTGACTTCGCCTCCCATGCCCATGAATCTCCCTTCGAACATTCCAAAATTCAAAGGGAAGAAAGCAGAAGACCCTGGAAACCATGTAATGACTTTCCACTTGTGGTGTTCGTCGAACAATATTATTAATGATACTATTCAACTAAGACTATTTCAACGCACCTTAACCGGACCAGCTGTGAAATGGTATGTGGAGCAACCTTATGCTACACATGGAACCTTTAGCGCCCTTGCTACTGCACTCCTCACATATTTCCAGTTACCCATCCACCATGATTCAGGAATGGAGTTACTGACACATTTTAGACAGACACCAGCTGTCCATATCTTAGACCATATCCATGAATGGTGACAGTGTCAAAGTTTGTGTAAAGCTAAAATCGACGATCGAGTTTTACTAGACCTATTCCTGAAAACTCTCACAGCAAAGATTTCGAAGGATGTGGCAACTCAAGGACCTACTTCTGAAGAGGATCCATCAGCAGAGGCCAACAAGTCCAGCTGATATACATGCATTCAAGATACATTTATAACATCCCACCCAAGGCCCCACGCCTGCAAAATTATAAATAATTGCTAGACGTGTCGAACACTGCAGATGGATTGATAGGGTCACTGACCCAAAATCACTTAGGTAGTAGTAATCCATACCCCGGTTACGCATATGATCCTAACCAGAACTTCCCGCAACCAGGCTACCATCAGAGTCATCATGCACCTTTGCAAAACATGACCAATAGGGCACAGTCGTACCATCATCAGCAAGGAGGATCATACCCTCCTGCACAGGGGACCCAATACACAACTAGAAATGGTGATGGAAGAGCTCCCCCGTAATAGTCATTCACAAACCAGGGACCCCAATAGAGAACCCCAAGAATAGCTTGCATTTTCTTGATGTCCTCATTTCTAGGAATGAAGATGGTTCTTTCTCTCATCAAGTTTTTAGAAAGAAGACACACACCGAGCAGTATTTACATGCTAGTTCTCACCATTTCCCTGCTCAGAAGCTTGGGGTTCTCAGCACCCTAGCTACCAGAGCCTTTAGAATCTCTGATGAACACCACTTTGAAGATGAAAAGGCTCATCTCTTAATTTTTTTTAATAAAAATGGTTATAGCAAGAGTCATTGTCTTAAAGCGTTTCAAAGAGCTGAAAACGGTCTCAGAGTTAAGAAATATCCTTGCGATCGGTTTTCTGGAGTTCACCTTCCGTTTATCAAAGGTACTACAGATAAAATTGCAAGGATCCTAAAGAAACATAATGTTTCCTCAACATTCAAACCCTCCCGTACCATTCGGAGTTCACTTAGATCAGTTAAGGACCCGATTTTCCCTAAGGATGGTAAGGGTGTTTACTTGATTCTGTGCTCATGTGGGACTCCTTACATTGGTGAAACAGGTCGATCTATTAATCAAAGGATTCATGAACATGTCACTGACCTTAAGCATAATAGATCACGCTCCTCGGCTTTAGCTGAGCATGCTGAGAAGACCAATCATCATATTTGCATTGAGGATGCTAACGTTATTGTGAGGATTGAACATTTCCACCACCGCAAGCTGAGAGAAGCCTTGGAAATTGAAAAGAGGCCGGTTAACCTCAATAGGGATGATGGGTGGTTGGTTAGCAGATGTTGGATTCCTGCTCTTCATTCCTAGTGTTTTTATTTTTATTTTTTTTATTAAGAATAAAAATAAATAAGATTCATATTATAAACATTACGCACTTAATAATAAATTAAATAGGTAATCATTATTTTATATTTTTTGATTTCAATTCCCTGGTTTAGTCAAACTAGCCGTTATGTTACAAACGGGTAGTTGGAGATTTTTATAGTTTTATATTTAAAAAATAATAATAATAAAATAAAATAAAATAATTTTTATACATTTATCTATTTATTTTTATTTTTAAAACTTATGATTATTATTATATAACATATTATTAAATAAGAATATAATTTTTAAACTAAAATTGTTAATATTTATTTATTTACTTGTTTCTATTTGTATATTTTGTTTAATTTTATTTTAATGTATTTTATTTTTTTGGTTATTTTTATTTTATTTTCAATTCTATTTAGTTTTATTATTTAGGTTGATATTTTATCTTTTAATCTTAAAAAATAAATAAATAAAATTAAAGAAAGAAATAAATAAATAAATAAAAAATAAAAAATATTTTAAAAAAATATTTTAAGAATAACAATAAATAATGTTTCAATTTTAAACAATAAGCATTTAATATTAAATAAATAAGAAATCATTAATTTATATTTTTGTTTTCATTTCCTAGGATTAGTCAAACTAGCCGTTATCTTACAAACGACTAGTTGAAGATTTTCTTATCTATTTAATTGGGTTATCTGATCAGATTCTTCATCTTGTTCTGATGATGAACCACACTGGCTGGTTCGAAACACGTCGACCAAAATTATTCTGATGTGATTTTTATCGAAATATTTTCTCATAATAATTTGAGGCGCTGAAAGACACATTATCTTCAACACCATTGATTAGTCCCCCAGACTACAACAAGGACTACATCTTGTATCTATCAGCATCCGAAACCGCTTTGGCCGGAGTATTGATCCAAGAAGGCCCTGATGGTAAGGAACACGTAATATATTACGTTGGAAAAACCTTATCAGGCCCTACATTAAGATATGAGCCTAAAGAAAGGACTGCCCTAGCATTAATACACGCAGTCCAAAAAATTCACCACTACATTACCTTAAGGACTACAACGGTCATCGCAGATATTAACCACATCAAATGCCTGCTCATGTGTCATTTAATGAACCATAAGTACGCTCACTGGATATTCATTTTGCAAGAAGTTGACTTACAGTTTCGCTCCCCCAGGAGTAAGAATGCTCTAATTTTAGCTGAGTTCATCACGAACCTCCCAAGTCAGACCAAGGGATCACCAGTCATCGATTCGCTACTGGATGGACATCTCTTCCTAGTAGCAACCGACGACCCTTGGTACGAAGATATTCTCCTATTTTTATGAACCCAAAAGTTCAGACCCCAGCTCACCCGTGATGATTGTCAGTGCATCCGCCACCAGGCCCCATGATACCTCCTCATGGGAGATGTCTTATACCCATCGGGCATCGACACCATCTTACGTCAATGCCTCACCCACGACCAAGTTGATCAAGCCCTCAATGACTTCCATAATGGAGCTTGCGGTGGCCACCTCTTTGGAATGGCCACCACCCTAAAAGTCCTGTGAGCAGGATAATTTTTAGCCCACGTTATTTTGAAATTACATTTCAGAAGTCAAGAGGTGCGAGCAATGTCAACGCTTCGCTCACAAGGCAGGAGCCCCTCCCACTCCTCTACACCTTGTCATTGTCATTGGTCCCTTCTGCAAATGGGGGATCGACTTCATGACTTGCAATCCCACGTCGTCAAGCAATCACAAGTACATTATTGTGGCGTTTGACTACTTCAGCAAATGGGCATAAGCCACGCCCACATACAACAACACAATAGAAACCGCTACACGATTTTTGTTTAACCATGTCATTGCCTAGTTCGGTGTACCAAAAGAGTTAGTCTCAAACCATGGAAAAAACTTCTAAAATGAATTTTTCTAGGAGCTATCTCATCACCTCGGATTCACACATGAATCCTCTTCACCATAATTACCCCAATCCAATAGATAGGTAGAAGATGTAAACAAAGTACTCGAAACAATGTTATAATGCATGGTGAATAACCACAAAACAAACCAGAACCACATGCTTTTCTTTGCCTTATGGGAATACCGTATGACAGTGAAAACATCAACGGGGTTCACACCCTTCCACTTGGTATATGGGCTTGAAGCCGTGATTCCCATCAAACGCGAGATCCCAAATTTACACGCCACCATCGAACTCCTCAATGACACCCAACCTCTAGAGAAACACTTAGTACAACTAGAGTCATCGACGAAAGTCGCTCCAGCACAATGAGGCCCATAAAAAGTGGGTGAAAGCATCGTTCGATCACAACATCACCCCTCGATCATTTACCGAGGGGGAGTTAGTCCTCCGCTACAATGTCGCAAAAGAAGCTTTAAGGCCAGGAAATTAAGACCTTGTGGAAAGGTCTCTATATCATAAAACATTGTCTCCTAAAGGGGGCATACATCTTGATAGAACCTGACTGAACATGCATGAGCAATCCCGTCAACGGTCTTTAACTCAAGAAAGTTTACCCATAAGGGTCATGAGGGCTCAGCCCTAGAATTAATGTGCACAAACCAAACTTTGTTTTTGATCACAGACTTGTCACAAAAGCACTTTGGTGTCACAAATGGATGTTCAACCTAACCATTACTTTGGATTCGCTAATGGAGCATCACGATTGTCTCAAAATTTAGCAGCAGCCGCCTGGGTCATCTACCACCCCGACCGATCGCCAGTCTCCACCAATGGAGTATGCATCAGATCAACGACAAACAATCAGGCAGAATATGACGCCATCATTGGGCTCATTTGCGACGCCTTCAATGAAGGCATTCGCCACTTGCATATCTACCTTGATTCCCAGTTAGTGGTTTCATAGTTAAACCAAGAGTTTGAGGTACGGGATTCAAATCTATTTAGAAAATATTTGTGTGAAAAAATATTAAGCCGTCAATTTGATCACATTACATTCACACATGTACCAAGAAATCAAAACTTGACAGTAGATCGCATAGCTAAGCACATCCTAAATTGGAATGCATCTAGGATAAACCATCATACATAAAAACAAAAAACATAAAAAACATAGATATCCATCAGCAATACACATCATCCAAGAAAGCATATAAATAATGGACATACCATATAGAGCTGCAAAAAATACATCTCTCATATATATATACCAAAAAATGTATGTATGAGTACAAAATAATGAGTCATGTATCTGACCCATAAGTCAGCCAAAAATACATATACACATATCATAAAAAATAAGGGAAGCATCCTCATAACGGGTGCTTTCCCTATGTACAAAAGTTTTTAGGGCTGCGCCCCTCCAAGTTGGGCACCTGGACCCACGGCTACTCCCGGTGCCAGTACTGGGGCAACTGTCAAAATTGAAGCCATCACACGGTGCAGAGTCAATCGATGTCCCCTCTCTCGGGCCGTCAGTGTATCTAACCAGATGTCGTCTAAATCGTCAACAAACCCACAGGTAGGAATATCGTGGGTCAGCTGGTCCACTCAGCCCCATGCGCCCACAAAATCAGTGGCTTTGGCCTCAGAGGCAGCCAATTGCTTTTCCATCTCTTCCATGCAGGCCTCCAGTGCCTCGGCACAAGCGATCGATGTAGCACACCTAGCAGCAGCCGAACTGCTACCCTTTCTAGATGGGCCAGCCCCGTCATTGGGAACTCCACCTTGGCGTTGCACCGGACCTCCTCCCTGCCCCCCAGCCGAGGGCGGAGCTCCTCAAACCCTCCGGTTCGGTTCGTGTCCTACCAACCGAGATGGAGGGTGCCCAACCTTGCCAACATCTGCAAGAGGAACAAAACTATGTCAGCATCATCATAATACACATATAAATCATAAATACTCAACAAATGCATAATAAAACACAAAAAAATCATACTTGATGGTCCCCAAGCATATCCAACAGGAAGATCCATATCTAGGTCTCCTCGAAAATGCATCCCAGCGTATGGATAAGGGAGGAACATCTGAGGATTGGCCTCAAACCAAGCCTCAGTGGTTGCGTTCTAGTAACGCCCCACTACACCTCCCCCACCACGAGGCATCACTGGAGCCCATCTCCTCATGAGAGGGTCCCGATGACCCCCCGCAAACACAGACACCACGGGCCACAGTAACACCACCCTGTCGTACATAATGCTACAAAGGATGCTATCATAGGTGAATAGCTTAGATACATCATAGACCTTCACTAACTGAGCCACCATTCCATCATAACAATGATGGGAAAAATCAAAGAAGTGTATGGCCCTCAGTCGACGTAGGACACCTATCTGTGACCCAGATGACGACCCTGTCAGTCTCACAACCATCGCCAGAGCACATCGCTCAGCCAAATTGGTCACTGATGCTATTAAAATGCACCCCTACATGAGAGGTGCCCCACCGCAATGAATATCGGCAAATCGACGAAGATAAATCCTCCTGGGAGGAAGCGAATATGGGAGCGCCTCACTGTGAGGTAGTGTCCCGGTCACAAAATATATATCCATCTCTAGACGAATAGCCAAGTCACATCCTCGCAACACCATCACTCTGCGCTGCCTCTTCCAGCAGCGGACTAGGTAACACAGTGACCAATCCTACGATCGTAGGAGGTCATTCTCAAGAAACTTGAGAAGACCCCATCATGCCAACTGCTGCGAGCATTTGCATCTTGTGCCACAACCATGCGGAGGTCAAGCTAGTCTCTCTCCCTCCACAACATCCTTTCACCAAACATACACACATTAGTGACATCAAAACACCAAAAATTTGAAAAATTTCCCAATTTTTTTCCAAAAATGACCATGGCCTTTCATCACACCTTTTTCTCAAATAGGCGTGCTGACCGTGTGCCTTTATTTTAGACAGGCATGGAGGCCATGCGTAGAAAACATTGACCGGCGCAGAATTTGTGTGCAAATCCTTAGCTTCGTGTGGAGATTTCGTGCTTGTGCCTTGATTTCCCGTGCGGTCAAGGCAAAAAATTACTAGGGTTTCGTACAAACCTAGTTTGTACGGACACCTGCCCAGTCACACTGAAAAAATTAAATGCAGGACATTATGGGGCCTACTCGAATCTAGTAGCATGAATCCCGAGTACATAGGCTGACCGCAACGGCAAGAAAAGCTCAACAATAGCCTCTGACCTCTCAAACTCTTAAACATTCAAATGTAACAAATGAGTTGAAATGAGCCAGATTGCCTATATGTCACCATTTTCAAATTGTTTGAAGGATCCAACGGGAGCTCAGAGGACCCAATTGCAGAACCGTAAACAACATAGTGATCAACACCACATAACGCCCGAAGGAGACTCCACACATTCAAACCTCCAAATTTTTTATTTTTTATTTTATTTATTTTAGTTTATTTTATCTATCTATCTATCTATATATATATATTAATATATTAATTTAATTTAATTTTTTATTTATTTTTTATTTTTTCAGTTTTGATAGGTATGCCCTCTCTTATCCTTTGTTCATTCAACACATGTTGTCAATAATATTTGAATGAGAAATATGCTTTCACTTGGGGTATTTTGTTGTAGGTGTTGCACAACACAACAAATCATCTATGGCCCCATGCACTGAAGGTTCCAGAGCAGTTATCATTCTACCCTCAACACGATAGAGTCCCAAAGACACTCTGCATATCCTAACATCATTTGTCCACAAGAAATCAACCATAGGTTCAAAACACCCGACGATGTTTATCATCTCCCCACCTTGCACATGATGAGCATCCTCGTTGGTCGGTAGAACCTCCCCCTCCATGGCGTCCATCACTCAAATTAGACCATGCATCATAAAAATATGATGCCATGTCCATACCACCTCATTCCGGGAAGCACTTCATGCCCATTCATCCACCATGCATCAAGTCAAGTTTTACCATATCGAAATAAAACCCCTTTCCCGGAATACCATTTTTCGCAAGTAGATCGAATATGCACCACCGGGTCTCACATTTGGCCTACCATCCCTCCATTAACATAACCCATTTGTGATATTTTCCATCCGCTTCATCATCCCCAAATCGATACCAACCAATGGGGCCTCCACCCTCAGCAAAAAAACCTTCCTCACACCATCAGTGAGTGAGCATTTTCATGCTTTTGGGTCACCTATCTTTGTGTTTTGTACAATCAAATCCCATTTTTTATTCTTTTGGAAAGTGTAAAAAGATTTCAAATGGATAATATCCCCCACTCATCCATCCATTTATTCTCCCATGGCAGTAGTACCTAGTCACCCTTGGTTGGAGCATCACACCTTTCACGTAAAGCCACCACGACATTCATAACCAACATATATCCATCCTGGACATCCTACCGACTCTAGGGATTCCTTCATCATAAATAGTTATGACTGCCACAAAAATAATTTTTTCATGCTCAGACCTTGGGCCAATGAACTCCCATCATCAGTTCTCAGTCATCCCTCGCCATCATGCCTATGTTAAAAATATCAAATCAAAGACCCTAGTCCTTTGAATAAGTAGCTCTCTCATTCGATTGAGGCTTCCTTTTTGTCGACTTCAACACCCATTCTCCAAAAAGGAAGCGGTACCTTGGATGGCTCCTGATGCAGGAGAAAAACCACCCCAAGTCAAAGTTGAAATTCGTGAACCTTCCAGAACGTTAGCGTGGTATGATAACGAGATTTACTCACGTTTGTTTGAGTTTGTTAATTGTTTATTAATGAAATTATTATTTTAAGAGATTGTGAGCAAAGCTAGGGATTGATTGGATCTCACTTGATCCGATCCATATTGTATTATTCTATTTAATTGTAAGTGTGAGTGCTTAGAAGGAGAGGCCCGATGCAATTTAATAACATGGCGAGTGTGTGTGTTCAAGCCCAAATAGGCTGTAATACTGTAATCGAATTCGATTCTAATGAATATTGGGAACTCTATATTTATTATGACTTGATTTAACCATGGTATATAAATCCTGTGTGGTTGCGTGAACTGTATGTGTAAACCCCATTATATATATATATATATATATATATATATATATATATATATATATGCATTGAGAATATGAGATGCGATTCTATTGCTAAATAGCAGTGTGCAGGTGGAACAGACGGTGAGGATTAAGTTGCAGAAATGATAGCGAGCGGTGAACGGACCAGATCACAGAAGATGGTTGGCGCACATCGTAATTGGCGACTTTTATATTTACGTGTTAAGACATCGCACGTTATATTATTTAAGTTGCGATGTGATGAGGAGTCACGTCTTGGGCGGAGGTCCATATGCATATCACACATCGCATGCGATATAATCTAACTATTAATGATCTAAACTTAAATGTGTGAAATGTCGAAGTGTGATAAGTTTTGGGTTGCGATGTTGCGATGCGATATCGTCATCGCAATTTTGCGTCGACATTTTTGTTGTTTACTGTTTTTTCTATTTGTTATAATCTGCGATATGCAATGTATGTAATATTGCTTGGGATTGAACTTGCGAAAGAGCTTTGTTATTGCGATCCTGATTATAAGATAAGAGCTATTTTTCAAGAGATGAGTCGCATCGCACTCGGTTTTGATAGTACACTCGTCCTGAGCTCTAGTATTGTAATGAGATGCGCATGGTGGGAAAATTTGTCGGCCATAACCCATAGGTCCGCGCATAATTGTGTAAATATGCAGCCTTGCTGCATCAGCTCCTCACCCCAATAGGGGCATCATCGGGTGGCACCGTGGGAATCATCATTGCCCATAGATGTCATCAATCCTCCTGAAATTCAACTACAACACAAAATTTCATGTCAAGATGGTATCGTACTTTACAACCATTGCAATTTGCCCAGATTCGTCGAAGATCCGTGCCATTATAAGCATCTCTTTTAGCAATGCTTACACGGGAAGTTCCCAGTCATACACACATGCGTACAATGAAAATTTATATGCCATACCAAGATTACGCATGTGGGAACCACATTCAACCTATTTTCAAAGAAAAAACACCCTTGAGGGCATCAACAATCGTTGTCATCAAACAAATCAGCAGATCACTACCATATCAGTGACACAAGAATAACCTTTATTTGTCAGATAGGTTTGTTTAGATAGACAAAGCATTACGAGCATGGGACATGCCTGCCTCATAGAAAAATTGTATTTATTGTATCATACTATTTCTTGTTGGTTTTCGACAGAACATGGTCACTCTTTTATCCACTGTAAGGGGTATCCAACCTTGGGCTGTACGCAAGTCTCTCTCTCTCTCAACACAAGTTACACAGAAAAAAAATATAATGTATTTCGGCTATATTGTTCTTCCTAGACCTCACACATTAGGGGGAAACTGTTATCATTGGAAAATTGGAAAAGAAAAATGACATTATGAAATGTCAAGCAGAAGGATTTACAGGGCTGAGAAACATTAGAGAATCTGAAAAATTTAAAAATCTCTAAGGTCAAAAGGAAAAATGTGAAATTACGCACCAAAGACTCATGCAAAATGTGCTTTGCACACATTTTTCTTCGATAGGTGCACTAGTCTACGCGGATTTACCTCAAAAATCTGCGCAGTCCTGGGAGTGACGGAAGTCACCACCCAGGATCACTTGACACACTTCAGGAGAAGATCCTCCACTTGAGGCCGCCCAAGGCCAGTCACCTAGAGCCACTTTGAGATCTCAAGTGAGCACACAAAGGAATCAAGTGAGCACACAAAGGTCACTATCCACAAGTGTACCAAGAGAGGGAAGAAGGATTTGAATTTTATAAATTGCCACCATGAGAAGAACAAAATGAGAACACATTGTTATGCTAGCCAAATTTCCCATGAGAAAACCAGCACTGTGTGATCCGAAGCAACAATAGAGTTAGAGGATTCGGTTGTTGGCCACCCAAAAACTTGAATCCCCTAGGAGAAGAGAGAGGCCTTGCAGAACCAACTCAAGGGTAAAGTCCTCCTTGCATTGGGTTTTAGAGCTCCATTTATCTAAGGGTCCTTTGGCAAGTGTGTAATGTTCTACATTTCTTACTAATAGTGGTCAATAAGAGGGGATTATTCCACTATTTGTATTATTGTCTCATGGAAATGGTCATAGATGAATGACTTACTTAACGCAGTTGAATCCCAAAAATGATATCTAATATAATGCACTGTGGAAACCCCTCATACTTAAAATACAAAGAGTAAAGGGAGCTCTAATTGAATGGTTCATGAGGCACAATACTTGCTAAGGTTTCACAAATGGGGTAGCAAGCTAAGTGGGCTTGATTGTGGGGAAAACTCCACAGTTAAGCGAGCTTGAGCCAGAGGAGTTCTGGGATGGGTGACCTCCAGGGAAGTCTTGGTTACTGGGTGCAAGCCCCGAAAGTGATGATTGATGCTATGTGATTCATTTCACTAGTTTCAATCCCACTTCTTCACCCCTATGAGCATCACCCGATGTAATGAGTGATAAGTGGACTATTCAAAAACCATGAGAAATTAGTCACTTACGACTACCTCTCATGGAAATGGTCATAGATGAATGACTTACTTAACGCAATCGAATCCCAAAAATGATATCTAATATCTTTGATATCTACTGTATTGAATCATTCATAAGATAAAAAAGCTTGGGTGGGTCTAGAGAGCAACTAAGAATTCTCTAAACTGACCTAGCAGAGCAAAACATAGAGGCAGTGAAGAGCAAACATAGCTAAGGTGCCTTTGAAAAACATTTCTTAGTCTAAAACATTTGTCCTACTGCAATATAGAAGGATGTAACAAAATGATACATAAGAAAACCAAAACTGAATAGAAGCACATCACCATTAACCATGCTCAGGGATCCTACAAGCAAGCCTTCTCCATCATCAATCAAAACAAGCCATCCACAAATTCCACAACACCAATTTCTCTTCAATCTCCAAAAAACTATATATTGCTCCCAAGAGTCATCAAATACCAACCTTTTACAATAATTCCCTCATGCTCTATTTATCTAGAAAAGGAGGGAAAAAACCCTAACTAGGGTTTGAAAATGTCAAAAACATCCATAAATGTCATTTATGTCTAAGAGAACATGCAAGGCCTAAGACACAAAATATCTCATGAATTAAATGCAAAAATAACTCTAAGCACCTAAATTTGGAGTGATTTTCTCCAAAAAACACTAAAATATCATTTTTCCATAAATGAGTGTCTTTTGTTGACTTTTTCACATTAAAGGCGCAATAGTGAGGTTTGAAGGCATAGCGCATGCACAGGAAAAATGGGTCCACTTGCAGCCAAGTTTTGATGACCGTCCTGATGTCGGAATTTTCTCCGTGATGGCTCATTGGAAAGTCTATTGAGTCTAATTTCCAAAACTGCCCTTGGTTTTCTGATTGGGCTCCACTAACCTGTCCAAAAATTAAATCTCCCAAGGCTGCTCAAGGCGTAGTGCCAGTCCTGAAAACTAGGCAGAAAGGTGAAAAATGAGGTGTTTTTTAGCCTTTTGAGGGACCAAAACTACTCCAAATGCTCTAAAATTTGGTGAGCATGCTGTACTTGAGCTAAGGATTCCAAAAATGCAAAGTTTTCCTCTTGAGGATGTCTGAGTTGAAAGCGTAGCGCCAAGGGTGCTACACCTTCAGGCCTTAAATTTAACAAATACCCAAAAATTGTCAAAAAGTTCCCAAAATTGGTAGATATCTCCCTTATGGGGTTTGGGAGGCCTGCAGAGAAGCTTCAACCACGATTCCAAGGTTTTCTTCGTCTTTTTCCTCTTTGAGTGATTTTATTTCGGCAAGGGCTCCTTTGAGCTTGGCCCTTGCAATTTGATTTTGCAATGCATAGTGCTTGGTCATCTTCTTTTTTAGGCCAAGGTTCCTTTTTGTCTTCTTCAGCTGCTTGTTTTCATTCTTATAATACTCAATGTTATACATTGCCATGCCATGGCATCTTTCTAGATCCCTAATTTCTGCATCTTTTCTTTGGAGCAGTACACTAGTGGCCCTCTTCTTATCTTCATTTTCACTGTCAAGGTCAATGATGTCAAATTCTTTTTCAAGATCATGCTTACCTTTCTTACCTTCTTCACCCTTTATTTGCCTTTATCTAGCTGCTTGGTAGAAGTGAAAGGCATGGCCCCTTTCCTTTTAGAGGCAACAAACACATGGCTTTCTCCTCTTTGATATGTCAATCGAAGAGGTTTGATTGTGATCCTTTTGGTGTCTTCATCATGGCTGCCATCATTTGTCTCCATGTATTCCTCTTCATTACCTTGACTGCTGCTTACCTCATTATCTTCAATATCAGCCTCACTGTTTTCCTCTTCACTGATTTCTTCACTATCATCATTACCACTGTTAGGAGCCTCATCAAACTCTGTTTCATTGTCACTTGCTTATTCACTGCTGCTTCCTTCTTTTTTGTCCATATTGTCTTATGCCTCTTCATCTTCAACATCATCATTGCCCTTATCATCATTTATTTGTTCCATGCTAACATCACTGCCCCCTACCTCTTCATTTTCTTCCTCTTTACTGTCCTCTTCTTCAAATCACTGCAACCATACTACTTCATACCCTACTTAACGAATATATTCTTGTCTGTAGATGATGGAGTTCGAAAAAAGGTTTTTTAGCATGAATATTAGGGTTTTTCACTCCTTATGGTTTTTTCAATTCCTTTTGACATTAAACCATCAAAACCCATTGGAGGAAAAGGCAAGACATCCACCTACCAATTTGCAATGCCCTTGAAAGTCCTTTGATGTCATCTTAAAAGAGTTTTCGATGTTTTTTGGGCGCTTGTAGGTGAAGGAGGAGCTTCAGGAGAAATCATAGCACCTGCATGCAGAGTTGGGTCCTCCTTTCCCAAGGCATAGCACCTGCACACATAGCTGGGTTCTCCTTGCCCAATGCGCAGTGCCCGTTTCTGAAGGCGCAACGCCAGTTTCTGAAAGTGCAACACCTTTTTTATGAGGGAATTTGGAGGCCTTCACGGTGTCCAAATTGGGCCCATGGTAGCTCGTTGGAAATATTATCCTGTATAATTTCCAAATATACCATTTTTTCTCTGATTGGAGTTTATTTGACCTGTCAAAAGTTGATTCTCCCAAGACTGGTCAAAAAGTACTGAATGATGGTGCATAAATGCAGAGTGATGGTGCAAAAAAAATTTGGATGCCTTCCTCAACTCCAAATTGTGCGCATGATAGCTCATTGGAAATATTATCCCGTCTAATTTCCAAATATACCTTTTTTCCCCTTTGGAGTTCATTTGACCTATCAAAAGTTTATTCGCCTAAGAATCGTCAAAAAGTGCTGAATGATGGTGCAGAAATGCAGAGTGCTGGTGCAGACAACTTTTGGATGCCTTAATCAACTCCAAATTGAGCTCATGATAGCTCATTGGAAATATCTTCTAGTATAGTTTTTATTTGACCCATCATGTACACTTCAGCTATGATATAACCTGATTTTCCCAAGGTCACTCCAGAAGTGCAGCAATTCTCTCGTGACACCTATATTTTTGACATTGCTCCCAAACCATGATACCTGTGTAAAATTTGAAGGAGGGTTTTCTTCTGGGACCTATGATGGACAAAAAAATCTCTCACTTTTGTCAAATTCATCTCTATTTGGTGAAAAACATAGTTTGAAGCAAAACTGGCCCTCTGAGTGACAAATGGCTTGACTTTTGGAATGAATTCTTGGAAAATGATGGAGGCATGATGTTTATGAGTTGGTATGGACTTATGCTTGCTGAAATGACCTATCATGTGGATCCTCTACTCCTATGCCCCTTTTCCATAGAAAACCCTATCTTAGTTGGAACAGGAAATCAGGGTTTGGTGTAGGCAAAATAGGGGATTTAGGACTACCTTGTAGAGGGAGGGGAATAAAGGGGTTAAGGGTTGTCTAAATTCTTGGGGAAATTTTGAGGGATAGGGATAGATTTTAGAGAGTAGGGGAAAATGGAAATTAAAGGATTGAGTGAGGGGAAGGGGTTCAAAAGGGAAAAACACAGGCCTAGTCTCGAAAAGTGTCAAATTGTAGCAATAGGCTAGGTTTTGTAGAAAAATGATGAGTTTGAGGGATAAGAGTGATGGGAAGTGTTTATGAAGGTATATTAAGGATAAGAGAAGTTGTAAGAACATAAGGATACAAGCCTTGTTGATTATTTAACCATGGAAGTCATGAAACCAAGAAAAATGCCCTAAAAAACCCTAGTCATCTACAAGAACAAAGGTAGGTAAAAGAATATAAGAAGTCTTTTAGGAGCAGCAGGGTGACCATGGAATGGAAAAATTGTAGAATAGTGAAATTTTTTCTCTAAGGATAATGAAGGCAGTGAGATTTCTAAAACTCACAATGTTCATGGAATTTTGTTTTTATAAATCTAGGACCAATCTATAGTCATCTTCAAATAATAAAAATTATGGATGACTAACAGTGGCTGCACTTGGAGAGGGTAGCTCCCTTTCAGGAGGTGTCTAGGACTTCAGAGTTCATATCTCTGAGTTTTGAAGACTAGTTCCTTACTTGCACTTTGCAGATTACTTTCCTTCATTTTCTGATGTTCTCTTGAAGGAATGATCTCAAAATCAGAGAGACATGATTGCTTCAACCTCATCTCTACCTACCCATCATACCTTTGCCAATCATTTTTTTCTTCTTGTGGGTGCACTTGGACTGGAAAACCCTTGACATTATTTTTTCTTTTGAAAGAAAAAAAAACTATCTACTTGTACCCTTATAACTTCCAAGAGCTCAGATTATGCTAGTGAACTCTTTTATTCTCTACCTAGACTATTCATCTGTCAAGATTAAGATGTTTGACAGACTTATTCTCTAATCTATTAACATGAAATTGAAAACATGATCAAACCAAGTTTAAAAAATCTAATTTCCCTTGGGCTGTGGCATTTAGACAAGTTGCACACTAACATTATTTTTTGTACAATCAAAACTAGAAAACATGAGGGCTGTGATCTATCATTTGTTATGTATCCCTCTCTTTGTCTTTGGTTCAGATTTAAGCATTTAGAACCAACATATTTTCCTGATCTAATCTACTGACAAGCCAAGTTTACATGGTTTGGCAAGCCTTCATTCACTAACTTATCAGTAGAAATTTAAACATGTCTAATCATGACTAGGCTGTATGATTAAACAAGTATCTTTCTCTCAACTAGTAGTGGCATTTAGGCTTGCACACTTTCAGATATACTCTTTTTTGGGTATGGGGTTGTACCTCTTCTTTAAACCTGCCCTCTTTTTCATTTTTTTCTTTGTTTTTGTACATTTTTTAGATCAGCATTCTAAGACTAAAAACTAGAAAGATGCTCATAGTGATGAGCTTATTAGCATACCTATCTTTCCTAATCTAACTTGGAGGCATAGATTCAGCTGGTGAACTCTCTTTTCCAATATAACCAATCAAGTAAATGATTCCATGGGTGATTTTCATTCAACTCTTTGAGTGTACTAACAAAATAGAAAGTCCACTTCCACCTCACTTGTTTTTGAATAGTAGTGCCCAAATTTTTCTTTTAACTTTGCATTGAACTGCTTCTGACATACTTTATTCCCTCTTCAAATGTCTCTAAGAAATCAGCAAAGGTATCTTGAAACAATACCTGGCTCTGATGATTTGAAAAGTAAGCCTCATCCAGGATTACTCTTTCCTCCACTTGGCTAAACATATGATTCTTTTGGGCAAGAAACTCCACCTCTTCCTCATGATCATATTTACTGGCAGCTTCATCATATATTGCAAGTTGTCCTCTAGCAAAGCTAATGTGTTCTGATCAAGTGGGCTGAAAACTATCTGAAGGTCATCATGTTGATGAGCAGGATCACTCTTTGGTAGAAAATATTCTAGAGAAGGGAATGCAACAACTCTCATGGGATCATCAGTTTCCAAGCCTATTTGAAATTCAATGGGACTTGGTGGCTGCAAATATGGAGCTGAGGAGAGTTGTATGTCATAAATTATTTCCTCATTAATTTCAAGAAAGGCTTATCATTTACAATTTTCTCAAGAAGTTTGTCATTTTCCTCAACCTTATCATTAAAACTGAAATATTTTTGATTTCCAGTCACATGAAATTTATTTCTGATTGACTGAAATGAAGTAGAATAAATATTAAAAGATTCTTCACTTACTTCCATTTTTTCTAGACTTTCCCCATCAGTGTCATAGCTAGCATGTATTGGCTGATTATTGCTTTGATGAAACTGAACTTCCTCCCATAAAACAACTGCTGATTGCTCTGCAAGATTAGATTCTGTTTGGAGAACATGACTATCATCATTCTGATCAAACTTTGGAAAATCATCAAAATAGGTAATGTCACCAATCAACCATACTGGATTATCATATTGTTTTTCTTCAAATTTATCTACACATCCACTTTTTGATTTGTGATAGCTAAGATTAGCATGAGGAACAATAGAAATGTTTTGCTCATATGAAGGTTTAGAGGCTGGCTATATGCTTATAATATGATCTATTTCCTCTTCAGTTAAGAGAGGAGGCATATTTCTCTTTCTTTGGGTAGCACTACTGCAGTTTTCTTCCTTATGTAAAGGCTAATTCTGAGGTTGAATGTCTTCTTAAGCCTCACATATAAGAGATGATGAATCATCAATTGTGCCTTTAGAGAGATCCTATGGGTTCTCTTTCATTCCCTGGTTGATTTCATCCTCAACCAACTCTTCTTAGCTATCATAATAGTTACCTTGAGTATGAAATGCATGAATCTCCTCTAGTAAACTTTCAGGATGCCAATTTTCTAAATCTTCATCGATATCTACATGGTATTATATGATATCCTGAGATTGATCACAGCAATTTTCAGCCAATGATAAGGATGGGGATTTTATTTATAATTCTCATAAAATGCCTTATGGATATCCTTTAAGGAAAACAAGCTAGCATGTTTTAGTCCCTCATACCATACTCTTGCCTTCCCTTCCAATGTTAGCATGAACATCTTCATAAGGGCAGTCCTCATGCCATTCAAATTTTAACCATCATACATGTATATGAAACTTGATGAGGTGTAACAAAGGATCATCAAACTTTTCATCTTGAAACATCGGCAGGTTTTTGTCCCAATTTATCTGAGGCAATTTGTGTGGGAATCCAGGGATGTGATCTCTACTCATTGGGGCATATCTTCATTGTATTCTTGGATCCATATTTGTTTAATCAAAAAGGGTCACTGAATCTTTTAAACCAGTATGGAGTCTTCTACCAGTGGAGTCTTAAGGTCTATTGAGGGTTGTGGAGTCGCCAGGTGGAATATTTAAACTTTGTTGTCCACCATCAACATGATTGGGATTTCTTAATGCATTCCCAGGGGAGTCTATAAGAACTAGTGGGGTTAGTAGGCCTACTGGAGGCTAGTGGTGTTGTCAAGTGGAGGACGTTTACTGTTTAAGGATGTACTTTTTGTCCACCATCAACAACTGAAAGCCAATCTAAGGATGTTTGTGGGTTTTCTGAGGTCTTAAGGACGTCTAAGATGTTATTTATTTAGAAAGTCCCACAGTGATCGCCATTATGTTAGGTCTCGGTAATTTGTTATATTGGTGAGAACAAATGAACAGGGGTAACATCAGACCAGTCTTTGGAATCCTAGAACCTAGCCTTCCTAGACTTAGAGAGGGCTCTCTCTATTTTGTGCAAAGGATGTGAAATTGTTTGCTTTAAGGGTTTGATTTTGGGCTAGTTGTTAAGCTTAGGGTTTGTTTGTTTGTTTTGGTTGGGTAGATGATCAAGTAGAATAGATGGAGTGAGGAAATCTTCAAGTCATTGGGCTATGGAGTCTATAAATGTCATGGATATCTCAACAGTGAATCAGGGTGCATCACACGGCAAATCTAACATGGTCAAATGGATTTTCAAGGTTTGTGTGAGATGAAATGAACATCGAGTTTGTGAACAAAGTAGGGCAAAGGGCAGTTAAGAATCCTTTGTCAAATACTTTAATAAGAAGGGCCTTTAACACTATTCAGCATAAAGAAGTGATCATAAGACAGGGAAAACCAATAACTCTTTTATTAAACTCAAGCAAATAAGCATTTAAGACAAACAATCCAGTGAACTATAGAAGGCAAGAAACTTATTTAACTTCCAGTGATTTCACCTTCAAGGTTAGAAAAAATTTAAGATAGAAATATAACATAGATCAAAGAAGAGGGAACTCCTAAACATCATTGATAATAGCCATAAAGACCTCCAAAGCAACCTTTCAAGAATGGACAAAGGGCATGATCGAAACATAACCTCTTTGGCAAAGCCTAATTAGTGATACTGCAAAGAAATATCTTAAGAACAATGTTTTAGTGACATCAAACAAATAGGGCTAACCATAAAACATCTTTGATATCTACTGTATTGAATCATTCATAAGATAAACAAGCTTGGGTGGGTCTAGAGAGCAACTAAGAATTCTCTAAATTGACCTAGCAGAGGAAAACATAGAGACAGTGAAGAGCAAACAGAGCTAAGGTGCCTTTGAAAAACATTTCTTAGTCTAGAACCTTTGTCCTAATACAATATAGAAGGATGTAACACAATGATACATAAGAAAACAAGAACTGAATAGAAGCACAACACCATTAACCATACTCAGGGATCTTGCAAGCAAGCCTTCTTCGTCATCAATCAAAACAAGCCATCCACAAATTCCACAGCACCAATTTCTCTTCAATCTCCAAAAAACTATATATTTCTCCCAAGAGTCATAAAATGCCAACATTTTACAATAAGGCCCTCATGCTCTATTTATCTAGCAAAGGAGGGAAAAAACCCTAACTAGGGTTTGAAAATGTCAAAAACACCCATAAATGTCATTTATGTCTAAGGAACCATGCAAGGCCCAAGACACAAAATATATCATGAAATAAATGCAAAAAGAACTCTAAGCACCTAAATTTGGAGTGATTTGCCCCAAAAAACAGTAAAATATCATTTTTCCATAAATGAGTGTCTTTTGTTGACTTTTTCACATTAAAGGTGCAACAGTGATGTCTTAAGGCGTAGCGCATGCACAGGAAAAATGGGTCCACTTGCATCCAAGTTTTGATGACCTTCCTAATGACAGAATTTGCTTCGTGATGGCTCGTTGGAAAGCCTGTCAAGTATACTTTCCAAAAATAGCCTTTTTTTTTTTCTGATTGGGATCCATTAACCTGTCAAAAAATTAAATCTCCCAATTCTACTCAAGGTGCAGCGCCAGTCCTAAAAACTAGGCAGAAAAGTGAAAAATGAGGTGTTTTTAGCATTTTGAGGGACCAAAACTGCTCCAAATGCTCTGAAATTTGGTGAGCATGTTGTAATTGAGCTAAGGATTTCAAAAATGCAATTTCTTCCTCCCGAGGATGCCTGAGATGAAAGCGTAGCACCAAGGGTGCTGTGTCTTTAGGCCTTAAAGTTAGCAAAAAACCAAAAATTGTCAAAAAGTTCCCAAAATTGGTAGATATCTCCCTTATGGGTTTGGGAGGCATGTAGAGAAGCTTCAGCCAATATTCCATGGATTTATTGGTATTTTTCCTTTTTGAGTGATTTTATTTTGGCAAGGGCTCCTTTGAGCTTGGGCCTTGCAATTTAATTTTGCAATTCATAATGCTTGGTCATCTTCTTTTGTAGGCCAAGGTCCATTTTTGTCTTCTTCAGCTACTTGTTTTCATTCTTATAATACTCAATGTTATACATTTCCATGCCAAGGAATATTTCTACATCCATAATTTCTACATCTTTGCTTTGGAGTAGTATGCTAGTGGCCCTCTCCTTATCTTCATTTTCACTGTCAAGGTCAATGATGTCAAATTCTTGTTCAAGCTCATGCTTAGCTTTCTTACCTTTCTTCACCCTCTGTTTTCCTTTATCTAGCTGCTTGGTAGAAGTGGGAGACATGACCCCTTCCCTTTTAGAGGCAGCAAACACATGCCTTTCTCCTCTTTGATATGTCAATGGAAGAGGTTTGATTGTGATCCTTTTAGTGTCTTCATCATCGCTGCCATCATTTGTCTCCATGTCTTCCTCTTCATTACCTTGACTGCTTCTTACCTCATTATTTTCGATATCAGCCTCACTTTTTGCCTCTTCATTGATTTCTACATTATCATCATTACCACTGTCAGGAGCCTCATCAAACTCTGTTTCATTTTCACTGCCACTTCCTTCCTTTGTGTCCATATTGTCTTCTGCCTCTTCATCTTCAACATCATCATTGCCCTTATCATCATTTTTTTGTTCCATGCTGACATCACTGCCCCCTACCTCTTCATTTTCTTCCTCTTTACTTCAAATCCCTACAACCATACTACTTCATACCCTACTTGACTGATATATTCTTGTTTGTAGATGATGGAGTTTGAAATAGGGTTTTTTAGCATGAATATTAGGGTTTTTCACTCCTTAGGGTTTGTTCAATTCATTTTGACATTAAAACATCAAAACCCACTGGAGGAAAAGGCAATACATCCACCTACCAATTTGCAATGCCCTTGAAAGTCCTTTGATGTCAGCTTGAAGGAGTTTTAGATGTTTTTTGGGCGATTGTAGGTGAAGGAGGAGCTTCAGGCAAAACCATAGCGCCTATAAGCAGATTCGGGTCCTCCCTGCCCAACGCGTAGCGCTTGTTTCTAAAGGCGCAATGCCAGTTTCTGAAAGTGAAACACCTTTTTGCAGAGGGAATTCGAAGGCCTTCCTGGTGTCCAAATTGGCCCCATGATAGCTAGTTGGAAAGTGTATCATGCATAATTTTCAAATATTTCATTTTTTCTCTGATTGGAGTTTATTTGACCTGTCAAAAGTTTATTCTCCCAAGGCTGGTCAAAATTACCGAATGATGGTGTAGAAATGAAGAGTGCTGGTGCAGACAACTTTTGGATGCCTTCCTCAACTCCAAATTGAGCTCATGATATCTCGTTGGAAATATTATCCTGTATAATTATAAATATACCTTTTTTCCTCTGATTGGAGTTGATTTTACCTGTCAAAAGTTGATTCTCCCAATACTGGTCAAAAAGTGCTGAATGATGGTGTAGAAATGTAGAGTGCTGGTGCAGACAGCTTTTGGATGCCTTAATCAACTCCAAATTGAGCTCATGATAGCTCATTGGAAATATCTTCCAGTATTGTTGTGATTTGACCCATCAAGAAAGTCATTTAGACACTCCAACTATGAGTAAACCTGATTTTCCCAAGGTCACTCCAGAAGTGCAGCAATTCTCCCGTGACACCTGTATTTCTGACATTGCTCCCAAACCATGATACTTATGTAAAATATGAAGGAAATTTTTCTTCTTGGACCTATGATGGAAAAACATCTCTCTCACGTTTGTCAAATTCATCTCTGTTTGGTCAAAAAGATAGTTTGAAGCAAAACTGGCCCTATGAGTGACAAATGGCTTGACTCTTGGAATGAATTCTTGGAAAATGATGGAGGCATGATGTTTATGAGTTGGTATGGATTTATGCTTGCTGATATGACCTATCATGTGGATCCTCTGCTCTTATGACTATTTTCCATAGAAAACCCTAGCTCAATTGGAAGAGGAAATTAGGGTTTAGTGTAGGCAAAACAAGGGATTTAGGACTACCTTGTAGAGAGAGGGGAATGGAGTGGTTAAGGGTTGTCTAAATTCTTGGGGAAATTTTGAGGTATAGGGATAGATGTTAGAGAGTAGGGGAAAGTGGGATTTCAAGGATTGAGTGAGGTGAAGGGGTCCAAAAGGGCCAAACACAGGCCTAGTCTCGAAAAGTGTCAAATTGTAGCAATAGGCTAGGTTTTGTAGAAAAATGATGAGTTTGAGGGATAGGAGTGATGGGAAGTGTTTATGAAGGTATATTAAGGATAGGAGAAGGTGTAAGAACATCAAGATATAATCCTTTTTTATTATTTAACCATGTAAGTCATGAAACCAAGAAAAATGCCCTAAAAAACCCTAGTCATCTACAAGAACAAAGGTAGGTAAAAGCACATAAGAAGTCTTTTAGGAGCAGCAGGGTGAACATGGAATGGAAAAATGGTAGAATAGTGAGATATTTTATCTAAGGATAATGAAGGCAGTGAGATTTCTAAAACTCACAATGTTCATGGAATTTTGTTTTTATAAATCTAGGACCAATCTATAGTCATCTTCAGATGGTAAAAATAATGGATGACTAACAGACTCGTACACCAAAACCACCACAACAAAGCCTCTAGATTAATTTCCTCTCCTTTAATGAATTCATTGACTTTATGTAGTGGAATTTTTGCATCTCGATCAATACTCATGTTGGCATTAAATCCTTCTGAACAGACTAAATATTTACCATAAAATATGATTTTCTCTTTAGGGTCTTGCACCTCAAGGCCCATTATAGCCTTCCATTTATTTTCTATTTTGTGTCTCAATCTGCAAAAAATAAGGAAAATGATTGTCCCAATGAACATTTACAAGTAAAAAATTCAACGAACTGAACTCCCTCACATCATGTTCAAAATATTGCACTCTAGCTTGCAAATAAATAACACAAAGGGGAGATGACTCTTCTCTATTTGCTAGAATGTATGGAAAAAGAGAACTCTGCATAATGGACATAGAAACTGCTCTAATCTCTAATTTTTTTTGGGAATGGGTTCATAAATAAATCTAATGTATATTTGAATGATGGGCCTTGGAACAACTCTAGAATGTGCTTGAATGATGGAAAATATCTCAACTATCTACCCTATAAACACAAATTTCTGAGTATTGTGAACAGATAACCCATTGGCAGACACTGAGGGCAATGCTTTTGCAAATGGAACTAGTCTTGATCTTTCATTGAACATATATTTGGGTTGATGAGATTTCATATTGATACTTTAAGCAATAATTTGTATATATGGGCCACTAAATGACATGGATATTTATTTTTGGAACTACCTTTCTTGTTTGGTACCACTGTTAGGGTTTTTTAGGTTGTTGAATTCATATTCCTAAGTTAAATCTAGATTTTTTTTGGTTCCTGCATATATTGAATGCGATTATTCAGAAAACTCAGACAACGTTGAACATAACCACCAAGATATATATTCAAAATACCATTTTTTCCCTCTTTTTTTTAAGGATTTATGACCCTTTTTTGGAATGGATTTTACAGCTATTTTGAAGTCATGTATTTGCGTTAATCCAATAGTTTGGATGTCAGCACTTAAAGTTTACAATATTACCACCTTATAATTGTGATTCAATAGGTTCATGAATATTCTAAATTTATATTAAAATTACAATTTGAAGCATGAAAATTTGGCGCAAAAATAAAAAGACCATTGCATAACCTAAAAGGCATAACAAGAAATTCAAAATTTACCTACCTTATCACACAAGTTATATTCGACTCTTCTCTTTCTACAATCCTTAGTTGGTAGTATTCCCACCTCAGTTCTAGCTTTCAATAAACCTTTTCCTCAATGAACCTGTCAACAAAACACACCACCAAATCTAATGGATATCAAATTTTGATGATTTTATTGATCAATACATGGTAATCCAAGCACATCCATAATTATTGAATGCTCTCATTCTTTTGGAAGAGGACTAGTGTCCCATATATGGACTTAGTAGGCTTGGTGAAGTCAACATGATTGAGATCAATCAATTTCCACCTCAACTCTTCCATATTGGATCTGAAACGTCAATTGGGAACTCTAGTTATAGGCTACAATCCCATTTCAAGATCTATATCGTGGTCAACTATGAGCTTAAGTGGGGACAATTATGCAAATAATTAGGCATATAACATGCACACTCATTTAATAAATTGTTAGAAAGTGCTAGTAAAACATGCATCTCCACTCCACCTTCATACTCTAATTGTACATGAACTATGGATGCAACCCTAGTTGTTTCCCTATCCTTAGTATTGACTACCTTAACTGAAACATTAATAAACAGTCATCATGTCACTTGACGTGTCACTTAGTGGCTTAAGATGCTCACTACCCAACCTAAAGAAGACCAAGTCCCCAAATAAAAAATCTACCTCCATTTTATCATGATCTACCCGATATTTCATCTTTTCTACTGCATTTTTCAAATAAATGTGAGTCATCTCCAATTTGTCTTTCAATCCCTCCATGAACCATAGGGTTGATGGTTTGATGTCATAGTATCCTTGCAAAACTATGAGGGGTTTCAACAATTAATATCCATTTTCCAACACAAATGAACTGTAACCTACAACATAACTCTTCAACATGTTATACCTAAACTAGATTGCATCCAAAAAATCTGAAAATTTATTTTTGTAGGCACTGGAAAGTGATTTTTCCAATTCTCCTGTACACTGGAAAATCATTTTCCAACGCCTACAACAATGCTAGAAAATGGTGATATTGAAGTGTCAGTGCGAAGTTATAGTTTTGTTACCTTGAAAAAACATTATTATTGAATTTAAGGGGTTAATAAAGTGCTTCTAGGTAACCATGTCTTGATGTGATCATTGCAAAGAATTAGGCATCTAACCTACACACTTGTCTAATACATGATTAGAAAGTGCTAGTAAAACATGCATCTCCACTCCACCTTCATACTCTAATTGTACATGAATTATGGATGAAACCCTAGTTGAATGAGATTAGTCATTGTGAAAGTCAGAATGTCAACATTTAACTTGTTGGAAACAACTATGATATGACTGCTAATAGATCTATTGATTATGCTACCGCCAAGGCATTTTGAATGAGATTGGCAGGATTTCATGATGATGATTGTTGAGATAAAAAACATGTGTAATTTTTATGATGTTTTCTAGCCAAAAAAAAGTGCCTATATCATATGATAGTGTTGCTATATGTTTATTTTGAATATGTAATTTCTATAATGTGTAGTGTAAACCTATCTACCAAATCCTTATAAATCTTAGCCATAAATTGGTTGATCCACTTTCTCCAATATGTACATCGATGTTAAGGATGTATTTTCCCTTTCTCCCACTAAAGGTTTCAACATAGGCTCATGCTTTTTGGAAATTTAATATATGTCTCTAAATTCTTTGTATTTCCCAACCTTTGGGTTGGATATTCAAAAATAAAGGTTCCATAAGAATCATATATAGTTGCTTCTTTAGTACAAGACTCATTAATATTTTCATCATATGAATTGTTTATTTTTTTCTTCGAAGGGTCAATAGGACTACACTACAATAGAAGGGAACCTGTGTGATTCAACTCTACATGTTTCCTACCTAAACAACTTGGATAGATTGAGAATCCAAGTGGGTTCCTGGTGGAAAAAAAATATTTTCATAGGTGCATATTATTTTTCACATAGATATGAAGTCATGAAAACAACCACGAGGGAGGTTGATTCCAGAGGTCTACAAAGAAATCCAAAAATAAAATAAAAAAGGAAAATTTTTTGAGCTTTAATATTAAACGAAAGCTCACTCACTGATAGTCAACAACCCAAAGGATTTTTGCACAGAATTGGTTAACCATATTGTTTTAAACCTATGAGAATTAGTACGCTTGGTGAAGGCAACATGAATGAGCTCAATCAATTTCCACCTCAACTCTTCCAGACTGGATCCAAAAAGTCAATAGGGATCTCTACTTGTAGGCTATGATCCCATTTCAAGATCAATATCATGATCAACTATGATCATAAGTTCGAACAATTCATGAAAACAATTAGGCATCTAACCTCCACACTCATCTAATACATGATTAGAAAGTGCTAGTAAAACATGCATCTCCACTCCACCTTCATACTCTAATGATTACTACAAAATGTAAATAATTTTGGTGTGTCATTTCCCTATTCATGCTTTCATCCAACACACTGGAAAGTGATAATGGAATAGGGATATCCACTCCACCCTCATCTATTTCTCCAATAATTGCTACAAAAATTTAAGACTTTGGGTGCCTCAATACCCTAGTCATGATCACTATAGATAAAACCTACACCTTTTGTCTAAACTCATCGTTATTTTGTGCACAACTCAATTCCTTTGTCCACCAAGTATCACCAAGTTGTTTTCAAATGACATGATAATTAAATACTTTCTCCCTAGGAATTCCTACACAAGTATAACTTTAAATTTATCCATCTACAATATGTTAATGTATTCAAGGTTCTTCCACTAGTCTAATTGTACATGCACTATGGATGCAGCCCTAGTTGTTTCCTTATCCTTAGTATTGACTACCTTAACTGAAAAATTACATGATCCAAATCTAAGTTCAAGTTCACTTGCTAAACCCTAAACCCCAAGTTCATTACAATCAAACATGAATTCTAGTTCATTACAAGTATATTCCAACAAGAGATGCAAATTCTTCTAAATTCTGCAAGAGGCAAGACTAGTATTGGATTCTTTGTTTAGATTGTTAAAATAATGATGTAATAGAAGAAAAAAATATTGATCTAAAAAAAATAGAGCACCACACAGTGAATTTTATAACCTCTAGATGGAAATTCGCTTAGAGAATTCGAATATTATGAGAGTGAGAAATCAAACATGATTTCTAGTTCATTACAAGTATATTCCAATACTAAAGATATGAACATATGAGCAAGAAAAAGGAGAACAAGCACGTAGAATGAGGACATAAAAAAACCAGTAACACATGAATCTTTGAAACCTTTCAAACTTTTGTAGAGAGAAAACTATATTGATCTTGAAAAGCCCACAATGCATAGAAGTTTTTTCCCAAAGAGTTCTGAAGCCTTTGTCCTTTTGTTTTCATGCATTATATATCAAAATGTACAACAATTTAAGATCAATAATATCTGGGAAAGAACCATATAATATTGAAATCTTTTCATGATACAATTTACTCAACAAAGTCTATCCATATTGACAAAAAACCCTAGCTTGCAATGGCCCCTACTCCCTATGCAAGGAGTCTTAGCTTATCATGTTTTGAGATTTCCCTTGTGGCTCTTGCTCTTTTTATTTTCTTTCATGGGGTCTTATTAGCTACTGGAGCTTGTGGCATCGATTCTACTAACAATCCCTCCTTATCTCTAGCAAAATCATCTTGATTTTAATCTTCAATGACAATAGGATCCTTAAGCTCTAGTTTCAATTTATATTTAAATCCCAGCCTTACTTTGTTCATGGGTATGGTTCTTGGCCTCCTTGAAAAAAAAAATCTAGGGTTAGGTTCTATAGGATCTTCACCCTTCTTTTGGCCTTCCTCCATAGTCTCATCTTCCTTAGTCTTCTGTAATTCTAACTAGTGTCCTCTAGTTCTTCTTCTATAAACCCTATAAACCCTAAGGTTTTTTATCCTATTAGGTTTTTTTTGTTGTTTTTCCAACAACTTGTTGACTTCTCGCGACATGTATAACAGCAATTTTCTTCTTCTCGTGCCTTCTAGAAAAGGGGTGTCCCAATGTCCTCCTCGACTGTTGTGATTTCTTGCTCATTTCATGGGTGTATACCGTCTTGATCAAACCATGGTGGTATTCATCAAGTGGGTACCAAAGGCTCCTTATTCTTGTAGAGGCTACCATCTTAAGCAAGCTTTGATGAAGGTAAAAACACAGGTTCATCCTATTAAAACTGGCCAAATGTACAAGAAATTGCATATTTTATAAGAAAATTTTGGAAATACGACCATCACATGTCAGATAGAGTTGAATCTTCCTCATATGGTCAACCCATTATGGCTTTAAAATATTTATGTGCACCCCAATTCTCTGACTAGGGTCATGGTTTTCATCCTTCAAAAAATATTTTGGATTTACTCCTTGCACCATCTGTCTCTTACACCATATTTTCCCCTCAACTGGTGTTTTAGTTGCCTCAACGATGCTTCTTCTGTTACCTGAAATAGCATACCCTGAACCCTAGCGCTATTGCTATAAAAAGAATTAATGAAATCGCTAGTGAGCTTCAGATCATACCCAATGAAGAGTTGAAAAATCGCCTCTGAGCCAACTTCTATGAAAATTTCAAAAATATCAGGCCTGAACACATGTAATAACATTGATCCATCTGGCTCATAATTTTTGAGGTGGACAATTTTTCCCATCTATTAAGCTAGAAGGTTCCAAGAATTGACCAATTCAACTTTTCCCCTTGTGCACTCTACAACCTTGGAAATGGTTACCAACGCCTAGGAAATGGTTGCCACCGCCTCAGATTTGATAAACCCTTGTTTTTCATGCACTTTGATGCCACTGACTCGGTCAAGCACTTGGTTGGCACCCTCGGATTTGATAAACCCTTGTTTTTCATGCACTTGGTTGCCACTGGCTTGGATTATCAAACACTTTCTTTTCATGCACTTGGTTGCCACTACATATAGTAGGCCTACTTTATCAAACCTGAAATATACCAGTTGTACACTTGGATGCCACTACATACAATAGGCCTACTTTATCAAACTTGAAATATACCATTTGTACACTTGGTTTCCACTACATACAATAGGCCTACTTTATCAAACATGAAATATACCAGTGTGTATAGCAATGTCGAAAACTCATCTTGCACTGTTTTTTCTCTTCAAATATTATTCAATATTTGTTAAAGGAGCATTACGATATGGGATAATATTAGTAAGTACCTCTTTCCTCAATATTCCATATTTCCTCACTATTCCCCCTTTTGGTTTGTGG
This sequence comes from Pinus albicaulis, assembly GCA_034641835.2. Lineage (NCBI taxonomy): Eukaryota > Viridiplantae > Streptophyta > Pinopsida > Pinales > Pinaceae > Pinus > Pinus albicaulis. Next base: position 510,466,473 of record CM076575.1, on the reverse strand, counting down.
TTTCAATCATGAACAAGGTGGAGACTCTAATCGCTTCCTTCTCTCTTATGGTTGTAGTTGGGTTAATTGTATTTTATTCCAACCTTGTAGTTTACTATATTCCCCCCTTTTCCCTCAAAATATGGGAATATTTGGACATACATTCTTTAAATAACTTATAAAACTCAATGGCCAGTACATGTGGACACCACAAATTAAGGGGTAAATCAATAAATTTACCCACACAACAACAATAGTTATAACCATGGTTGTTGAATTGGGTTATGATAACCTAGGTGTGATGAAAAAATCCACTTTGGCCATAAAACATGGCCCCTCTTGTAAGGACATATGGCATGGGCCCCTGAAAATTCATGAAAAAAAGATTTAAAAAATAGAAGAAGGTTAAAATTTATGGACCATGTTTTCATAAGCCAATCATGAAGAAATACGATGAAAGGATACAACCCATTACATATGTATATGAGACCATGGGTTTTGTAATGAATAATGTATTCAATAACCCACTATATCTATAACACTTAACTAACATTGAAAACTCCCATGTATGGAGCCAAAGGAGAGGAGGAATTCGATTTCTAAGGGTGTGCCTCTCCTCGACCCACCACCACATTGGCATAACAATGAAAAAATAGTGGCTTACTCATAAATGAAATATTATCTTATTAAGATGCATTTAGTTGGTTTTCAATAAATAGGAGATGTCGTTGGACATGAATCCCCTCCTTAAACCTAGGTTTGTAGTTGTGAACTAGTAATAATCTAAAGTAGTCATGAACAAAGTGATAGTCCTTTGAGTTGGTGTTCTCACGAAGATTGGAAAAAATGTGGCCAATCCAAACTAGAGTTTTGGACTATGATTGATCCATCCCTTGTCTCTCTTATATTGCCATGTCAATTTTCCCTTTTCTAACTCATTTATTCTCATTCACTTTTAATGTAGATATTGTAAATGATAAATCTTTATTAGTTCTAGTGTAGAATACTAGTTGTTTCTGTAAGCTCTACTACTTGTTTACAATGCAACTACTAGCGATTAAGTACACAAGAAAGTATCTTTCAAGCTAGTGGTAGTAGTACTTATATTTTCATAGACAACCTTACTCTCAGAACTACCATAAGAAGTGGATCTATCTTAGGCAGTTTCTCTAACCTGATATAATTCCTCCCTTAGGCTACTACTGTGAAAGTACAATGGTAAGAAATAATAGAGATTAGAATAAATATTTTATTCCCTTAGTGTAATAACTAATACTATATTTTTTCGTAAGCTGTAGTTGCATTAGTCCACCAAACAACTACTAGCCTTAGATTAAGTCCCAGGGCAACCTCTTAATAAACTGCCTTAGTCCACATGTATTAACAGAAGTTCCATGTATACTATACTAATTTATTTATTACATTATTTTCTTTATTCTCATTCATTTTCTAGCATTTTTGTAGGCGTTGGAAAATGATTTTCTAGCGCCTACAGGAGCACTAGAAAATCATTTTCCAACATTTTTCTGGAGGAGGCTTGCGATTTTTTTTGGAAGTTAAAGTTGTAACATTACAAATCAAATGGATGTATCTCAAAGTTGGGTTATCTAAAGGGATTTTCAAAATTTAACATGTATCTTATACTACCACATCAACAACATGCCTTTGACAAATTATTCAAAAAATTGAGACATAATCCATTTGTTTACAGTTAAAAAGATAATTTAATATTATTTATTTAAGTGCAACCATGTGTTTGACCACAACCTCTGGACATCCCATGGGTTTAAATATCATGGCAATCAATGTATTTTTATAGTTTTGCATTTAAATTATCGATATAACTTGAAATCTTATGATTAGTGTGATTTCAAGTCTAGTCATAGCAGTAGATCTCACAATAGTGAAGAGATATGGTCAATTTTATTTTTAAAATTGTAGTTCCACTAAGCACAAAATTGTACTTTCGAGTAATTGTCGAGATTTCTGTAAAATGTATCATTTTGTTTTAATATAAATTTTTTTCATGTTGAGGAACATCACATCTCATATTGTGATGGCATTCATGTGTTCCTATTTTTGCAGTATAGACTTGCAAGAGTAGAGAAAAATAATGAATGCAAGCTTCTTGGTGGTTTTGGTATTGGTTAAATTTGTGTTTTTTCATTGATGTTTTGTGTTTTTTCATTTATGTCAGTGAAATATAACTAATAAAACTGATGACACCAGAATATATGGTAAGTGGAATTGAAAGACACAAAGTTAGCATACTTATCATTTCTGGAAGCACCTGTTTATTACAAGATAATATGATAGTGATTATAGATTATGTCAAGTTCCTCAAAAGATGGCTTTGCAGAATGTCCAAATTTCCAAATTAGTGATGGAAATACACATAATAAAATACATTCTTTGAGGTCCTATTATGTTCTCTCGCGTGTCGAAGTTTAAAAAAAAATGTTTTTAAAACCCTAAACCAACACTCTAAGGTATTCTTGTGAACAAGGTATTCTAGTACCCTTCACCCTAAACCCTAGTTCACCCTTCTCGTGACATAGATAGTGGTTTCCTAACTTAGAAAATGGTTTCCTAAGGGCCATCATGGCTAATAAACAAACTTCCTGCCTCAATAAATCACTGAAACTGGAATCCATTGGGGGTGAAACACACCACATGCTGGCAAAGGGAATCCATTCATGTTCATTACAATTAATTTCAACATTGTTCCATTCGAATTATTTAAAAAAAAATCAATTTTGATTTTTTCTAGACTAAAAACTTGTCCCCTATAGAATTCACACAATATAATTCAGAGCTACATATTATTTTCAATGTTAATGGGAGTTGTCGGAGTGCAGGGGAGTTTTCAGAGCGTCGGGAGCTTTCTTAGCGTTTGATTGGAAAGACTAGGCATCATTCACTCAAGAGGTAGATTATTCATGGTCGGGGCACGTGGAAAATTTTGAATCACCATTCAAAACCCAAGCAATTTAATGCAGGGTGGTGTTAGGTTCCCGGGCAGAGGGGAGGGTGGCAGAGGGGTGTGGGTAGGGGAGGGTGGCGAAGGGGTGTGAGCAGGGGAGGAGGGTGGCGAAGGAGTTGGGGCTCCGGGGAGGGGGACGATGGGTCCCTCAAGTGACATGAGGATGGGGGGGGGGGGGGTGTGGGGCGGGGTTGACGAAACTCGAATGCCGTTGTTGAAGGAGGGGTCCCATTAGGGCGATTCCTTCACATCTATAGCCTCTTCCTTTAAGCTTCACCACATGGAGAGTAAATTACTTGTACCGAGGTTAACACAATCATATAAATTTAAAATTAATTTAAACCACTAAATTCATTACTATTAAACATAATAATATCAACAAAGTGCCTTTCACTACACTTCACACGTTTGTACTCTTGAAAATACACATTAAGTATTGCAAGGTGTATGACGTGGGTTAAACATTTTTAAATTTTTTTTTTTTTAACTATGGACCAATTACAATAAATATATTAATTTTATTAGAGATTCCAAAATTCAAAATTCATGTCAGTTTATATAATTATAAATAGTTTTTACATCATCATTTTCAGTTCCTGTTTTTTTCCAAAGCCATGGGTTTTAAATTCATGGGATAAAAAAAAATTAAGTAAAAAAGGTTGTTTTTGTTAGACAATTAAAAATAATAATTTATCCTAGGATGCAGGTGTTCTCTAGAGATCCAGCCAACAGCCACCTGGTAGCGTCATCACCTGGTAGTCGTCCTCGTCATGAGGAGGCACATGGCCTTGGCATGGTTATTAATATCTGTGTCATGGGTGATATTTACTCCACTAGCCTTGAGCCGTCTGCCGCGTCCTCACTGCACCAGGTGAGAATTAACTCCATACTTTATGCATTCATTCCACCATCTGCAATTTTACTCGACCCGTAGCCATATATGGACAATGGCATTGTCACTCAGACATTCTCCTTTAGAATTTATGTTACTCTTAGTGTTGGCTTTTCTCCTCCTGTGCCAATTCCACCCCTGCCGAGGCCATGCAACATCCCTCAGCCCATATGTGCCAAACTTCTCTCTGTCACATAGCCTGTACTCCTCCTCCTCTTCCTTCACATTCTTGCAGCTCTACCTCCCTCATGCCACGACTCCACTGCATGCAGTGCCACAGAGGTGGAGGCCATGGCCCCCCATCCCGTCCACCAATTCACGCCATGGCTGGAAGAACTGTGGACTTGTCTTTGAATATGGTTGCACCTGGGGTCCGGGATCCTCATAGCCTCTCTGCTCATTTATCCATGCACCTTCCTGAAGCCTCTTTCGGGCCCTTTGGCTCATGCTCCAGAAAATAGATGCAAAAATCCACCATGTCTTCTGCCTCCCTCAATCTTCCATGCAAAATGGTGGCTCTACCGGTTAAGTTAGCTGAGGACGCTTCGAACAATGATGGTAGCTGCAGTTCTAATGAAGATGGCAAGGATTCTGAGGCAAGTGCCCGCTCGAACTCCTCTCTGTCATTGGACGCCCAACTGTCCAAGCTTGAGGATGACATCTTCGAGTATGGGTGCCTCATCGAGGAAGAGTTGCCTCAACAACCGTTGCAGGATGATAAGAAGCAACAAGATTAACCTCTTGGTTCCCACTTGTCACTTTTCTATGCTATGGTCTAGTTCTCTTGAATTTTTATTTTCTGCACTGTATAATGATGTTTAAATCCGGTTTCCCTATAAGGGTAGCATTTTCTCTTATACATGGACAAGTCTCTTGGGCTGGTTTCCCCTCTTGGGGCAACTCTTGTTTTGAATTTTTGAACTTGCTATTTCCCGCTAGAATTGGCTAACACAGCAATTTCGATGGAAGACGAATGTATCTCTGGGTTTTTTATTTTATAATATAAGTAGCCATATTTAGAAAAAAATAATAATAATTATTAAATATATACTAAAAAAAATGTTAATATAATATTGTTTAACTTACATGGAGAGAAGTTTATTGTAATGTAAATGTTTATCTTTTTTTAATAGAAATGTAAATCATGAAACAAATTGGCTACAAGGGTTTTCTAATATATGTTGGTATTGGGTAAGTGAATCAGTTAATAAAATTTGTCGCCCAAATTCAAAAATTAATAAATTTGGATGTGACCTATACAACAAGAGGTTAATTTTGTATCCCCCGATCAATAATTTTATTGATCTTTTTATAGTAGGGAATTCATTTGGATTTCATGTTGTCTATGCACTTAAACATGGTTCCATGAGTCTTTTGATATTTCTAGGTGACAAGGGTGGTTTCTCAAAATAAAACATTCTTGTTTTCCCTTCTCAAATCTTGGTTTACTTGCTTTCCTTAGGTACAAGAGCCCCTACTTTCTCGCTAATCTTCACAATTATATTTTTTATAATCCAAGTTTTTGTGTTTGAGATTGTTGTGTAGCATTTTAGTTAGGATGTTCAATTTTTCAATTTTATAATACTATTGTGCTTTTAAATTTAAGTGGTGAAACTTTGAGGTTAATTTAACTTCATGCTTCCTAATGCTAGAAGAACTACATAGTTTTATGCATAGTATCAATATAAAAGTTCATTTGATTCTCATTCCATTTAACATGGCACATGTAAAAGTAAATTTTCTACTCAAAATAGTAATATACCTAGAAAAATATGTTAAAAATCACTATCAATATAGACAATTTTTAAAATAGTAGTAGTATTCTTTCTATCCTAGTTACAATAACTTCTTCTATCAATTACTTTTTGCATAAGAGGTAGGTACTAAGAAGCGACGCTGCATATTGCACTTGTTGGATTTTAAAATAGGTTAGGTTTCTCTATCAAACATGTCAAAAATATCTATATCTTTTTTTGAGAACTTGTTCTCATTTCATTTCGGCAAATATAATTTTGGTCATAACTCCCTAAAGAAATACAATTTCGGAAAAAGCATGTACTTTAATTATTGAGTTTGATCAAAATTTGATTGGAGTGATTAGTTTTTTAGGATTTTTTTAGGTAAGAAGATTAAGGTTTAGAATTTGTTAAACTCGAGAGGAAATACTACAAAAAATCTAGTTATGTTAAAGGTTGGTGTGTTCACTGAATTTGACATTTTATATGACCTTTGATCATGGTTTCTTAAATCACAAGCTAGTCGCACTAGTCATGGACACACTAAAAAAAAAATTAAACAACATGTATTTTACAACTTAAATGCCCTTGGGTCATTGTTTTTTAAGGCACAAAATAGTCCCACAAGTGACACACACTAGCAAACAAAAAAATATGGCAACTTAGATGTCCCTAGATCATGATTTCTTATGGGACAAGCTAATTCCACAAGTGACAAAAACATTGGAAAACCAAAACAATGCTTTTTTTAGAGCACAGGCTACTCCCACAAGTGACAGACACGCTAGCAAGCCAACAAAAATATCACCACATTAATAAATGTGGTTGATATACGCCAATAAGCGTCAATGGATATGGATTTAATATTAATATTAATATTGATATTAATAATAATATACATATAATAATAATAATAATTATATTATAAAATATTATTATCATTATATTATGAATACGATAATAATTAAAAAAATTATAATGGAAATTTATAATAATTATTATAATATTATAATAATATGATAATATTATTGATATTATCAATAATATACTAAATCTTGATATTATTAACCAAAATGATTATTATATTATAAACCTAAGGCATTATAAATCCCAGAAAATTATATATTATAACTCCCTGGAAATTATATATATATATATATAATTTATTTTTCAAGGAAAAATCGAACTTTTGATTAGGGAAATAAAAAGTTACATAGTTTATGCAAAAAACATTATGTGATGGTGATATGTATGCCCAAAAAACCAACAAGATATCCCAACATACATAATCGAGTGAAAGAACCTCTCAACAAAACCAATACTGTCAATGTCCAAAATACCTTGGGCAACGACCCAACAAAAAAGACAAGCTATGCATGGTAGAGACAGTTCCTGTTACAAAAACATACACAGCCTGTAAAGATAAGTAAGCCAGTATCATGAAGTGACAACTGAAATTAAAGTTGCAATCTAAAGACAAAGAGACCCGACTATTGAGAAAAAGGTAGTTGATCCGACACACGGATTGATCCATCAAAATGTTCAACTATCCTCCGAGTGCCCATAAGTTGTTGTAAACCCTCCTTAGAAAGGAGGTATGTTGTGTTTTTCCGTTCCCTGTATTTATGGAAAACATATATATGATCATAAGAACTTTTCATTTGTAATATTTCATCTAATATTGGAATCAAAATATGATTTTGACATCTATGTAAGCACTTGAACCAATTAACAATATTCACTTGAACAAAACCCAGGGGAGGACCACATCCTCTTTAGCACCTTCCCACAAAAACTAACTGCACAATTTCCTTATTTTGGATTGAATACCTGTATGCACCCAAGTTAAAGTGATCCAATAAACTGTAATAGCCATGTGTTGGCTCGAGGGGTCCTAACCCAGGTTTGGAGGTTAAGGTTTGCCAACAAACCCCTATACTACTAGCCCTTTCGGCAGTGACCTGCTTGCACAGGCCAAAGTCTCACCCGAAGCAGCATGGGTGGGTGCTGGAACTAGGTTTCCGCACCCTGAGAGAGATAGTAGGTAAGTCGAACTGTTCGGAAACTATCAAATCTACACAGTTAGAGGTCGTTCACAGGACTTTCAATGATTAACCAGAGTACAGTTTTACCAGATTGATATAACAGGCTCGCATCCATGCACGGACAACCAAGTATAAGCATAAAACATTATATTCGTAGTAGAATTAATCATATCGCGGATACAGTTATTATAGCATAGATATTTCGCAGCTCATAAACACATATCATTTGTAGTTCATAACAGAATCACATATAATTCGAGTCCACAATAACCATAACTAGATAGATCAAATAAAATCAGATATCTACAATACTTCGCATATATTACTTCTTAAAAATTCTCTTACATACCCCATAACCCAACCTGTGCACACAGCAGTAGGGTCCGCACACAGCAGGACTGAGGATCTCCGCGCACACAGCCAGCAGGAGTCCTTTCCCAAAAACCCAAACAGATCTTCTAATTCACAATTCACATCAATCTCTATCCAAGTCTGTCTTACAACTCAAAAAGGTTCAACTACTTATAGTACTTTAGCCTATGCATCCAATGGTCTGAAAACCGTGGTTTGTGGACTCTTGGTCTACCCTTGGCCCGCTTACAATGTATTAGGGGCTTTGACCTGCCCCAAAACCCCTACGCTAGACTAAATATAATAAAAAATATACGAAATGGACCAGATGCATAGCTTGCAGGAGACCCTATTCCAACAGTGCCCCAACACAATATTGTGACTCGTCCCGAGTCACTGTGGTGGGGAGGTCTCCACCTACGCGCGCAGTGCATTAACAACTGTGACTAGTGGGGGCAACACTTATAAACTCTAAGTAGCAGCGCTCTGTGCAATTTCCACGAACTTTTGTGATGTTGGTCCTTCTGTCGTTGTTGTGACACTCTCCAGTGTCTGGTTTAGTCGCTTCACAACACCATCAACATCTTGTGAGAGCTGGAAGGCCACAATAATCCAAGGATTTAAGCGTTCGCCAATAACATAATTCTTTTGGCGGAGTTCCTAAATCTCATCTTGGAGGGAGTTTCTGGTCCTTAGACGGGCCAGACGCTGTGCAAGGACCAAAGTGGGTAAGGTTGCCCCAATCTGCTCAAAAGCTTCCTCTTTTTTCCACTTACCAATTTTTGCAGGATCTAGATTCACGGATCATCCAGCACCAGCAGAATGTCTCAGAAACTCAAGCCTCAGAAATTGTCCTGTGGGAAGGTGTCGAGAAGACGCTACTAGCGCAAGATGTTGGCTGGGATTTCGGGGTGTTTCCAAGCCTGTAGCTGGCCTGAGGTGACCGATTTGTTGCTCCAACTCCATCTTAATGACTAGATTTCCTGTCTCCGGATGCCTAACATCGCAACCAACTTTTTCATCTTAGCCCACAGCCATGGTCATGTCGGATCTTTGTAACCTCCATTTAGAGCCGGTGGATCATTGTTTCAAGCTCCACTCATTTGGTGTAGATGAAAGGGGAGCACTTCAGATATTCTATGCTACTGGCGATGGCTCTGCTTGTTTGGCATGCTACCAAGCTGTTGGTGTACTTTTTGGTCACGATGGTGGATCTCCTGAAACATGGCTATGTGGAGGCCCTGTAATGCCTTGTGGGGCAGCTTAGCCAGATCCAACTGCATCCTTGTACCTGCTTGGAGTTGGATTCCTACAAGGGCAGCGCTAGGCAAAGAGTAGAGACGACTTTCTTTCGTAGCTAGCGCTACACTGCTGGTTGCCAAGGGAGTCCGTACCTAAATTACGCTGGTCTATAGCATATCTATCTTCAACTGGAGGGTGCGAAGCTCGGCCTGGATGGTGGTGATCGCAACCTTCTGTTGTTCTTCTATGGCTGCCCACTTATCCTCTGTAGCCAGTGTAATTGCGTCCGCGATTTGCTCAAGGTCACCATTAGTTAGTGTGACCGTTGCATCATATTCATTGCGTTGGGTGTGCTGCTTCTTTCAGGACCCTTTTGCAGGCTCACCTGGCTGCTTTGTACCCTAGGCAAAGGTGGTATCTTTTTCATTCAACCCTCTCGTGCTCAGGTCTAGATAGGAACCGACCTAAGTCTCAGCCTCGATGTTCGTTTTGGTAGTTTGCGGTGGCTGTGCATCCTTTTCCATAGTGTTAGTCATTAGTATTTTTTTTTTTTTACTTGTTGGTGATGACAAGTTGTAACAGCCAAGTTTTCCAACAACCGATCTAAAATTTGTCAAATTTACCAGCTGGGAAAACACCCATAAAACTTTTTTACCCTCTTACCTTTCAGTTCGCCCATGACGAGATGAAACCTCATTGTCAATCCTACCTAGCCTCAACCATACTAGTTTTCCCACCAGCTCCAAAGAGACAATCCAAATCTGTTCAAAAAAACCCTCCCCTAAGTTAGGAAGTGGCGCTTTAAGGCATTTCGCCCTTGGCAAACTATCCAAGAGCCGAAAACCTCCATCTGCTATATACCAGTCATAACAGACCTCCCACTCTGCTAATAAAGTTAGTCACAGCCCTAAGTCATGCCACTTATACACCCTTAAGTCTCAGCAATACATAGACCAAAATATCAAGTTGATCTTAGGTGTTTTACAGTTTTTGATGGATCTTTCAAGGATAGAAACATATCAGCATCTCAGAAGACAATTATTGGCTCCACATAAGAAGACAACTGCTTCTAAATGTGATCCTGAGCCTAAGATGCATCTACAGGGCAAAGAGTTATTCATCAAATTCTTGCGACCTCATTCATAGCCTGAAAGGACAACAGAAGAAAAAGCAACACTGTCAAGAGGCTGATGATATGAAATGGCTAAGAACCTCCTTCATCTATAAGCAGAGGGTTTGAAAGCGCCTCCTTCATCTATAAGCAGAGGGTGATGGCCAAAGTTTGACTTGAAGAATTGTAAACTAACTGTGAGACAGATTTGTTTTTAGCAAATAGTGAGACAGTGACTAGGGTTTTCTGAAGTAAGGTGATGTTTGAAGGCAGAGGTGAAAGTAGTGTTTTTTGAAAGTTTGTTTGCCTACCATCATCTATAAGAGAAACCCTGGTCAAATATATTCATCAAACTTTCTACATTGATTAAGACAGGGGTTAAAGAGCATCAGACACTTTGCCAAGTGAAGAGCCTCCTTCTTTCATAAGCAGAGGGCCAGGACATTTACTGGTTTCAAGGTGTGATTGATCAAAGAATGAGTGGTAGGAACAGTAAGGAAATAGTTGAAATAGAGAAACAAGGTAAGAGACCAAGAAGGAAAGTAGGGGTACCACTGCAATCCAAGGAGGTCGAGCTTATCTCTTAACAAGGTTTCTGTCAAAAGACAGTCTGCAGCCCCAACAACACAAAATTTGAAGAGTGGTTGATGAGGTGAGTCATTGCACAGGCGAAAGAACTAATGATGATTATGTTTTAAAGAGTACTGGTCTCTCTACTCATAAAAGGGTGTCTTTCAAATATGTTTATCATAGTTTACAAAGGAAATCTAAGCTTATCTCCCCAAGAGGCAATACAAATGAACACAGTTGCTCATAATATGCAAAAAGGAATTTGACATACTTTCAGATTTTGGAGAGGATTTCAAAACAGACATAGGCATGTTCATTATAAAAAGGTCAATGGTACCATATCAGTGCATTTTGAGTAAAGGGGGAGGTGCTAGAAAAAGCACCCTTTTTAGACAAAAAATGATAAAACATAGGTGAATGCAACTGCAGTTTTGCACCTATAGTCAAGATTATTTTCACAGTGGGCATCATTAACTCCAGAGCATTAAGAGCAAGGTATGTATGCCACTGTCACAAAGGTGGACACTTTCCCTTTGAAAACAAGTCAAAGCACCCTACTGTTGCAATTTGTTAGAGGTGAAGCAGTAGGTTCCAAAAGGTCTGCAGGAGTTTCATTACCTTTGAGTCACAAGGAAAAATCTATAAACTGATGGTCTCATCATCATTAGAAAAGGATTGTGAAGGCAGATAGTCGAAAGAATAAAAAGGGAGGCCTCACTTATAAGCAAATGGTCTTTACCACTATAAACATATCCAATCAAAGGGCATCAGTTTATGTTTCGAAAGGCAAGGTTTCAATTTTGATTTAAAAAACAAAAGGCCTTTTCAAACTTTTCGAAAAAACCCTCAGATTAGGGGAATTTTGAGGTCTAAAATGGGCCTCCTAAGGAAATAATAAAATAATAGATAAATCAATAAAATAATATTTATGAATTTTCCATTCACTTTTTGCACCATAATCCATGTAACCATAGTTAAATTAAATTCAAAAGTTGTACCAAAATAAAATTAATAAAAAAATGTATTGATGTAACTATAAATAAGAATGAGTTTTTCAAGAAAAAATCATTATCATTGAACAACTAATGCATTTGTCCTTTGTACTTAAATAAATTAAAATAAAATATAAATATAAATTTATAAATTCTTAATTATATTATATTCTATTAATTAAAAATTATATTATTTAAATTGTATAATAACATGTAATTAATATACTATATAAAAATAATATAATATAATATAATAAATGTATAGGGATATTCATTGTTTCTTTCAAGAAATATGAAATGACAATAATACATTTTTATTCAAAAAGTGTTAAATGACATTTATTATGAGTACTTTACTTTGACTTTAAAAGTACTTAGAGAACTACCATGGTTAACCATGAGTTTTTATCCACCATTGAGAATGTGACAACTAAGTACCTTTAACTCAAGCAATGCCACCTCAACCATTAGGGATGATCTCATCCCCTAAAATGTGATTGGTTTTCATAAAGTGAATTTTGATAGTACATTTTCCTTAGGAGGCCCATTTTAGACCTCAAAATTCCCCTAATGCTCCAAATCAAATGTGAAAGGACCGTTTGATTGTTGCTTTCTAAAGGGTCAAAGACCATTGCACATTCATTTTTGCAAAACTCCAAAGCACGAGAAAAGCCCCTCTTGCTGCCCTCAAGACTAGAGAAAGGAGTTTCAAGCAGAAAAACAGAGTTTTCAAGGGTTATTGGTTGCGCGACGCGCCTGTACAAGCGCGCAGCGCGTTTAAGCGCAAAATTTGCAAAGGAATGAATGGTCGCGTGGCGCGCCTATAGGTGCGCGCGGCGTGCCTGTGGGCGTTGGTCCTGTCGACCCGACAGTGACTCGACACACTTTCATGCGCGGAGTTTTCCCCTTTAAAAGTGCCGCGCTTTTTTTACAACATCTGAAGGCCTCCAACACGCCTCCAACCGCCTTCAAAGTGACTCCAACTCACGAAAAAAGATTTGTATCATGTTTTGAGGTACTTTGTCTTGCTCTCCCTTAAATTCACGTTTTCTAGATGGTGTTTGGGGCAGAAGAAGTTTGGTTTGAAACAAGATATGTTAAGTGACTGTGTTGAAAAAAGGGATAAGGTGTTTTGATTTAAAATATGAGTTTGGAATAGCTCAGATTCACCAGCAGTGAGCATATTAAAATAGTGGTTCCCTCTTAGTGTTTCAAAACCTATGACCTGCCCTCCAAACAGTCAGACCTTAGTGAGGAAGAAGTGTAATTAGTTGAAGGTGTTTTTGCCAAATTTTGTGTGAAGAGCAGTAGAGTTTAAAGAGGGCAGTTTTCTATTTTGAGGAGGGTTTATTGCTGTTAAAAGTGCTACAAGATTCTCTATGACCACATCAAAAGAAAAAATTAACTCTGTCACCTATTACACAGTAAACCTTGGACCGTGTTTTGCCTTTTTGATTGACTGTGTTTATGTTGTTGAATCCACTATTTGAGCGGCCTACAAAGAAGACAACAGTGTTTTTGAATTATAAAGGCTTTTGGTTTTTCCATCCTCTAAAAAGACAAGGCTGTCTTATTACCTCAAAACACCAACAGGCAGGGTACTCTTACCACAAACACAAGAAAGTCCTTTTGACTGTCTTTATCCATGTTTACTGTGTTTTCATTGTGAATATTGGCTGATTGATATACAAAGGTTGGGAAAGGCAGCATTTTGAAGAAACAGGGATCTTATATAAAAAAAAGGGACATTTTACACAGCATTCAAAATCATTGTTGCCTTATCAAACAGTGAGTTGATAGGCTGAGACAGAGTTTGGTTTGAAGAAGGCATTTCAAAAAATTTGAAGCATTTTGGTGTTGCAGGAGCGCATCCAAGTCAAGATGCCTCCTAGGCAAGATAGCAGAAGTGGGTTGCACAAGAGGTATGAGCCAATTTCTACCGAGGAAGTCAATGCACACCCATCTATCCTTTTCAATTTTCATGAGGTGGCGTGTTTGGATTTTTGGTAGAGGGTACAAGAAGTCAAAAGTTTCTCGCCCTAAACACATTTGTGTGCCTTGAGGTTCAAAGACAAACATTTTCAAGTGGCAAGCCTTGATTTCAAGTTCTCCCCGAGATCCATATCCAAGGCTACTAAAATCCCATACATTGGCGAGAAATGGTTCAAGCAAGCCTATTTAGACTTGGATGACTACAAACCCTTCCTCAAGCCCGAGCATAGAGACGCATGCCTTGCTATTTCCCCCTTCTCTTATCTTCTAGCTAGCTATGCTCCCCTTATAATGAAGTATTTCACTTGTGATGGGAGATTCTCCCGAGTTTATGCATACCACATCCGACTATTGATGCACTTCACAAGAACCAAGCAGCTCAATCTTCCTTACTTCTTGTGCAAAAGCATTAAGAAAATGGCCTCCTCTGTCCAGAAGAAGCCTCCATCACAGCAAGTAGCCTCTTTATTCCATCATTCTCTTATTAAAATCATCATCCTTCACCAGATGGAGAAGAAAGAGGTTTCTTGGGATGTTTTCATCAGTCACCCAGATTTCTCCACTGTCACTCCGGTCCATACATCCCCCACATCTCCTACTCATCGCCCCTCACCTTCATCTAGTAGCCCTACTCCTAGAAAGCTAAAATTCACTACAAAATAGTCAAAGGAGCATGAAGAAGGAGAGGGGAGTGGCCAGCAAAAAGAGGAAGGGCATGAGCATGAAGAAAGGGATGAAGAGCAGCAAACTGAAGATGAGGGTCAGCAGCATGACAGTGGTGAAGGTCAGCAGCAGGAGCAAGAGGAGGAGAGTGCTGAACAACAACAACTCAGTGGTGATGAACAACAACACAAATATGATGATCTAGGGCAGCAGTTTGAAAAAAAAAATGAGCAGGAGACTGAAGCAGAGTAGCAGCATGATCTTGATGATCAAGGGCAGTAGGTTGAGCAACATGATATTGAGGAGCAGGGGCAGCCTAAAGAAGACACACAACAACCTCCTCAAGATACATAGCAGCCTCAAGAAGAAGAGCAAATTCAAAGGGATGATAAGCAAGATGACAAAGGCAAAGGAATCATTACTTCCTCTCCTGAAAAGGTCAAGCCTAAGACAGAAAGAAAGAAGGTGCCCAAGGTTGTCACTCCGAATGTGACAAGAACTCTCCGTAGCAAAAGAAATTTTCCAAAGAAACCTATCACTGACTTGCCTAGGAGGAAGGGTGCAAGACTAGCCTTCAAGGGCAAAGGGAAAGGCAAGGTAGGAGAAGGTCATGAGCATGGAGGTGCATTGGGCGTCATCCCAATCCAAAGTGATGACAGTGATAACGAGGCCCGAATTCTAGAAAACCTTCTAATCCATAGAGAGGGCCAGATTGATGCATTGGAGAATGACCTTCATCGGGAAAGGAACTTCAATCAATTATTGCAGATCCAAAATAGACAAATGAGTGTCCATATGGCTGTCTATGAGATACAAGCGATCAAGTACAAGAAAGAGGCCGCTAAATGTCAAGCAAGGATAGAGGAGCTCATAGGTGATTTTGATGAAAGTGAAGAATAAGACCAGCCTAGGCGAAAAAGGCCTAAAACCATCGGGCTTAAAAGAGCCCTTGAAAAGCAAAAGGAAGAAGAGCAAGCCCTACTCCAATCCACTCCCCTCACTGCACTGCTTGAGCAAGAGATTGAAAAAAATAAGGAGGCATGGTTAGAAAGAGTCAATGAACATTTGGAGAGGAAGTTAGAGAAGGCAAACAGAGATCTAGAGCTGCAAAGGAGGATGACAAAGCATTATCAAAAGCTAAATCAGTTTGCCCGACGCAAGTTAAAGGCTGCCCAAGACAAGCTCAAGGAGGTTAAAGGGAAGCGCCCGGCACGGAAAGTGAAGAGAGACATATCAGGACTTCATATTTTGGCTTCTGCTTGAGAGCATGTTGCTAGGGACCCTTGAGGGTCATGCTCACCGATTTTGGGCGCATGTTGACATGTTTTGGTTTTTTGGCATTTTTGAGTTTTTGGTCAAAACTCATGAAATTCGCCATTTCATTTTGGGGATTCGTCAAGGGAGGAGAATGGTATCATTGGATGCCATAATTTCAAGAGCACACCCTCAGTGATTTTCATAACATTTGGAGATCATTTGCTCCCCCGAAATGGCGAAAAAGGCTTGCTTTTTGCACACTCTGCCTGGTCTATCAACAGACTGTAATTTTTTGGTTTTTTACACACAGGTGCAGTTTTGGAGGACTTATAGGCATCAGATCGGGAAAATTTTAGTTGTTCTGGAAAGTAGACACTTAGATCTTTCCAACGAACTATCATGAGCCTCTTTTTGACATCAGGAAGGCTGCAAAATGTTTCCGGCAAGTCAAGGGACCTTTTGCTGATGTAAATTTGAAATATTTTTGTAATTTTTGAACCTCTAAAATCTGCTTTTTCCAAATGTGCGTTTAGCTATTTTTGCACATGAAAAATGATGCAAAGTCAATTATTTTTCCTTTTTTAGCATTTTTTAGATATTTTATGAGATATTTTTGTGCCTTTGGCTTTGCAAAGCCTCAAGGACAAATCTAGATATTTTGATTAGGCCAATAGGATGGCAAGTTGAACCATGAGGTTTTCCTCTCCTTGGCCTATTTATTTCAAAGGCTTGCATTGTAAACAAGACTGACCTTGAGAAGAGAAGAAATATATGGTCATATGAGCTTTGGAAGAAATACTTGTGTTATGCTTTTGGATGGCCTATTGGATGTTCTTGGATGAATGATGAAGGATTGTTGATGGATTCCATGACTTGGTAGAATGGTATAGTGTCTCTTTCTATGTTTTGTCTTCTATTTTTCATTCATGAATACATGTTTCTTACTTGCTATAGATCAATAGAGAACAAATTTGAGATATGCCCTTGGAGGCACCTCAAATATCCTGTTTCTTCATAGCTTTCATGTTTTCTTCCTCAGTCATATTAAAGAATTCTTAATTGCTCTTTAGTAACTTGAGGATATTGTTGCTTGTTTCATTCATAGTTATATGTATTGATAAGTATGATTTACGGTACGCCCTGCTTACCTATGGCTATCCATAGCTCCATCCATGAAACTGTCTCTTTGACTGATTAGATTATCATCTTGTTGAACCAAGGAGGCCTAGTTTCGATCTAGCCCTTTGTCTAAAACTATGAAAATCTTATTTTCAAAGTGCCCAATGACTTGAAGAACTGTGTTTAGGCGTTCCAGCATAGTATTTTGAGTTGTTAGTCTGCCTTACATGTTTTTTCCAAAGTCTGATAGCCATTTCCCGAAGTTAGAGAGTTAAAAGTCTCTATGCATGGCTTGAATGTTTATTTCAATGTATTAATTAGCTTACGATTACATTTTGCATGATTAATGGTTTTCCCTACCATGTTTATGTCTGCTATTAAACTAGTTATGCTTGAAACCCTTTGTTGTTCACAAACATGATGTCCATTTACTCCATTTTTCCCAAAGATCCTTTCTACCTTGAATCAAATCAGCCCTTCAATAGCCTTGTATCGTCATCTAATAGCTTTCTTGACCTTTCGACCCCATATCCCAGTTAATCTAACATCTTGTTACCTATTTTATATCTTTGATCAATTTCATCCCTCATAACTAAAAAACCAAAACCAAAAACTTACTTCATAACTAGCCTAAAATCAGAACACCCTAAGCAAACACACAGATATCCCTTACACATATAGAGAGAGCCCTCTCTGAGTCCAGGAAGACTAGGTCCTCGGGCTCCAAAGACTGGTTTGATGTTACACTGTCATTTGGTTTGCCAATCTGCCAAATCACGAGACCCTAACACATAGCTGCATCTGAGCCCTTCTGGCTTGGTCCTGCGACCTCCTTTGGGTTGATAGGGGGGTCACTTTTGTCGCGCTGGTCCCTTAAGTGCTCCTTTCACTAGTTTTGAAGCCAATCCTCCACACAGGGAGCTAGAGTGCAATTATCCTATTAATTTCCTCGTCCTCGGGCCCAATCTCCATGATTTATGAACTGTGTCTGCGATTTTCCCGAGGTCACTGTCAATTACTATGACCGTCGCATCATATTCCTTGCATTGGGCATGCTAATTCTTTTGGGGCCCTTTTGCAGGCTCGCCTGGCCTCTTCCTACCCTGGGCGAAGGTGGTATCTTTGTCATTCAACCCTCTTGTGCTCAGGTCTAGCTACGAACCAACCGAAGTCTCGGCCTCGATGTCCGCTGTAGTTTGCGTCAGGCATCCTTCTCCATAGCCGCATCCGAGCCCCTTCGGGCTTAATCCCGCGACCTTTTGGGCTGACAGGGCCACTTTTTGCCGCGATGGTCCTTCCGGTTCTCCTTTCACTAGCTTTGAAGCTAATCCTCCATTTATGAGCCAGAGTGAAATTATCCTATTAATTTCTGCCTCTCAGCCCAATTCCGCAATTTCTGGCTCTGTATGTGCCGAAGCTTCCGCAAGGTTAGTAGCCGTCATTTTAGCGTGAAAAAGGAATCCTGATTTTGGGGGACTATTGGCACCGAGAGTGGGTTGATTAGTCATGAATAGAACGCTATAGGCCCAAAGAACCGTGCAACATAAAGAAAATACATACTGGTTATGGAAACGATATTGAACCCTTGTCTAAGCTATTCTTCCTACTTTATAGTGCTTTCAGTCATCCAACGGTAGGGTAAACTTCACCTGGAACTTACCATCAAGTAAACGATAAAAAATCTCAAGGAATTGCCTCATTAATTTCCATCTTCCCGCTCCATTCAATGGCAACTTTTCCTTTTTACCAAATTTTACTATTTCAGAGGCTATTTTCCACTCCTTATGTGCGTTCAGCGTACCTTCTGAGATTGGACTAAATGCCTGCGCCTCCTGTGCATCCTTCCTCAACACAGGCTGGTGCCCTAGGTACATCAAAACCAAAGAAATTTTCTTCCGACATGTGTCATCCCAATAGAACCGAACCACCTTCACAAGAAAGTTTCTCAGAGGTGCTATGATTAGTGTGTACTGTCAAACGAACTTCCTATAATAACCCACATGGCCAAGGATTGAACGCAACTGTTTCTTTGCTGTAGGATTATCCATTTCCTCAATCTGAGCCAACGTAGGGTGCGTCTCAATGCTACCCATTCGTAGCCTAAGAGGCCTTGTAACTGTGCGCATCCCTTCCAATTTTGAGTCAGAGGTAGCTTGTGGACTATCCTTACCCTCTTTTGGTGCTAGGCTACGGTAATCGACCATACTTAGTACCTGCGCTTCGCACATGGGTACTTTAGGTGCAATACACAGGTGCGATTCACCCCATGCTATAGTGTCAATGTTCCACAGAGCTGTGTTCAGCACCTCTGTCCTGCCTACGAACCCAAATGTTCCTAGAAATTCATCCCTCAAAGCCTCCCAGTGGCGGGTGCACTGGTGGAGCTCTGCATCTAAGTACCATGCGGTGGGAAGTGGTCACAAGGTATGAATAAGTAGATGAACCCACTCCTGGGCAGTTCTATCACACCATTGTTTTATCCAAGTGACCAGATATTCGCGTGGATTTTTGGGTCCAAAGAATGTTTTGATTCGCACATCAGTTGGGGCCTCAAATCATAGGATCAAAAAATTCTACACTCCTCCCAATCTTGGAACACCTCCTCATGCGTTACCCACCATTGTGCAGGTGATCCTTGCATGGCCAACTTACAGGCCCATAGCCGTCGTTCTTGGGGAACCTCAACTTTAAATGTCCTCAAAAAGTCCCTAACATTACCAGAACCATCTAAATAAGGTAGATCTCTTACCTCCGAGGAGATGTAGTGGAAGTTCTTCGTGATCCAAAGAAATCTTAGTGCAGAGACATCATGTAATCGGTTTTTCCAGTTCTCCATCTCCCCATTAGAGTCGGAGAAACATTCACTGTCCTTTTCCTAGTAGAGTACCCCCTCCACCGTGGGGTTGATCTAGTCTTCGTCTTGTGCAGTTAACTTATAGATGTGATCTACATCCTCTTCGTCACGCATTGGTTCTATGTATCGTTCACCCTCCACTGGATCTAATGGTATTGTTACCCTTGTACCGTTATTCTCAAATACCATGCTTCTCTTCTTTAGGTTAATGCTACCTCCCATATCGATGGCCCAATCCAAGCCTAGAAGCACAGGGTAGGGGTCCACATCTTCGACACTCTGAATTAATTCAAAGTCAGCCCAGACCTTAACCCTTGTGATATCCACCCCAATCTTTGATAGTATTCCCAATGGAATGATATTATGTTGATTAGCTATATGTAGCTGGATAGTGGACCATTCCAACTTAGGCTCCCCCATGTGTTGCCAAGTTTTTTTAGATAATACATTCGCATCCGACCCTAGGTCCAAAATAACTTGATCCATCTCGTAATCATCAATTTGTGTAGTCAACCGCATCTCCCTGCCGGTGCGTTTCTTATACCTATAGATTTTATGTATGTCCTTGACTTCCGAAGGGAGGATAGGTCGTGTTGTGTAGCAGCTTCATACATGCTTGTAAAAAGGGTTTGACCTCCTCATCTGCCTTGAGGTCCTTAGGAGGCTGCGAAGTAGATGCCTCTACCTCAAAAAAGTCCTTGTGAGCTGTGATAAATGTTTCTTTCTCCTTTTTTAGATCTAACCCTTCCTATTTGCTAACTGCTGGCCAGATTAGAGGCTCGGTTGCAGTCTTCTCCCCAGGCCCCCTAGTGGGCATCCCATTGCGTGTTATGACATTCATGCTTGGATCTTTGTCTTGTAGTTCTGCCTTAACCCTCTGCACATTTTGCGTAGGTGTCGGCTACTTTTACTGCATCTTCGCCATCAAGACTGGACAGTCTTCAATCGCATGGTCCAGCTGCCTGCAATACTAGCAGGTCTATCTTGTGGGTTTGGAAAGTCCCTGGGAAAGTGTCCTACCTCTCCATAGTTATAAAAAATGAGTTTCCCTCGTCCCCGACCTGCGCTTCCACCTCTTCCACCTCCCCTACCCCTTGCTAGGGAGCCCCTGCTCTCGAGAGCAATCTGGGTGAAGATGGGTCTGGCTGCGCCCTATAGAGATTCCCCCAATTGATCATCAAATCATACGTCTGAATGTTTTGTTCATCATGTCCTACTGACCCACAGAACTGGCACCATTGCTGTTTTACTTCTGGGACGTACGCATCAAGGTGGGGGCAGTGGTTCGTGTCATGCAGCCCTACAACGCGACAATCATCACACCATAGTGCCAGGCCACTTGGTCCTGCCACTTCCCTAGGGCGCAACGGACTAGGTACCCCAGCCTGCATGTAGTCCGTTAACAGAGCGTAATTATCCTTGGTGTGACCATTCGTCCTACAACGTATGCACCATCTTTCCGGGCTAGCCTTTGCGCCTCGCTCCTTCCGCAGGCTTTGGATCTCCATGTGCATTGCCTCCAGTTGTCCTTGGATCTACTGGATGCCTAGCTAGGAATCATCTTTGGGTGAAAATTCTAACTTCATAGCGACCTCCAGGGCTTTTTCTGGTGATTTGAAAGTTTGGTGACCCATAGGTACGCGCAAGTGAGGCAACAACATAGCAATGAACCACTCTGTGTACTGTCTATCGTCGTACTGAAATCCTCCTTCCCTGATCACCTTCTTGAGCTGCTGATCGACCTCCCATACAGATTCAGAAGGCCTTTGCTTGAAATTCTTTAGATCGACCACTATTTTAGAATAGGACTTAGGCTTCTTGAACTGTTGTTTTAAGGCGTCCTTGACCTCTTTGATGGTTGAGTTCGCAGCAAGGGATAGTTGTACCCTCCTTCGAAGGCAAGGGATAGTTGTACCCTCTTCACCATGTTACTAGCTACGTTCTGCGCAGTCCATACCGATTATGCGACAAACCATAACTGCTCCATGTCCTCATCTCACACACCCTTAAAGATAGGCAATTTCATGTGTGTAGCCATGTCGTCTTCTGGTGGTGGAGGTGTAGGTGAATTATTACCCCTACGCTGGTTAGACAGTGGTGTGGCTGGAGAACTTTGCGCAGCTACTTCTCTTACCGAGCTGTAGATCGATCTACCTCCTTCTAGGTTGGTCCAATAGTATTTACCACTTCACGTCATACTTCAGTTCGGATCAACGATCATTCACTTAGTGTGGCTACACAGAATACTTTTTCGCACAGTAATATCTTAATCAGCAATGGTAAAGTCTTCATAAACTTACCCCTAAATCCTTTGAAGAATCTTCGCTCTGCTTCGGAGTAGGAGACGAATTGATCAATGGAAAATTCTGTCATGAATCCTCCTAGAATGCTGTCCACCCAGTGATCTACGGTGTAAGTGATGGTGTTATCAGACTTCTCTAACTGCTGGATCAATTCTGGGGTCCACTGTGTGACCCGCTCTTCCTTCCAACACTTCTGAAATTCGACCAACCTTGTGAGCCACTCTTGGCACTCGATTGCAGTAGTTACGAAGAAGATCTCATAGATATCTATGAAAATATACCTATTTTTCCACTCTTTGGTGGTCAACCTCTTACTACGGTTTTCTTTCACTTCAAATTCCTGAACTTGCTGTTCGAACCATTCATCAATTTCTTTTCTTTCAGGTTTCCAGTACGGACTTGGCATTACTCGATCCCTCTCTCAAAATTCTCCCGGTCCTAGCAATAGAACCATTTTTTGGCTTGAGGGGTCTTGACCCAGGTTCAGAGGTTAAGGTTTTCCAACAAACCCCTGTACTACTGGCCCTTTTGGCATTGACCTGCTTGCGCAGGCCAAAGTCTCACCCGAAGCAGTATGGGTGGGTTCTGGAACCAGGTTTCCACACCTTGAGAGAGAGATTAGGTAAGTCGAACCATTCGACAACTATCAGATCTACGCAATCAGAGGTCATTCACAGGACTTTCAATGATTAACTAGAGTACAGTTTTACCAGATTGATATAACAGGCTTGCATCCATGTGTGGACAACGAAGTATAAGCATAAAACAATATATTCTTAGTAGACTTAATCAGATTTCAGATACAATTATCATAACACAGATAATTCCCAGATCATAAACACATATCATTCGCAATTCGTAACAGAATCACATATAATTCAAGTCCACAATAGCCATAACCAGATAGATCAAACAACATCAGATATCCACAATACTTCACATATATTACTTCTAAAAAATTCTCTTACATACCCCAAAACCAGACCTACGCACACAACAACAGGGTCTGCACACAGCAGAACTGAGGATCTCCATGCACATAGCCAGTAGGAGTCCTTTCCCAAAAACACAAACAGATCTGCTAATTCGCAATTCACGTCAATCTCTATCCAAGTCTATCTTACAACTCAAAAAGGTTCAACTACTTATAGTACTTTAGCTTACGCATCCAATGGTCCGCAAACCCTGGTTTGCAGACTCCTGGTCTACCCTTGGCCCACTTACAATGGATTAGGGGCTTTGACCTGCCCCAAAACCCCTGCGATAGACTAAATATAATAAAAAATATACAAAATGGACCAGATGCACAGCTTGCAGGAGACCCTGTTCCAACACCATGAGTACAGATTTGATGAGGACCAATCTTCCCACTCTCGAAAACCACTTAAAACTCCTTGATTTTATTCGATTTTCAATTTTTGCAATCAACCAAAACCAATATTGTTTCCTGTATGAGTCAGGATTTAGTTGAAACAAAGGTATTTGAAGTTGATGCCCATAGGATTAGTGTCAAAGGGAAAAACCAAGGTGATTCTATCCACTTCAATCCCTGGAAAACTTGCATGGACAATTGAGGACTTCTGAGCATTAATGAACATTCCATTTTCTTGAAGGAACAAATCAAGGTAATACTTCAACTACTGTAAGTACTTCCTAGATCCATTATAAAGAGGAGGATTGTATCTACAAAAATTAGGTTGGAAATGAACAAGTTATTTAAAATTTCAATTCCCTTTAGGTTGTCATTCCACTTAGCAGCCAAGATCAAATGGCTAAGGCCTTCAACACCTAGAAGGAAAAAGAGAGGAGACAGGGGACATCCTTGTCTAAGCCCCCTTTGGCTATGAAAAAAGGGTGATGTATCTCCATTTATGAGAATTACAAATGATACATTGGTTATACAACCCATGACCCAATTCATGAAAGTAATGTAAAACCCCAGACGAGTCAGAAGAAGCCGAAGGTATAACCAGTTGATCCTGTCATAAGTCTTTGAAAAATCGATTTTAACAATCATGCCTTTTCTTTTACTTCTTTTGATACTATGCATCGATTCTTGAGAAACTCTGATAGCCTCATGGATCTGACTGCCATCCAGAAAACCAAATTTCTCCTTTGAAACATTCCTGGTTAGAATTGGCTTTAAACGAGTCGTTATTACTTTGCCAATGATTTTATAAATATAGTTACATAGGGACATTGTTCTATACTCCTCAAAATAATCAGGAACATCAGTTTTTTGGATAAGATTAAGAAAGGTGGAATTGGAAGGCTCATGAATATGACCCCTAGTTGTAGATTATTCGACCACCCTAACAAGATCATCCCCTACTAGGTCAAAAAATGTTAGAATAAATCCACCGTCCAACCATCACGCCCAGGACTTTTATCTTTTTGCATCATTTTTAGGATTTATTCAACTTCAATTTTTGATATAAGTGTCATAAGTAAATCATTTTCTTCCTCCTCCGCATATTTAGGGAAGAGTTGTGCCATTATGATGACCTCTGCAATGGAGACAACCTCCGAAGCCTTAAAAATATTTTTGAAATAGTCTTTCCCCATACTTTCCAAATCGTAAAAGGACTTAGATTTTCAACCCTCCACCCTCTCCATTTCCCATATAGTATTAGATTTCTTCCTTCCCTTCACATAATTTTGAAAACAAATTGAATTCTCATCCCCTGTTGAAAGAAAAATAACTCGATTTTTGAGCCGCCACTATTCTTCACTATCATTTAAAATATTTCTCCTTCTGGTCCCTAGAATATTAACCCTTTCTCTCTTATCCTTTGTTTCATACCCATCCATCTCTAGAATTTCCAAGGATTCCAACTCCAATCCAAATAGCCAAAATTCCTCTTCATCCCTCAACTTTTTATCTCTTGCCCATCTGATTGTTTCCTGTTTCAGTATTTTAAGATTACCCCCCCCCACATCCATATTTGGGGTTTTCATAGAATACTTAGAAAAATGATTGTTCCAGAAAACTACCCTATCCTGACACAGTCCATATATATTGAATAGTGATAAATCAATACATAATTCTAACAAGTAGACCTCCACCCCAAAACTAGAGTCGGTACTCCAAGAGTTTAACAACATTGATTAACTTTCATTGATACCCAGAGCCAAACCTCATGATCTTCCTTTTGCATCAACTATAACGAAAGACCAGCCAACCATAATTTTACAAAGAGAATGCATAAAAGCCTCCCCAACTCCCGAGGTTTCTTGTAACATAACGACATCGAGCCTGTATGAAAAAAAAGGGATTTTAATGCTATCTTATTATGACTACTAGCAAAGCCACAATAATTGAAAGATAAAAAAATAATTTGGTAACCATGACAGGGGACTGCACTGCTCTAAGCGCCCCTTCTATAGATCATTGTTTCCCATCAACTATATCCAACTTAGCCTTGAGCTTAGCCTTGGATATGCTAGTCTTTCAGCCTCTCAATTTTCACAGTCTCAAGAGATCCAAGGTAGTACCCATCCCTCCTATAGCCTCAGAAGGAAGAGCTATTTTTTCTAGAGGGCGCAGGTTTTAAGGAGGAAGGTCAAGGGATATACAAGAGGGAGAGAAACAAAGATAGGCTCAACCAGGAACGACTTGGAGAGAGACAAAAAGGGGCTAGATGTGATAATACTATCCAATGCCATAAATAGATTGTTTGGATTTGAGTTCTCATTTAATAAAATCCTGGAAGGACCAGGCTAAGGAAAAACACTTAACAAATATTTAATAGGATCATATAAAGGAGGGAGGGAAAGAGAGCAAGTACCCATTAGGGGAGGCATCCGAACATTTTTTCAAACTTCATTCTAAACATGTTGGTCTTGATCTATCACTGGAGGCATATTGTTCTGAGTCTCTGTTTTTTCTGCGTGATTCTCTATCAACACATGTTCCCCTTGTGTAAATGGCTCATTTATTACCATCTGTTTGATCACCAGATCTTATGTCAAATGCATGTCCTCCACTCCAGGGTCAGGTCACAACCTTCTTCTTCGCCAAAATCCCAGAGGGAAATATCTGGCAATGTGTCCATACTTATTGCACCTATGTAATCTAAAGGGAAGATGCTCATCATCAATGATTTGGAAATGAGAATAGCCTTGTAGTTGCAAATTAATTTTTTCGGTTAAACCCTCTCTTGGGTCAAGCCAAACTATAATTTGAGCCATATTTCTTCTTTTAGTTTCCATGAAATACATATCAACTTCCAACTATGACCCGAGTAGGTTATCTATGGCTTGAAAAATGTCGGTCCAAATTTGAGGAGGAAGGGAAGGTAGGCGAACCCAAACCAGAATTTCACCCACATTTTTCCATTGGGAATCGAACAGAGGTGTCCACTTCTTGAAGAGGATTAGCGAAAAAAAAAAACACCGATTATGATTTAAAACCCCCTCGAGAGCCTCTCGCTGATTAAATCACACCATGAACTACCCATGACCCAGAGTGAGGGCTTCCACCTAATTATCTAGAGCTTCCTTGCAAGATCTGTCAATCCATTCTATAATGTACTCATAAAAGAAAGTTTTACCACATGCTCTACCAACCAGGATTAGCTCAGAGACCTACATAGCCTTGTTTATTTTTATGTCAACCCCGAGTATCAAATTAAGGCAGTTAATTTTGTTCTTGATTACCTTCCCCTTTTTCCTCTTTGAACCAAATTTTTGCCCATTCTCAACCCCTCCCACAAGAGACTGACTCTCTCGGGAATGTGAAACTTCCTCCTTTGGTAGCCTAATCCATTCCTCCAGTTGTTCCTCCTGAATAGAGGAAAACCTCAACACAAAAGGACGATCTTCTAACACACAAAAGTTGTTTACCAGCAACACCCCCAAAGACTGAGTTTTAAGTTTGGTAGAACCTTCAAACTAGAAAACCTTGAAAATCAGAAAAAAAAAAACCGTATCCCTCTCCCCACCTCCTGTGTCAGGACTCATTTGCACAGGGACATCTTGGAGTTCCAGAATATCCTGAATGAAAACTTCAATCGTTAACACAAAGGATTAATATTATAAATCTAAGGTATATATTATAAATCAAAGGGAGTAATAAACCCAAAGGGTTAATATTAAAAACCCAAGGGATTAATATTGAAAACCTAAGAGATTAATATTATAAACCCTTAGGATTAATATTATAAATGTAAGCGATTATTAATATTATAAACCCAAGGAATTTATATTATGAATCCAAGGGATTTAAATAAAACCCTAGGAATAATATTATAAGCCCTATCAATAATATTATACCCATGAATATGAACCCTTAGATTAACAATAATATAAAAATATTGATATTATTAACCAAATGGATTATTAATATTATAATGCCAAGGCATTAAACATAGAGGATTAATATTATAAACCCAAAGAACTATTATAATACACCAAAGGGATTAATATTAAAATCCCAAGAGAATAAAATTATAAACCCTTTGGATTAATATTATAAACGTAAGTGAATATTAATATTATAATCCCAAGGGATTAATAAACCCAAGGAATTTATATTATAAACCCATTGGATTATAAACCCAAGGGATTTATATTAAACCCTAGGATAAATATTATAAACCCTATCAATATTATTATACCCTAGGAATATGAACCCTTAGATTAATAAGTCCAATGGATTGTTATTATAAACCCAAGGCACTAATAAACCCAAGGGATTAATATTTAAAACCCAATGATATCATATTAAACCCAAGGGATTAATATTGTAAGCCCAAGGTATATAAACCCTAAGATAAATATTATAAACCTAAAACAAACATGCTTGACCATGGTTTTCATATTGAGACCATCTTTGTCACAATGTGAAATTGGAACATTGTTGACCATGGTTAACCAAGATTGATTTTCATATTGAGAGAATCTTTGTCACAATGCGACATTCGACCATGGTCGACCATGACTGACCATGTTTGACCATGGTGATACATTCTTTGTCATAATGCGATGTTGGACCATGGTTGACCATGACTGAGCCTGGTTGACCATGGTTTATTTTCATATTCAAACAATATTTGTCACAATGTGACATTGGACCATGGTTGACCATGTTTGATTTTCATATTAATAAATTATTTGTAACAATGCGACATTGAACCATGGCGTACCATTCTTGACCATGGTTGATTTTCATATTAAGACAATCTTTGTCACAATGAGACATTGGACCATGGTTAACCATGGTTGGCGATGGTTGACAATGGTTGACCATGGTTGATTTTCATAATGAGAGAATATTTGCCACAATGTGACGTTGAACCATGATTGACCATGGTTGACCATGATTTATTTTCATATTGAGAGAATCTTTGTCACAATGCAATGTTGGACCATGGTTGACTATGGTTCACCATGATTAACCATACTTTAGCATGGTTGATTTTCATATTGAGACATGATTTATCATAATGTGACATTGGACCGTCATTGACCATGGTTGTCACAATGTGAGATTGGACCATGAGACAATATCTTTGTCACAATGTGACCATGGTTATTTCCCATGGGACAATATTTATCACAATGTGACAATGGTTTATTTTCATATTGAGACAATCTTTGTCACAATGCAATGTTGGACCATGGTTGACCATGTTTGACCATGGTAGCCGATGGTTGACCATGGTTGATTTTCATATTGAGACAATAATTTTCACAATGTGATTTTGGACCATAGTTGACCATGATTGACCATGATTGACCATCATTTATTTTCATGTTTACCATGGTTGACCATGATTGATTTTCATATTGAGATAATCTTTGTCACAATGCAGCACTGGACAATTATTAACCATGATTGATCATGGTTGATTTTTATATTGAGACAATATTTGTAACAATGTGATGATGCACCATGGTTGACAATGATTGAATATGGTTGACGATGGTTGAACATGGTTTATTTTCATATTGAGATAATATTTGTCACAATGTGACATTGGACCATCATTGATCATGGTTGACCATGATTATAAACCCAAGGGAATTATATATAACCCTAGGATTAATATTATAAACCCTATGAATAATATTATACCCTAGGAATATGAACCCTTAGATTAATAAACCCAAGGGATTGACATTATAAGCCCAAGGTATTAATAAGCCGAAGGGATCAATACTAAAATCCCAAGGAATTATAAACCTAAGGGAATAATCTTAAACCCAAGAGATTAATATTATAAACCCAAGGTATATAAACCCTAATATAAATATTGTAAACCCTAAAATAAGCATGTTTGACCATGTTTGACCATGGTTAACCATTGTAGACGATGGTCGACCATGGTTGATTTTCATATTGAGGCAATCTTTGTCACAATGTGACGTTGGACCATGGTTGACCCTGATTGACCATGATTGACCATGGTTGATTTTCATATTGAAATAATATTGGTGATTATGTGACATT
Organism: Pinus albicaulis; assembly: GCA_034641835.2. Lineage (NCBI taxonomy): Eukaryota > Viridiplantae > Streptophyta > Pinopsida > Pinales > Pinaceae > Pinus > Pinus albicaulis. Next base: position 510,436,931 of record CM076575.1, on the reverse strand, counting down.
GGACCATGGTTAACCATGACTGAACATGGTTGATTTTCATATTGAGACAATCTTTGTCACAATGTGATGTTGCACCATGATTGATTTTCATACTGAGGCAATATTTGTCACAATGTGATGTTGCACCATGGTTGACCATGGTCAATGATGGTTGAGGATGTTTGAACATGGTTTATTTTCATATTGAGACAATCATTATCACAATGTGACGTTAGACCATATTATAAACCCAAGGGATTTATATATAACCCTAGGATTAATATGCGAACCGTATGAATAATATTATACCCTGGGAATATGAACCCTTAGATTAATAAACCCAAGGGATTGATATTATAAACACAAGGTACTAATAAATCCAAGGGATCAATACTAAAACCCAAGCCATTATAAACCCAAGGGAATAATATTAAACCAAGGGATTAATATTGTAAACCCAAGGTATATAAACCCTAAGATAAATATTATAAACCCTAAAATAAACAAGGTTGACCATGTTTGACCATTTTTTTATCATGGTAGATGATGTTTGACCATGGTTAATATTCATATTGAGACAATATTTGTCACAATGTGACATTGGACCATGGTTTATCATTGTTGACCATGATTATAAACCCAAGGGAATTATATATAACCCTAGGATTAATATTATAAACCCTATGAATAATATTATACCCTACGAATATGAACCCTTGGATTAATAAACCCAGGCGATTGATATTATAAACATAAGGTACTAATAAACCGAAGGGATCAATACTAAAAGCCCAAGGAATTATAAACCTAAGGGAATAATATCAAACCCAAGGGATTAATATTATAAACCCAAGGTATATAAACCCTAAGATGAATATTATAAACCCTAAAATAAACATGGTTTACCATGGTAGATAATGGTTGACCATGGTTGATTTTCATATTGAGATAATCTTTGTCACAATGTGACGTTGGACCATGGTTGACCATGATTCACCATAATTGATTTTCATGTTGACCATGATTGATTATCATATTGAGACAGCCTTTGTCAACATGTTATGTTGGACCATGGTTTACCATGACTGAACATGGTTAAACATGGTTTATTTTCATATTGAGATAATATTTGTCACAATGTGATGTTGGACCACAGTTGGACATGATTGACCATGGTTGATGATGGTTGATTACTGGAAATAATAAGAAGGAGGGGGGGGGTGTGAATAAGTATTTCTTAGCAATTGGCACTTTAATAATCCATTTGAAATAATTATTTAATCTTCAGTTATTATTATTATTTTTTAGTAAGAGCTGTAAACAACAATGCAAAATAGAGACAGTAGGCACACGATTTTTAGGTGGAAAACCCCCTTCGGAACAAAAACCATCGAACACTTTTCTAATAATTTATTTAATCTTAAACCCCAATTGAAAAGGAAGCTACAAATTCCTACAACTCTAGAAAATCATTCTTCTCCAGCTCCCATTGGAAGGATGCCCCAATGCCCTGGTTTTATCAGCAATCAGCTGAAAGGATTCCCCAACACCCAAGTGAGCCACAACTCACTGTAGCACCATCCTACCACCTTGAAGTGTTTACCGGACCCAACACCCAAGTGAGCCACAACTCACCGTAGCACCATCCTACCACCTTGAAGTGTTTACGGGCCCCAACCTGAAAGTGACTTCAATCACCAACCTATAACCACCCTACCAACCTATAAAGACAAAAATTAAATACAAAAGTGTGGACTCCCGTACTAGGGACAATGATCTACATTACAATAACATTTCAATGATTTTCTTTGACTAGCCAATAACACTAGGACCTAAACCCTTGTCTCGACAAACCATGAACCGTTATACCTACTACAAATCAAAACCATCTTCCCAAACCAAATTTCCCTTTTTCAACTCTAAGAAATGACACAGACTTTTACAATTACATAGATGTACATTGTTTGACTTGAATTGACTGAATGAATCTTTTACAAGACTTGACAACTAGTGATGATTAGAATTTGTCGTAGAAGTGATGATGGACTACTCTTGTTCTTGATGCATTAATAATCTTCAAGGCTTCAATCTTCTATCTCAATGTTGTTTCCCTTCCATGTTTCCTTTTCTATAGTTTTAGGTGATGTGGAGGATCTTTTCTTGGAGAAAGTATGCACCTTGTGGTTCATTGGGTTGATATTCACTTCATGCCATTGTACCATTGTTCAATGTTATTGTACTGTTATAGATGAGGATGCTTGAACTCATATGATACCTGCAATACCCAAGTGAAACCCCAATATCCAAAATAAAATATAAGTGTATAACCCCTTAACCAAAACACTTACCTTTTCCTGCAAAGAGGATTAGTGCAAAAATAATAAAATTGACTACAATAATACTGCAATATAAATCATACATGTGATATTCAGCTTGTAATATTATCCAAACCTTGATACTTTTGTAAATTTATGTAACCTTAAGTGATAGTGCAACAAAATTAAAAAGAAAATTTGCTCAAGAACTAATGGTAGCTTTCTCAAGAATTTTGGGCCTTTTTTTTACTAACTGAGTACTATTATTTTATCCCAGCAGATAATTAAAATAACCAAAATGGATCTTTGATATTATTCCATAGAACATAACTTATTCCTTCACTAAATAAGATACCTACATGAATCTCATCATCCAAAGACAAATTAAAAGAGAATATCTTATTTAATTTTTCCTATACATGTACCTATAATACTCAAGCGAATCCCAATCATGCAAAATAAAAACAATGAAACACTCTGCTAATAAAATAGAACAAACTTACTTGATATGTTCTCCTCCTCCTGCAAACTTTAACAAATGACTTACCTAAAATATGTGATGTCTGAGATTTGAAGGAATGCTTAAAAAATACAAAATTGAGCCCTAAAATACCAAATTCTAAAGCTTCTCTTTTATCATTAGAACCACAGGTCTAAATCCTAAAATCAATGCTTGATCTTGCTTTCTTTCATCGGATGAAAAACAATGGATGTCAAAATTCTTGAGGAAATTTCTCAAGCCTAAATAATTTTGTACCTTCGATTTTAGTAATTTCTACCTTAAAACATGATGCTTGCACCAATTTTTTATTTATATTGGTTATAACTCACTCCTTTTGTAGCAATAACAGCACTGAAAACCTAGGCTAGGATCTTCAAGCAAGGCGTTGATATTTAGTTATGAAGTATGCTTCTTAAACTCAGATTCCGCATCAGAGGGACCTTTAACACAAGTGAATCACTAAGTCTAAAACAAACCCTATCCAATTGTAATTCCTATGTTATTAGCCTAAGGATAGTCGAAAATTTCAGAGCTAGCCTTTTTGCAAAATGTTCATTCAAGCACATATTTCCAAATGATGTGTAATATTTCTTTAATAGACTAATATTTGAGTAGAAAGGGGCTCTATAGGCGACCATTATATATTATATAAGTTTTCAATAATTAACATATTAAACATTAATTTATTTATCTCTTGTGTGCCAAGGAAAGGAGGTCATGAGCCTATGGGAAGAGATAGTAGTTTTTAAGGTAGGAGGGATAATTTTATGAGATAGAACTAATTTAATATGATTCTTAATATATGCTTTCACTAAGCTTAATTAATTAAACTTAATAAACTTATTTAATATTTGTGTTAGGGATTTTTCTTAGAAATATTTTCAATTCCATTAGAAATATGAAATCAATGGTTGGCTTAGTGCATATTGTCCTACCTGATTGTGAAGTGAATAATTTTAGTGACTTTGATTCTTGAAATTATTCAACTTATACGTTGTGATATTATGGTGAGAATCCTTTTCATATATTGAAAACCATTGGTGAATAAGGTGGCAAGTCTCTAACCCCTGGGGTTTTAGCCCACAAAAGGGGTTTTCAACTTTAAACTTAAATTTCTACCTAACCAGAAGGAATCATGGGGCATACCATATATCAACGGAAAAATATTGTCTAGGAGAATATATCTAGAAGGATATTGACGCAATATTCCATGAAATTCCACGTCAATTTTTCCATGGAATATCGGGGTAGATCTTGGTGTTGCTTGGGTTGACATCAATGACAAAATCCTATAAAAAATCTCCCCCTTTGGCATTGATCACAACACAAGTACTCCCTTTGCAATCATAAATCCCCTTGAAATCATGCTACTGACCTTCCTAATGCTTTCTCTCCCCCTTTGTCATCAATGGAAAAGGGTATTTCACCCTGAAAACCTACCTCTCTTGCAGACCTGTAACCTGCCTCATCTCCACCTATCTACTTGAATAGATAAATAATATTCTAATGGGAACTCAAGATAATCCTAAGATTTTGGCAAAGATACTCAAATGCCTCACGCAGTAAATGTTTGGTAAATATGTCAGCGATTTTTTCTTTCGTCCCAATGTATTCAACCTTGATGTTTTTCTCGAAACCTGTTCACTAACAAAATGATACTTTATTGGAATGTATTTCATTTTGAATGCATCAAAATATTCTCAGAGATACTGATGGTGATGATGCTATCGTGGAATATTGGAAAAGGGTCATCAAACTTACTTTAAGATCATGCAAGGTTTGTTTCATCTAGAGGACTTGGGTACAACAAGTTGTTGATGTTATGTATTATGCTTTCGCTGTGGATAATGAGATTAAATATTGCTTCTTTCTCAACCATGAAACAAGACAACCACCTAGATAGAATACTACTCCACTAGTGCTCTTATGATCATCAGCACTTCCCGCCCAATCCGCATTGGTATAAGCTTTGATGGTTAGCTCACTTCCTTTAGGATATCAAAGTCCATATTCTATTGTTCCCTTAAGATATTGAAAAATCATTTTTACTGCAATGACATGGGAATCCTTTGGTGATTCTTGGAATATTGCAATTTGCCCAACTACCTTCATCACATCTTCCCTAGAAGTTGTTACATATAGAAGACTAACAATCATATATCTATACATCCTCTGATCCACATCTTTGGATGAGTCACATATGCTCAACTTGTAACATGTCATCATTGGGGTGAGAACTGGATTGCATTCTTCCATTTGAAATTTATTCAACATTTCTTTGATATATTTGGTTTGATAGATAAATATTTATTTTTTAAAGTTGAGATATCTGATGTCCCAAAAAGTATGTCTACTCACCTACTAGTGATATTTTGAACTCACTCTATGATCTGGGTAAATTTCTGATACCCTTTAAGCCAAGACCTTTTACTTCGGTTGATGTGTTAGAATTGCATTTAATCAAAGCGTTAACGAACATAAATGAACATATGCATGCTGTAAAGAAGAGGAACATAAAAAGCATTAACAACATAAGAGATTGATAATAGAGTTCATCCAGGAGGGACTGCGTCTCTGGGACTCGGTGTCAAGATGGTGTAGGCCGCTACATTAAATGTTGCAAGGATTGAAGATGTACATGGATGGTGTTTTCTTTGACGTACAAGGAAAATTCCCTCATGCAGGAGTGGCTGGACTTCTCACTCTAAAAAAGGACTCCTATTAGTATGACAATAAATCACACGTAATGACTATGAGTATCCCGCCAAATGGAAAACAAAGGGATCTCAAACAACATACATCTGTCAATGAGTATCCCGCCAACATGGCAGCAAAGGGATCTCAAAAATAATACAAATCCATGATAGAAATTACATCTCACATCAAGAAAAAAACAAGATCCCTCATCAAACATCAATAGGGATCTATACAACACAATGCATCTTATAGAAAATAGACAAAGAAGTACATGATCACACTGCATATACCTCACATCCTAGAGCTATCTGAAGAAAAGGATGATAAACTGCTAGATTTGGCTGTACCATCAATCTCGTGGCATCCAGTATCGTAAATATGAATGGTCACACATTGAATGTCGACACCTGCAACTCCACTTTGAAAAGTGGTCGAAAAATATTAGGCTCAGATGGAAAATCTATCTCCATTGCTGAACTCGTGTCGCTGAGGGGTGTAGGATCGACTGTCAATTTGCTGAATTCTGAAAAAGTGAAAATCTGGGCCTTAGGGAATCTTTTAGATTCCCCCTAGATTCCTCAAAGATGTTGCTCCACAGGGAATCTAGAAATATGCAACTCAAAACAAGAATCTGATCTTGCGATTGATATCCTTGCGAAATTTCGAGAAGAATGAGTATGAAGTTGACCTCATTCTGACACCGGTGAATTTTAGTCTCCAAGGAATCTAAAAGATTCCCTCAAGATTCTTGAAGATTCTCCTCCACAGGGAATTTGAAAAACTGCTGCTCAAAAGGTGAATCTGACCTCGCCATTAATTTCCCTATGAAATTCTAGTTAAAATGCATATAAAGTTCAATACATTCCGACACAGGAAATTTTACCTCCTTGGAATAAAAAAGATTCTCCAAGCATAAAATGGATTCTGCCTTGAAATCCGTGCACCATCATGCCTCGAACTACGTGTCTGTCTGTCTTCCGACCTGCCTTCTCTTTTCTCACGGCCCCATTGACCTCCTTGTGCCCTCATCTCTCATGTATTATCCATCATTCTCCATGGTTTTCTTGAACCATTTGAATGGCATTTTATAGTAAAATGTGAGAATGAATAAGACAAAGTGTGAGGTTGGCACATTGGTTGGAATAATCATATTAAGATAGTTGTTGTTGGGAGGCTTTGAATTCAAATCCCATTGAGTCCAAATATTGTTTTAAAACCCAATTTTAGCTTTAATATAGTTTTTTCAAACTATATAATATATGGAATTCGTATCTCCATATTGTAACGACTCCCAAAAACAAAAATGGAGGTTTTGTTTAATATGGAATTTAACCATATTTAATATGAATGTTACATAAAAATTTACCATATTTAAATTGATTTTGATCATTTAATAACTATATTTAATATATAGTTATTTTTTAAATGATTTTTTTTGTTTTTATGTGGGAAATTAAATATCATTTGTTTTGTCTTTTCTGAAGGGGCAAGGGGCCAATGGAGGAGCGCCATGTGTCAACATCTGAGGGGATTTCCATGTGGGTCCCATGTGCTTACTGGGATACCATGTGGCATGATGTGGGCCCCACTTCCCTTGCCTTAACAAAACTTCAAACTGCTCTAAATTTCTTATACGAGCTCAGATTGATGCGACATTCACACTGTTGAGATCATGGAGATAAACACTTCAACTTGAACTTGGTTCGAGAGAAATCCGAACACTTTGATTTTTGAGCTTTCATCAGCCCTCTTTTTCCTGTGTGTGTCTCTGGAGCCATCTGGATCAGTCCTCCCCACTGAGGAGCTTTTGGTCCTCCAAAAGCATCAATAATAATCTGTAACTGCTGTGTACAATGTCTGTGCCACAAGTGTCCTGAAAAAGGTCACCCTTCCTTCTCCTTCACCTTCTTCCTTCAGATCCATAAGCGATGAATCGACACCTACATCCTCTGCAAACTTGTAGTACAATCTCCTGCAAATTACATGCTCCTATTTACCAACTATGACCCAAATATTTTCATACTTGCCATGAATTTATAACATGTACTCAGTGGTCAAGCTTACATCAAAATGGAAATCACACCCCAACTATCATAGCAACACCAAAAATATCATCGTCGCATTTCGAAGTGATGGCAAACACCTCATCACTTTTACATGAAAGAAATGCATCACACGATTGATAAAACAAGGCTAAAAAATCATTGTTGCTTAACAAGCGATGGAAAAACACATCATCACTTTTACAGTTAAAAATGAAACATATGATTTACACACATGACCATGACAAGCTAACATATCTAGAAAAACCATCTCTCACTTATCAAAGTGAATGGATTATCTCCCTGTGGTACATTTTCTTGTCGAACAATCATTTCAACCGGTTCACGCACCGACGCTTTGTCCTTAAGGTGTTTCTCTGGATGAAGGCTCGAACATGTGGCTCTTTGATGACCACTTTGGTTGCACTGGCTGCAAAAGGTCTTTTTCCTCCAGAACTGCTTAACTAGTTTCTTTCCTACTATGGAGAAGGATTTCCACGCCTCATCCTCCTTTGTGCTACCATCCTTTTCCAACACTTAGAAAACACATGGTTATGTAAACCACAAAAATGACATGTGTTTCAATGCCCTGATTTATGACCATGGTTATCAACATTCTTATAATAAAAATGTGCTCTGGGAAAGTGAGACTTGTTATACCTTCCCTGGTGGTCTCTGGTGCGATCAAGGTGATGAGAGCTTGCCTCATCTCTTTCACTGCAACATGCACTTCCATGGGATGATGGTGAAGTGTTCCCATCAATTATTTCTCCTGATGAGTTCAACAATGTCTGTTTTCCTTTGATGTTCTTCGATCATCCTCCTTCAGTGTATCCCAAACCTGCATATCATGGTATTTGCACAAAATCCAATGGCTGAGTTATGCCTTGGCCATGAATGCCAAGTCCTCCTCCTTTGTACCCTATCTTGGTGAGGAGCCTCATGCCGTTCCTGTAATGGGGATCTCCACACTTCCAACAAAAATGATATCAGGTAAAGATGAAACTGAAGATAAATCAACACTGTTTACCTCATACTGTCGATTTTTAAACATGTGAAGAAGGCTTCCCTAAGCCTTCGTTGCGCTTCACTTCCTCCAAGGCCTATGTCGTGGCTTGTAGCTCAAGCTGCAATCGCTGCTTCTCCTCCTTATCTTCCTGTATGAGTGTCCTCGATGCCTCATGATCTACTTGAAGACTTTCATTGTTGCACTTCAATTCCTCCAATGCCTCTGTCGTGGCTTGCAACTGAAGCTGCAATTGATGTTTGTCCTCATTCTCCTCTTGTAGAAGCGTTTTCAGCTCAGCGCTATCTGTTGCTTGTTTCTCATAAGCTTCATAAAACATGTCCGCTTTCTCAGACACTCTGAGCATGGTCTCGTACATGTCTTTGACATCCTCCATTGCTCAATTCAGCGAACTTTCAATGGTTCATGCCTGCAATCCAAATCAACAAGAAGACTGTTCTGATACCACTTGATCCGAGTAAATTTCTGATACCCTTTAAACCAAGACCTTTTACTTCCGTTGATGTGTTAGAATTCCATTTAATCAAAGTGTTAATGAACATAAATGAAAATCTTCATGCTGTAAAGAAGAGGAACATAACAAGCATTAGAAACATAAGAGATTGATAACGAAGTTCATCCAGGAGGGACTACGTCTTCGGGCCTTGGTGCCAAGATGGTGTAGGTCACTGCATTAAATGCTGTAAGGAGTGAAGATGTAAATGGATGGTGTTTTATCTGTTGCACAAGAAAAATTCCCTCACACAGGAGTGGATGGAATTCTCACTCTCAAAAAGGACTCCTATCAGTATGACAATAACTCACAGATAATGACTATGAGTATCCTGCCAACATGGAAAACAAAGGGATCTCAAACAACATACATGTGTCAATGAGTATCCTGCCAACATGGCAGCAAAGGGATCTCAAACATAATACAAATCCATGATATAAATTACATCTGACATCAAGAACAAACAAAATCCCTCATCAAACATCAACACGAATCTATACATCACAATGCATCTTATAGAAAATAGACAAAGAAGTACATGATCACACTGCATATACCTCACATCCTAGAGCTATCTGAAGAAGAGGACGATAAATTGCTGGATCTGACTATACCATCAATCTCGTGGCATTGAGTATCCTCAATATTACTGCTCACACATTGAATGTTGACACCTGCAACTATAGTTTGAAAAGTGACTGAAAAATATAAGGCTCAGATGGAAAATCTGTCTACACCGCTGAACTCGTGTCGCTGAGGGGTGTAGGATCAACTGTCCATTTGCTGAATTATGACAAAGTGAAAATATGGGCCTTAGGGAATCTTTTAGATTCCCCCTAGATTCCTCAAAGATGCTTCTCCACAGGGAATCTAGAAATCCGCAACTCAAAATAGGAATCTAATCTCAACATTTAGATCCTTGCAAAATTTTGAGAAGAATGAGTATGAAGTTGACCTCATTCTGACACCAACGAATTTCAACCTCCAAGGAATCTGAAAGATTCCCTAAAGATTCCTAAAGATTATCCTCCACAGGGAATCTGCAAAACTGCTGCTTAAAAGGCGAATCCGACCTTGCCATTACATTCCCTGTGAAATTCTGGTTAAAATGCATATAAAGTTCAATACATTTTGAAACAGGAAAATTTTACCTCCTTGGAATCAAAAAGATTCTCTAAGCATCAAAAAGGATTTTGTCTCAAAATCCATGCACCATCATGTCTCGAGCTGTGTGTCTGCCTTCCGACCTTCCTTCTCTTTTCTCACATCTCCACTGGCCTCCCTGTGCCCTCATCTCTCATGTACTCTCCATCATTCTCCATGGTTTCCTTGAACCATTTGAATGGCATTTTATAATAAAGTGTGAGAACAAATAAGACAAAGTGTGAGGTTGGCACATTGGTTGGCATAATCATATTAAGATATTTTTTGTTGGGAGGCTTTGAGTTCAAATCCCATTGAGTCCAAATATTGTTTTAAAACCCGATTTTAGTTTTAATATAGTTTTTTCAAACTATATAATATATGGAATTCGTATCTCCATATTGTAACGACTCCCAAAAACAAAAATGGAGGTTTTGTTTAATATGGAATTTAACCATATTTAATATGAATTTTGTTACATAATAATTTACCATATTTAAATCGATTTTGATTGTTTAATAACTATATTTAATATATAGTTATTTTTTTTAATGATATTTTTTTTTTTTTAATATTTTTGATGTGGGAAATTAAATATCATTTTGTTTTGTATTTTTTGCAGGGGCAAGGGGCCAATGGAGGAGCATCATGTTTCAACAGCTGAGGGGCTTTCCATGTGTGTCCCATGTGCTTACTGGGACGCCATGTGTCCTGTTGTGTGCCCCACTTCCCTTGCCTTAACAAAACTTCAAATTGCTCTAACTTTCTTATACGATCTCAGATTGACATGTCGTTCGCATTGTTGCGATCAAGGAGATGAGCTCTTGAACTTGAACCTAGTTCTCTGGAGCCACCTGGATCATTCCTCCCCATTAAGGAGCTTTTGGTCCTCCAAAAGCATCAAAAATAATCTGTAACTGTTGTGTATAGTGTCTGCACCACAAGTGTCCTTAAAAAGGTTACCCTTCCTTCTCCTTCACCTTTGTCCTTTGGAGCCATAAGCGATGAACCAACACCTACATCCTCTACAAACGTTTAGTACAATCTCCTACAAATTACATGCTCCAATTGACCAACTATGACCCAAAAATTTCCATACTTTGCACGAGTTTATAACATGTACTCAGTGGTCAAGCTTACATCAAAATGGAAATCACAGCCCAGCAATCATTACAAGACCAAAAACATCATCGTTGCATTTCGAAGTGATGGCAAATACCTCATCACTTTTACATGAAAGAACTGCATCACACGATTTATAAAACAAGGCCAAAATATCATAGTTTCTTAACAAGCGATGGAAAAACACATCATCACTTTTACAGTTAAAAATGCAATATATGATTTACAAACACGGCCATGAAAAAATAACATATCTAGAAAAACCATCTCTCACTTATCAAAGTGAATGGATCCTTTCCTTGTGGCAAATTTGCTTGTCGAACAATCGTTTCAACCGGTTCATGCATCGATGCTTCGTCCTTAACATGTTGCTATGGATGGAGCCTCAAACACGTGGCTCTTTGATGACCACTTTGGTTGCACTGACTGCAAAAGGTCTTTTTTCTCCAAGCCTGCTTAACCAGTTTCTTTCCTACTGTGGAGAATGCTTTCCACGCCTCATTCTCCTTTGTGCTGCCATATTTTTCCAACACTTAGAAAACACATGGTTATGTAAACCATAAAAATGACACGTGTTTCGATGCTATGATTTATGACCATGGTTGAGAGTTTTTATACCTTCCTTGGTGGTCTCTGTTGCGATCAAGGTGATGAGAGCTTGCCTCATCTCTTTCACTGCAACATGCACTTCCATGGGATGATGGTGAAGTGTTCCCATCAAACCTTTCTCCTAATGAGTTCAACAATGTCTATTTTCCTTTGATGTCCTTTGATCATCCTCCTTTAGTGTATCCCAAACCTACTTATTGAGGTCTCTGCACAACCTCCAATGGTTGAGTAATTCCTTGGCCATGAATGCCAAGTCCTCCTCCTTTGTACCCCATCTTGGTGAGGAGTCTTATGCCCATTCCTGTAATGTGGATCTCCACACTTCCAACATAAATGATATCAGGTGAAAATCAAAATCAAGAGAAATTAACACTGTTTACCTCAACTATCAATTTTTAAACATGTGAAGAAGGCTTCCCTAAGCCTTCGTTGCACTTCACTTCCTCCAAGGCCTCTGTCGCGGCTTGTAGGTCAAGTTGCACTCGCTGCTTCTCCCCCTTGTCTTCCTGTAGGAGTGTCCTCGGTGCCTCATGATTTGCTTGAAGACTTTCATTGTTGCACTTCAATTCCTCCAATGCCTCTGTCATGGCTCACAAATGAATCTGCAATCGATGTTTGTCCTCCTTCTCCTCTTGTAGAAGTGTTTTCAGCTCAGCATTATTTGTTTCTTGTTTCTCATAAGCTTCATACAACATGTCTGCTTTCTCGAACACTATGAGCATGGTCTCGTACATGTCTTTTACATCCTCCATTGCTCAATTCATCGAATGTTCAATGGTTCACGCTTGTAATCCAAATCAGCAAGAAGACCGCTCTAATACCACTTGATCCAGGTTAATTTCTGATACCCTTTAAACCAATAACTTCTACTTCGGCTGATGTGTTAGAATTTCATTTAATCAAGCATTAATGAACATAAATGAACATCTACATGTTGTAAAGAAGAGGAACATAACAAGCATTAGCAACATAAGAGATTGATAACGAAGTTCGTCCAAGAGGGACTACGTCTCCGGGCCTCGGTGTCAAGATGGTGTAGGTCACTACATTAAATTCTTTAAGGAGTGAAGATGTACATAGATGGTGTTTTCTCTATTGTACAAGGAAAATTCCCTCACGTAGGAGTGGCTGCACTTCTCACTCTAAAAAAGGACTCCTATCAGTATGACAATAACTCACACATAATGACTATGAGTATAGGTGACGTGGCAGAGCTACGGGTCCTACCAAATATTATATAATAATATCACATTCGTGAGTAGATTTTGCTATTGCGGTATGTTGTGACCAGCAACAACCCCCCTTTTTATTTAATATTAGTAATAATACTAAATAAATGGGGACCCTTAGTTAAAAAATCCAAAAAATCAATTAGGATTTGTTTTCCTTTTCAAATAAAACTTTCTATCATAAACATAGAGAAATCCCTTAGAAAGAACATTAAGAAACACTTAAGTTTATGATAGATTACAATAAAATTGTTCTTTAAACAAAATAGCGCATCCATCGCAAAATGGTATATATATTTTATAAAACTGAAAATGCGATTTTGCGCTTTTGCGATAATGTGATCCCAAAATGCCTATACAATAAACATATTGGTCGCAGATCGCATAGCGCAGAAAACAGAAATGTTAAACGAATATCTTTTGCGCTGTTTGCAATTTCGCGCTTTTGCGAGATTTGCGATGTGCGCTTTTGCGCTATTGCGCAATTTGCGCTATATATAAATTGCAATGGTTTCATTTTGCGATTTTGCGACATTGCGATATTGCGATATTGCGCAGCAAATCGCAGATCGCAATGTCGCAGATTCATGTAGGCGCGTTGTCCAAAGGCAATCTTCCCATATATCAATATCTGTTATGCGCTTTAATGATTGGATTGGCAATTAATGGTAAATGAGATTTTGTTTTGATTGAAAGTCATTTCACGTTAAAATAATATATTTCATCCACCTTTGCATTTAAAACAGTCTCATCACCTTTCTCATGCCATTACTCTCATTTAACTCGTAAAATGCAGGCACGAAGGAGAAAACGTCTATACAAAGCTTTCACAGAACATTATGGGTAAGAAGGAGAAGAGCTCGAATTCTGAAAACAGAGAAATGGCTTCACTATATGCAGACACCGCTTGCAATAAGGATGCCGGTATATCCACTTGGGAAGGAATGTATATTTTGCTGGAGGAAGAAAATCCTGTGGTATTAAAAGTTACGGCTACAACAGGTTCTAGTAATACATCTGAAGAAACCCTCAAAGAACTGGCTTGTTCATTTCTCCATAGGATAGCGGCAAGGCCAAGGATTCTCCCATATATGGACATGGTGAAATGGGTGTTGGACAGCAGCGATATTTCAGACAGACAATTCAGAACTCCAGCTCAAGAGCTAATCGGGTCATTCACCACGGAAGATCTGAGACTAATGTATAAGTTGCCGGAACCTCAGGTGACTTACAATAAACAATTCATGGAAGATTTTGCCAGAGAACATGCAAATTTGTAGGAATGCACAAAGGAGTGGACCAAAAGAAGTGAACCATTGAAGAAAAACAAACAAGGTATGTACAACACGGGTTCACTTACCTCTCCTTATTGTTTCACTGCTGCCATGTTATGCAGGCTTTTTGGAAAGCCTGACATAAATATGATCTTACCTGAATGGCTCCCTTTGTTGAATGCGGCTGTTAATTCTACAATTGTAGACTGGGCCAAAATCCTATCTGATAATTTGACCACTGCTATTTTTTACTACCGGTCCAAACGAAATGTTTCTCAGCGGGTTTATCCGCCTTTTTATTTATCTGCTTATGTCATGGACGCTATCTGTTATGTCTCTAAATTCCTTGTGATGGGTTGGCAATGGACTATCCACGATCCTTTGCCTATTCATGTGTACCATAAAGAACTATGGGAGTCTAAGTTTGTCCCCCATTTTTACCAAATTTGTCATGGAATAATGTTGCCATTGTACAGAACATTGCATAATAAGGATGCCCCAAGGTTATCCCCAGAAACAGAGGTTGACATTCTCCCCGTCGCGAGATGGTTTGGAGAAGAATTGTTCACTTATATTAGGGTTTTTGGAAGTTCTGCTTCCCCCCATGTTTTACCCCTATATGTTCCAGATAGACTTGTAGCTCGGGAAATTGCTTATTAGACCTATGGCCAAGGAGGTATAACAAAGGATTTAAAAGAGAAGAAAAAAGGCATATGGCCACAATTTCCCGTAAAATGTGGAACATTTTCACTATTCGATATTGGTCATGCATTCCAAGAGCTAGGCAACATTACATGCCTACAGCTGTTCAAATTTTCGAGAAGGTTATTCGACCCAAATGATATTGTTAAGAATTTTACCAATGCAATCAGAGTAAAGGAATTTTCCGGGGAACAGGATCTTTTTGATGATATGTTCCAAGCAAGAAATTCATTTAAATAAGTTTTGAATTCAGCTCAAATGCAGTTATCTCTAGAAGAATTCCAGGAATTCAAACTTTTCAGAGAAAGAAGACTAACTCCTATTCCTTTGGAAAATCTACGCTTAGAGCCCGCAAGGGAGAAAACTCCTAGTGTTAGTCTTAACGGAAGTTCAAGTACAGATAAATCTAAATCAAAATCTGACAGAGAGACTTCTGAACATTCCAATAAGTCTAATGAAAAGGAAGATACAATGGAAGAATCCATGAAAGATTCTGCGCAATCAAAAGAAACTACTCAACAACAAATTTTGACTTCTCAATAGACAAATCCTCCTCCAACCAATGTACAACAACAACCAGTCATTATTGAATTAGACAAAGAATGGGAAACCTTCAATCAATTGATTAATGTAGAAGGACAAAGTGTACAGACCCCTGTCCAGACAACCAAAGTTTTGAACACAGGAACAAGCAACACAGTCACAGTGACAGAGCACATACCAATTACACCCTCCTCTGAAATTGTACTTAATGTGGAGGACATTCCTCCTCTAGATGTATTCTACAGCCCAAAATAAAAAGCAGTAGTGAAGAAACAGAGGAAAAAGAGAAAGTTAGAAAGTTCAATTGCTACTGAAGCAGAACAAATAGATGTATTGTGGAAGGATCCTTCCACAGAGCCTTCTAAGAATCTTACTAAGTTATCTCAAATGACAGGGGCTTATGCTTCTACAACAATTGACAAAGCATTTGAGATACAACTTTTGTTGAATGAAAAAGAAGAACATATAAAAGTTCTACAACAGCAATTGCAACAGGTACAGGCCAATAATGAAGCACAGTTGAAACTTGAAGAGATACAACAACAACTTCAAGAAATGCAAATAGGACATCAAAGAAGCTTGGCTGATAAAGAAAAACAAATACAAATTATCCAAGACCAACACAAAGATGATCCTAAGCTTCCAGAATTTATTTCAGAAACTATCTCTTTAAACAATCAACTACTGCAACAAGAGGAAGTTTTCTGCCAAAAAATCTTGCAATGGAATTATTTTTGCCAAGAGAGCGATAAAATCACAAATCATGTCGTAGATTTACGAAATGATTATGATTTAATTAATGAAAAGATCAATGATTATCTGGCATGGCAAAAGACAGAAGAAGGAAGAAAAGCTGGTGCACCCATTGTTAATGAAAACCATAAAGAAATACTGTTCAAAAACTAGGATGCACAAATCAGAAGGGCAGAAAAGGCAGCAGAGGAGGCGGATACAACAGCAAACACTCTTACTGATTGTGTAAATGATAATTTACACAAAGCAAATTTAATTTCAGAAAATGTTCCAGGATATCTCCCACAAGCACATCAACTACAAACAGAATGGAGACAAAAGGCAGAAGAAAGAGAAAAATCAATTCAAGGGCTGACAAGATTAAATTGGGACTCATACTGGACGTACTTGGTGAAGCCACACAGTCAGAACAGTGCGCTTAATTGTATCATCAATGCTACAGAGAAGATTGCGCCTACACTTGCCGACTCTGTCTTTTCAGGACAGTTGAATGCTGAAGTCGGTCAACCACATCTTCTCAAAACTATGCTAGATGCCTGCAAGTTTAAAGATCAAGTTCATAGATATTTAGATTTAGTTTTAATTTTACTATATTTTAGCCTAGGAAAAGGACGGTCATTGAACCGAATCCTCAATTTTTGTAATAGACTATTTCTAGATTTAGTTAAGTAGTATTTAAACCCTTCTCATGCATTTAGAGAAGGGCCCTGGATCTTAATATTTTTTGACTTGGAGATTACATTTATGTACTCCACTGTCTTATATATTTTTAAAAATGATCACATCTGGTGATTTTTATGCGGAATTATCTTTGAAGTGTTGCATTTCTGTAACTTGGAATTTGATTTTGCATCAGAGTTACTGGATTAGAGTATCACATTTCATTTGAAAATCTTCAAGATGAATAAGGTATTTCTATCTATTCACTGCTGATTTCTTTTGTCTTATGATATTCGCTTTAAAATTTGCTATCATTTATATATATTTGTCTTCACAACGCTTCTTTTTATATATCATTTCTGAGTATAATTGAAATGTTATCTTTCATAAGTATATATAGATGGTATACAATGATGAATGCAATATGCTAATACAACTCTGTTTAATTTCTTAAACAGAGTTATCTTTATTTGTTTCTGCATACTTCAATTTAAATAATAATACATTTTCATGGTTATTGTTAAATTAGAACAATCTTAAGTTGTATTCACATATAATTACCCGGGTTAGTGTTAGAATTTCTTTACCAGTATTTAGTTTAAATTAGATAGTTTTATTTCAGTTAATTTAGTCCCATTTCCACTCATCCAAACCAATCCATTTAGTTATAAGGAAACTGGTCCTTTAAATCCAGTCGGAGCCACCATACCAAACGGAAAAGGAGCTGTCTTAAGGTCCCGACCGGGTGGTTTTCCCCGATGTTTGAAGCAGAGATTTTCTAGGCTTCAAAATTTTTGGCGCTAGAAGGAGGGCATGAGCTATGAATGGCAAGTAAATCTTTATCCACAAGCCATTCTGAGAGCAAAACACCCTCATCAACTTCTTCAATTTCTTCTGAAATACAAAATCCTATAGAAGAAATTGTGAAGAATATTCATACACCCACTACCAAAATCTCAAAACATTCAGACAATCAAAATCCCGAGTCTCCTGAAGTTCAAGATTTAATTCATAAATTGAAAGGATTCTCATTATCTTTAGAAGAGTCTGAAATATCTGAAGGTAGTGTAACCTCAAAATTTGTTTCTTCGAAACCTCTTACTAGGCTTCAAAGTGAAAAACTTGGTATTTCTCCGAAAGAATTCCCTTTACCTAGTAGAGTCAAGACAAGAAAAATCAATCGGAATCAGTAAGTGATATAAGTTCAACATCTAATATTCAAGTACCTGTTTCCGAAATCCCAACTCAAAAAAGTACAATTGTTTCCACATCATCTCCTCAATCATCATCTGCTCAATCGTCATCAATCTCAACATCATCTATTCCAAAAACTTCTATTCAAACACCACCAGTTTCTACTACTCCTCCAATAGTTGTTCCAATAATGGCTAGACCATGGGCTACTCCAGGGGCAGTCAACATGGCTGCACCTTTACATGATTTACCAGACAATCCTGGAAAATGGCTTCCAAAGTTTAGCCCAGATCTTAACATTCACGCTGAAGAACACATCAATAACTTTATGCTGGCTATTAATTTGAATGGATTCACACATGAAGATGTTGTAGTTAGACTATTCCCTTATACTCTTCAACGAGCAGCAGGATCATGGTAATTTTCATTACCTTCGGGATCCATAACAAGTTGGGCCATTTTTGCAGATCATTTTTTAACCAAATTTGGAGATGACAGATCAATAGCTACTTTAATCAACGATCTCTCAAATTTGAAAGCAGAACCCAAGGAACCCATTAAAGAATTCAACGCTAGATTCAACAAACTCTTGAACAAAATTCACACGGATTCAAGGCCTAGTGAACAAGTCAGAATTGAATGGTACATAACTGCCTTACCCTCAAACATAGCAATTTTTGTAGATAGAGCTGCAAAACCTACATTAGTCGAGAATATGAAAGAGGCTATTGCAGTAGAAAAACGAATTATTTCTCTAGAAAAGAAAAATGCTATTGAGGAAAGGAAATCAAAGAAAGTTAGCTTCAAAGATGATTCAAAGAAAAAGACCAAAGACCCATACGACATGGAAGGTTTACAGAAAGTCCTTAAAACCATGTCAAATGAAATGGTTGAAATTAAAAAACAAGTAGCTGAAACTTCTACCAAGAAACCATTCCGAAATTTCAGAAGAAACCAAGTTGAATCTAAACCTCCTAATGCAATCTCTAATGCAGAATCAGAAGAAGAGGAAGAAGAAGAAGATACATCTTTAGTATCAGATGAGGAAGATGAGAATGAAGAAATAGCTGAATTGAATGGAATGTGGGATTTTATTCTCCCTAATTCTGATAGTGAAGAAGCTATGCCTGTAAGTACTAGGAGTAAATCTATATCGGAACCAGTGCAAATAGTTCCTAAAAAGAAAATTACAACTCCAAGTACCAAAGACAAATCCCCTGTAAAGAAAAATTCTCCATTACCTACTCAAAATCAACCATCATCTTCTAATCCTCCCACATCAACAACAAAGACTTTAGTGGTGTCAGATCCTATGGAGTACAACATTGTTGAAGACATGAAAAAGATTAAAGCCAACATTTCCTTACATGAACTCAGCAAACTAAAACACCAACAAAAGTTGCTATTGAAAGAATTAAATGCTACACCAATTGCTCCTTTACCAAGTGGTGTAGTTGCAAAAGTAGCTAGGGGAGCTGGTAAGCCACCAGATAAGGTAGATGCTACTGATACTGTGCTCATTGGAGAAAAGTCAAATTCTCAAACTCCTCCTTTTCTTTTGACTTATGAGATGTACAATAAAAATCTGCACAATTGTTTGATTGATTCTGGAGCCTCCTCCAATATAATGCCTACTTCTGTTTGTGCCAAATTGAATATCGAACCACATAAATCAGCAGTTCATATCGTTCAATTGGATCGCTCTAAAGTTCAAGTTGTAGGAGAAATCAATTCAGTTACTATCAGATTAGCTTCTAATCCTAGGATTGTCCAAAGAATTGATATTTTGATTGCTGGTGTTCCTGAATTCTATGGATTAATCTTAAGCAGGGACTGGTCTGCGAAACTTAATGGTTATATCTCAATTGATTATTCACATATGTGGCTTCCCTACAAAGGGAAACCAAATCAAATCAAAATTGAACGAGAAAAACATATGACGCACACTGTCACTGAATTCGAACAACCTAATGAGCCTGTGGCATTCAACAACAATATTCTTGGAGGCTATTCTGCTGAATCATTTCTGGGAAACTTCGAAGCACCTCAATCACCTTTTTCTGTAAATACTTTCGTTTCTCAAATAGAAAATTTTTCACAATCTGATTCTTCCAGAATTGTAAATATTTCTGATGTAATTGTAGATAAGCCAATAGATAAATCTTTATTTTGGTCGTTATATTTTGATGGATCAAAGTCTAGTGATGGAGCTAGAGCTGGATGCATCTTAATTGATCCAGGTGGAGAGAAAACCATGCTGTTATGTAGGTTATAATTTGAGTGTACTAACAATACCGCAAAATATGAAGCCTTGGTTCAAGGACTTTATAAAGCTATAGGGTTAGATGTTAAATACTTGAAAGTCTTTGGTGATTCCGAAATTGTCATAAAACAAGTTAGGAATACTATTCATTTCCTTTCAAGACATCTTAAACACTATCAAACCCTAGTACAAGATCTCACCACTCATTTTTTAGCATTCAATATTTCTCCTATTCCTAGGAATCAGAATACATCAGTTGATTTGTTAGCTAATGTTGCATCTAAACTCCTACCTGCTGAAGATTGCAGTCTTGATAGATTTTCTGTAGAATTAATTTTTCGTCCATCTGTCCCAGACAATGTTACAAACTAGAGAGTATTCTATCATGATCAAGATATTTTAAATTTCATGACTTCAGAGAAATCTTATGATGAGCAAATTATTGATGAGAATGATCATGATTTTCAAATTGCCTCAAAAGGTAATGAAAATCCCATTCCGAAATTTGTTGTTAAATTAGAGGATTTATATGACATTAAAGATAGATTCAAGAAAGTCACTAATGCTAAACTTAAAAGTTCCACTTTGAAGTTTGAATTAGTAAATCTTGGTTCTGATTCTAAACCTCAAAACGTTAACTTAGGACTCAATTTAACACCAGAGGAAAGGAATGCTTTCATTAAACTTCTGAACAAGTATAAAAACGTTTTTGCTTGGAATTATGATGATTTAAAAATGTATGATACTTCGGTTATTCAACACACAATTCCAATGCTTCCTGATATTAAACCTGTTCAACAGAAGTTGAGAAAGATCCATCCAAATCTCGAAAGTCAAATCAAATCAGAACTTAATAAAATTTTAAAATCCAAAATCATTTTTCCAGTCAGACACTCCAATTGGGTTTCCAATATGGTACCTGTAAGGAAGAAGAATGGTGATATAAGAATCTGTATTGATTTCAGAAATTTAAACAAGGCATGTTTAAAAGACAATTTCCCATTGCCAACCATGGAACAGATACTTCAAAAGGTAGTTGGTTCTGAACTTATGTCCTTTCTTGATGGATTTTTGGGCTATAATCAAGTTTTAGTTCATCCAGATGACAGATTGAAAACAACTTTCAGAACAAAATGGGGAACTTATGCTTATCAGAAAATGCCTTTTGGTCTAATAAATGCAGGAGAAACTTTCCAAAGAGCCATGGACATAGCATTTAAAGGTCTGATCAATAAATCAGTTGTTGTTTATCTTGATGATATAACAATATTTTCAAAAAAGAGAACCAATCATCTACATGATCTAAAGCAAATATTTGAAAGATGTAGAAGGTTTGGTATTTCCTTAAATCCAAAGAAATCTTTCTTTTCTTTGGATGAAGGAAAACTCTTAGGATTTGTTGTGTCAAAAGATGGTATATATATTGATCGAGATAGAGTGAAAGAAATTTCTGATATTTCTTTACCTCATAACAAAAAATCCATGCAATCATTTCTTGGACAGATCAATTTTGTTAAAAGATTCATTCCTGATTTTTCTTTTATTGTTTTACCTATGAAAAATATGATCAAGAAGAATTCAGTATTCAAATGGGGGCATAAAGAGAAAGAAGCCTTTGAGGCAATCAAACAAGCGATCATTAATGCACCAGCATTGAATACCCCGGATTTTTCTAAAGATTTTACTTTGTATACTATGGCCACCGAAACATCTTATGCAGCTATTTTAACACAGCTCAATGATCAGAAAATTGAGGCACCAATTTCTTTCTTTAGCTCAAATCTGCAAGGAGCTGAGCTTAATTATTCCGATGTTGAAAAACAAGCCTTTGCTGTGTTTAAATCAATCAAACATTTCATACCTTTTCTCTTGAAAACACATACAAAAATCATTGTCCCATTCTCTGCGGTGAGGCAATTATTAATTCAAAAAGAAGTAGGAGAAAAGAGAGCTAACTGGGTAACAACCTTGCAAGAATATGATATTGATATTAAACCAGCTAAGATTGTTAGAGGACAAGGTTTTTGCAGATTATTGGCAAGAGCTCATAACATACCAGAAAATCAAGATTCAAATCAAGATATTCAAGTAAGTTAGATAAGTGTTACAGATTCTGAATCTCAGTATGCTGATCTTATCTATTACTTGAAAAATGGGTATGCTCCTTCTAATCTCAGCTATAAGAGTAAACACGCTTTAAGGTTAAAGGCTATTAAATATGAGATCATTGATAATGTGTTATTTAGGAAAAATTATGATTCAATTTTATTAAGATGTCTTGAAAAGAATGAAGCTGAAAAGGTTTTGCAGGAGTTGCATGATGGACCAGCAGGAGGTCATTTTGGAGGTGATACCACAGCTCACAAAATAATTCGTGCTGGTTATTACTGGCCTACCCTTTTTAAAGATACGCATGATTATGTAAGGAAATGCAAAATTTGTCAAACTACAAGTGGAAGACAAAGGAAACCAGCTTTTCCTTTGCAACCAGTGACTATTGAGCAACCATTCGAGCAATGGGGGCTTGAAATTATTGGTGAGATAGTACCTCATTCTTCCAAACAACACAAGTACATCCTTACTGCAACTGATTACTTTACAAAATGGGTAGAAGCAATCCCGTTGAAGGTAGCCAATTCTGATGCAATTATTAATTTCATAGATCAATTCATTATAACCAGGTTTGGTGTACCTAACGCTCTAGTCTTTGATAATGCATCTTACTTCTCTGGAAATAGTTTAATAGAATTTGCAGTCAAAAGAGGTTTTAAATTAAAATATTCAGCAAATTATTATCCACAAGGTAATGGTTTGGCTGAATCCACTAACAAAAATCTTATCAAAATCATTAAAAGGACCATTGATCAAAATAAAAAGAATTGCCACAAGTCTTTAATCTTTGCATTATGGGCTGATCGTATCACTGAAAAAGCTTCAATAGGGACTTCGCCTTTCAATTTAGTTTATGGAAAAGAAGCTGTGATACCATCAAATTTAACTCTTCCATCATTAGCCCTAGTGCAATTTATTGAGGAAAATCCTTCTTCATCCATTCAATTGAGATATAATCAAATCCTTAAACTAGAAGAAGATAGAGATAAAGCAAAAATTATTCATGAAAAACATCAACAGCTTGTAAAATCTTCTTTTGATGCAAGTTCTACCGGCTCAAAATTTTTGTCAATTGGTGATCTTGTTCTGAAATGGGATAAAGCACACGAAGAAAAAGGTAAACATACCAAGTTTCAGAAAATGTGGCTTGGACCATTTCAGATCGTTGAGAAGATAGGCTCAAATACATTCATACTCCAAGATCTAACAGGTAAGAGAGAATCTCTTCTAGTAAATGCGCTTATCTTGAAGAAATTCTTTTCACAAGGAGGTAACCCCTTCTTAAACTGTACATATTCCTTTCTGCAGAATTTTTGATTGTTTTTTGCAAATAAAGGTTGTTAATGAGTCTCTAATTGACTGTTTACTATTTAAGAAAATTTCTTCGGAAGAATATTATAAATATTTATTTTGTGTAAATAAGAATTTTTAGAGTAATGATCACAGTTTTTGGATAGTTTAAAATAAGATGTTAAACTTTGAAAGAATATTTCAATCATTTGCATGATCTTTTGAAAACTTAAGGAGAATGTAAATCATCATAAGTTTATTAAGCAGAGAAAGGTTATCTATAAAAGTAAAGATTTTTCAAAGTTTTGGAACTCAAAAAACTCTGAAAATTGTCATCCATTGATTTTTAAGGATAAAACTATTTCACCCAATCCATTTAAGTTGTGATTTTTTAGAATGTAATTCTAAGAAATTTGAAAATTTAAGAGATAAGAGGTCTCATTATGAGCCGACTTACCATGTTCATAAGAAGTAATAAAACTGACATTACCAATACTGCATACCAAAACAGGTTAATGGCTTATAAATATAAGACAAGGGGTCTCATCACAAGCCAGCTTGTTCAGTTTAATTATAACTAGTGAATGGCATTGTTATTAACTGGCTACCAAACCAGAACAATGGCTCTTAAAATAAAAAATAAGTAAAAGACAAAAACATGAGATAATAGGTCTTATGAATTTATCTTTTAAAAAGTCATAATTTTAGTTGGATGGGACAATGAATGGTTAATGGTTTAAAGGTAACCCTGTTGAGACTATGAACGTTTGCTAGTAGCAGAGGCAATACCTATGGCAATAGAGTATATTATAAAACCAAAACTTGGAGAAATCCACTTATTTCATTATTAACACCAATCAAAGCTTGAGATAACCCAAAATTGTTTTTATTCTTAAGGAATTAGAAAGAAATTGTGAATGATTTTTATTTCTTTTTCATAGTTAGATTTTATTTGAATTATCCTAGGGTAGTTTTCATTATCTTTAAAAATATTTATTTACTAGAAATATAGTATTCATTTTATTTTTTCAGAGATAACTGTTTCTTTCAGTGAATCGCCAATTGTTGTGACCAGCAACAACCCCCCTTTTTATTTAATATTAGTAATAATACTAAATAAATGGGGACCCTTAGTTTAAAAATCCAAAAAATCAATTAGGATTTGTTTCCCTGTTCAAATAAAACTTTCTATCATAAATCTAGAGAAATCCCTTAGAAAGAACATTAAGAAACACTTAAGTTTATGATAGATTACAATAAAATTGTTCTTTAAACAAAATAGCGCATCCATCGCAAAATGGTATATATCTTTTATAAAACTGAAAATGCGATTTTGCGCTTTTGCGATAATGCGATCCCAAAAAGCCTATACAATAAACATATTGGTCGCAGATCACATAGCGCAGAAAACAGAAATGTTAAACGAATATCTTTTGCGCTGTTTACAATTTCGCGCTTTTGCGAGATTTGCGATGTGCGCTTTTGCGCTATTGCGCAATTTGCACTTTTGCGCTATTTATAAATTGCAATGGTTTCATTTTGCGATTTTGCGACATTGCGATATTGCGATATTGCGCAGCAAATCGCAGATCACAATGTCACAGATTCATGTAGGCGCGTTGTCCAAAGGCAATCTTCCCATATATCAATATCTGTTATGCGCTTTAATGATTGGATTAAATGATTGGATTGGCAATTAATGGTAAATGAGATTTTGTTTTGATTGAAAGTCATTTCACGTTAAAATAATATATTTCATCCGCCTTTGCATTTAAAACAGTCTCATCACCTTTCTCATGCCATTACTCTCATTTAACTCGTAAAACGCAGGCACGAAGGAGCAAACGTCTATACAAAGATTTCACAGGACATTATCGGTAAGAAGGAGAAAAGCTCGAATTCTGAAAACAGAGAAATGGCTTCACTATATGCAGACACCGCTTGTGATAAGGATGCCGGTATATCCACTTGGGAAGGAATGTATAATTTGCTGAAGGAAGAAAATCCTGTGGTATTAAAAGTTACAGCTACAGCAGGTTCTAGTAATACGTCTGAAGCAACCCTCAAAGAACTGGCTTGTTCATTTCTACATAGGATAGCGGCAAGGCCAAGGATTCTCCCATATACGGACATGGTGAAATGGGTGCTGGACAGCACCGATATTTCAGACAGACAATTCAGAACTCCAGCTCAAGAGCTAATCGGGTCATTCACCACGGAAGATCTGAGACTAATGTATAAGTTGCTGGAACCTCAGGCGACTTACAATAAACAATTCATGGAAGATTTTTCCAGAGAGCATGCAAATTTGGCAGAATGCACAAAGGAGTGGACCAAAACAAGTGAACCATTGAAGAAAAACAAACAAGGTATGTACAGCACGGGTTCACTTACCTCTCCTTATTGTTTCACTGCTGCCATGTTATGCAGGCTTTTTGGAAAGCCTGACATAAATATGATCTTACCTGAATGACTCCCTTTGTTGAATGTGGCCGTTAATTCTACAATTGTAGACTGGGCCAAAATCCTATCTGATAATTTGACCACTGCTATTTTTCACTACCGGTCCAAACGAAATGTTTCTCAGCGGGTTTATCCGCCTTTTTATTTATCTGCTTATGTCATGGACGCTATCTGTTATGTCTCTAAATTCCCTGTGATGGGTTGGCAATGGACTATCCACGATCCTTTGCCTATTCATGTGTACCATAAGGAACTATGGGAGTCTAAGTTTGTCCCCCATTTTTACCAAATTTTCCATGCTGTAATGCTGCCATTGTACAAAACATTGCATAATAAGGATGCCCCAAGGTTATCCCCAGAAACAGAGGTCGACATTCTCCCCGTCGCGAGATGGTTTGGAGAAGAATTGTTCACTTATATTAGGGTTTTTGGAAGTTCTGCTTCCCCCCATGTTTTACCCCTATATGTTCCAGATAGACTTGTAGCTCGGCAGATTGCTTATCAGACCTGTGGCCAAGGGGGTTTAACAAAGGAATTAAAAGAGAAGAAGAAAGGCATTTGGCCACAATTTCCCATAAATTGTGGAACATTTTCACTGTTTGATGTTGGTCACGCATTCAAAGAAGTAAGCAACATTACATGCTTACAGCTGTTCAAATTTTCGAGAAGGTTATTTGACCCAAATGATATTGTTAAGAATTTTACCATTGCAATCAGAGTAAGGGAATTTTCCAGGGAACAGGATCTTTTTGATGATATGTTCCAAACAAAAAGTTCATTTAAAGAAGTTTTGAATTCAGCTGAAATGCAGTTATCTCCAGAGGAATTCCAGGAATTCAAGCTTTACAGAGAGAGAAGACTAACTCCTATTCCTTTGGAAAATCTACGCTTAGAACCTGCAAGGGAGCAAACTCCTAGTGTTAGTCTTAATGGCAGTTCAAGTACAGATAAATCTAAGTCCAAATCTGACAGAGAGACTTCTGAACATTCCAATAAGTCTAATGAAAAGGAAGATAAAATTGAAGAATCAATGAAAGATTCTGCGCAATCGAAAGAACTTCCTCAACAGCAAATTTTGACTTCTCAACAGACAAATCCTCCTCCTACCAATGTACAGCAACAGTCAGTCACCATTGAATTAGACAAATAATGGGAAAGCTTTAACCAATTGATTAATGTAGAAGGACATAATGTACAAACCCCTGTACAAACAACCAAAGTTTTGAGCACAGGAATAAGTAGCACAGCCACAGTAACTGAGCACATACCTATCATACCCTCCTCTAAAATTGTACTTAATGTAGAGGAAATTCCTCCTCTAGATGTATTCTACAGCCCAAAATACAAAGCAGTAGTGAAGAAACGGAGAAAAAAGAGAAAGTTAGAAGGTGCAATTGCTACTGAAGCAGAACAACTAGATATCTTGTGGAAGGATCCTTCCACAGAGCCTACTGAGAATCTTGCTAAGTTATCTCAAATGACAGGGGCTTATGCTTCTGCAACTATTGATAAAGCATTCGAGATACAACTCTTATTAAATGAAAAAGAAGAACAAATAAAAGTTCTACAACAGCAATTGCAACAGGTACAGGCCAATAATGAAGCACAATTGAAACTTGAAGAGTTACAACAACAACTTCAAGAAATGCAAATAGGACATCAAAAAAGCTTGGCTGATAAAGAAAAGCAAATACAGATTATCCAAGACCAGCACAAAGATGATCCTAAGCTTCCAGAATTTATTTTAGAAACTATCTCTTTAAACAATCAACTACTGCAACAAGAGGAAGTTTTATGCCAAAAAATCTTGCAATGGAATTCTTTTTGCCAAGAGAGCGATAAAATCACAAATCATGTCGTAGATTTACGAAATGATTATGATTTAATTAATGAAAAGATCAATGATTATTTGGTATGGCAAAAAATAGA
The DNA here is from genome assembly GCA_034641835.2 of Pinus albicaulis. Classification (NCBI taxonomy): domain Eukaryota; kingdom Viridiplantae; phylum Streptophyta; class Pinopsida; order Pinales; family Pinaceae; genus Pinus; species Pinus albicaulis. The sequence continues at coordinate 510,408,590 of CM076575.1, read as the reverse complement.
AGAAGGAAGAAAAGCTGGTGCACCAATTATTAATGAAAACCATAAAGAAATACTTTTCAAAAACTGGAATGCACAAATCAGAAGGGCAGAGCAAGCAGCAGAGGAGGCGGCTACAGCAGCAAACAATCTTACTGATTGTGTAAATGATAATTTGCACAAAGCTAATTTGATTTCAGAAACTGTTCCGGGATATCTCCCACAGGCACATCAACTGCAAACAGAATGGAGGCAAAAGGCAGAAGAAAGAGCAAAATCAATCCAAGGGCTGACAAGATTAAATTGGGACTCATACTGGACGTACTTGGTGAAGCCACACAGTCAGCACAGTGCGCTTAATTGTATCATCAATTCTACAGAGAAGATTGCGCCTACACTTGCCGACTCTGTCTTTTCAGGACAGTTGAATGCTGAAGTCGGTCAACCACATCTTCTCAAAACTATGCTAGATGCCTGCAAGTTTAAAGATCAAGTTCATAGATAGTTAGATTTAGTTTTAATTTTATTGTATTTTAGCCTAGGAAAAGGACGGTCATTGAACCGAATCCTTAATTTTTGTAATAGACTATTTTTAGATTTAGCTAAGTAGTATTTAAACCCTTCTCATGCATTTAGAGAAGGGTCCTGGATCTTAATATTTTTTTACTTGGAGATTACATTTTTGTACTCCACTGTCTTATATATTTTTAAAAAGGATCACATTTGGTGATTTTTGTGTGGAATTATCTTTGAAGTGTTGCATTTTTGTACCTTGGAATTTGATTTTGCATCAGAGTTACTGGATTAGAGTATCAGATTTCATTTGAAAGTCTTCAAGATGAATAAGGTATTTCTATCTATTCACTGTTGATTTCTTTTGTCTTATGATATTCGCTTTAAAATTTGCTATCATTTCTATATATATTTGGTTTTCACAACGTTTCTTTTTATATATCATTTCTGAGTATAATTGAAACATTATCTTTCATAAGTATATATAGATGGTATACAATGATGAATGCAATATGCTAATACAACTCTGTTTAATTTCTTAAACAGAGTTATCTTTATTTGTTTATGCACATTTCAATTTAAATAATAATACATTTTCATGGTTATTGTTAAATTGAAACAATCTTAAGTTGTATTCACATATAATTACCCGGGTTAGTGTTAGAATTTCTTTATCAGTATTTAGTTTAAATTAGATAGTTTTATTTCAGTTAATTTAGTCCCATTTCCACTCATCCAAACCAATCCATTTAGTTATAAGGAAACTGATCCTTTAAATCCAGTCGGAGCCACCATACCAAACGGAAAAGGAGCTGTCCTAAGGTCTTGACCTGGTGGTTTTCCCCAATGTTTGAAGCAGATATTTTCTAGGCTTCAACATGGTAATGTAATGTGATTGCACTAGTATATATGATATGGATGTTGGGGGGGATTTTTCTGTTGTTTATCATTTTTTTCGCAATTTTTAAAACCAAAGGAAAAAGGTCAGACTTTGAAGTTTTTTTTAAAGGTTTTTTCAAGAATAAAACACCGCAATGGTATAAATATTGGACTTTAAGAAGTGAAACAAGAGTTTTTTGAAGGATATAAAAATATTTTGTTAATGGGATTTGAGGCTTAGGTTATATTCTAAAAGCTAGAAATTAATAAAAAAAGAACTTATGACTTTTTTTTTCCTCGAGAAAAAAGCATAATTTTATTTCAGCAGGTGTGAACAAAATTACAATGTGAAAACACATAGATGTGTGTTCAGAAAAAACAAACCCCAATGTTTGTTTACAAGAGTCTGTGACTGATCTTAAACTGGCCTATGCAGATCCAGTTGTCAGGCTAATACAAACTGTTCAAAAACCAGAACTGTCTATAAGTTCCTAAAGTGAATTTTCAAGTCATAACTAAACAAAAAAACTGCTCAATTATGGCTCAGACCAAATCCACTGCCATGAAATAAAAAATCAACCAATCATATGTTGAGCTGACTCCTATACATTCATTCACCCGAGCCAATATGAACGCTGCCAGCAAATTTTAAAGACCACGGTCAGAAAAGAACACCGCCCAGGGGATCAGAGAGCTCTCTATTATAAAACCTTTGCGCTGTTGAAGTCCTTCAATGAGAATTAAACATTCTGCAACATCTAATGAAGAGTGATAGCGTTCTACAGGGATGGCAACCCATTGACTATTTCTACAGCCCGCCAGATATACCCAATCAGCCCTCAGCAAGAAAATCGAAAGTTTCAATCCTGTAGAATAAAAACATGTCAAGTCCTCCATAAAGATCTGAAGGATGGCAACCACTAAAGCCAGGCACATATGTGATGCTTGTATATGTTTGCACTGCTTCTGTGTAGGCAGTATAGTCTGTCAAAACAAAAAACCAATTCCAGTTGCTTCTGAGAAGACTGTAGGCTACTTCTTTCATTTCCAGTTGTAGAAAAAGAAAAGGTCTGCACTTCTTTTGTGTAGTCTGTAGGCTGCTTCTTGCATTTAGTTGTAGAAAAAGAAAAAACAAAATAACGCATACCAAACACAGTCCATATCTGAAAAGTGTGGAAACTGTGGAAAGATCCAACCCACAGCAGGCCGCCCATTGAGCAATTGACCAAGTATAGCTCAGTGGGAAACCTCGAACTACTTCACAAAACCATATGTATAAAAGAACCACCATATGTTAGCCTCTCTGTTTCCAGGCCAACATAGGAGACCCATAACCTCTCAGTCAAAAAGGGAAGGATGGAAAAACTCAGTAGTGCCTCCATCCTGATGTTCACGAATTCTCCAGAGACCATCATCCTGCCGAAGCCCCCGCTTTGAGGCTTGATCAGCAAGCCCATTATTCTCTCGATATATATGTAGGCAGGAGAAAGAATCAAGTGAGCGGAGGATCTCCATGATGGAACAGAGCAGATTTTGAAGATGATGAACGCTGCACTGCTGAATACCATTAATCCAATTAATCACATTCAATGAGTCCCCATAGAAATTTAGCACTCGGCAACCTTTCTCCACTGCAAACATCAGAAGTATCTTGAGACTCACCAATTCAGCAAAATTGTTAGTACCAGCTCCAAGCCCAGCCGAGATCTCAAACCAATGAGCGTCCGACAGGTACAGTAGAGCCCCCCCACCACAGATATTTTGCTGCATAGCCCCATCAAAATAACCCCAAGGATTCCTCCTGTCAATATCCAACAGTAGGACCTCCCTCTGTTTGGCAGCCCGAATGTGGATGGGAAAAGCAGAGTGCAGTCCAATGTTCATTGCCCCAACAATCTCAGGAGTGCTGACCGTCCCATCAAAAAGCAGCCGATTACGTGCCAACCAACAGCCCTAGATGACAAGGAGAGGCAAAGCTTTTATATTCTGCTCAGCATAAGACCCCCACCACGAATCCCATGCATGAGACAGAGAAACACCCTCCCATCTGCAAAGGAAACCCAGTAATCTGGAACATTCCAGCCAGACACCTCTAATGAATGGACAGCTGAGGAAGAGATGATTGACAGATTCCACATCAGTGTGACACAAACTGCACCAACCTGGACCCTGAAAACCTCTGTGTTGTAGCACATCCCAGGTGGGGACTTTATTTTCAAGGACACACCACATAAAAAGGTGAGTCTTCGGAGGGCAATTTAGTTTCCAGAGTTTTTTCCACCACCATCGCTCCGCACCCAAGACAGCCCCAGAACTAAGTTTTGAGTAACCAGCCTTGGGGGAATAGATCCCCGAAGAATCATAATCCCAAGAAATCATATCCTCCCTATCCTGCAACAAAATGTGAGCCTGTTTTAAAGCACGTATATAAGCATCCAAAGCCCTCTCATCTTGATCTTCCAGCCCCAAGGAAGAGGCCAAAATCCACGGCTGAATGCCCAGCCTTCTCCTAATCGGATCAGCAAGTTGGGAGAGGAAAGTAATCCCCCTCTGCCTTAATGCTTCAACTGTATGCCTGGGAAGGAGGTGTTGAATATCACTGCCCAACCAAGGGTCCTCACCAACCCGAAGCTTCCTGCCACTACCCACATCCCAAGCCTGACTTGTTTCCAATATATGAAAAGACTTAACAAGTGCCTTCCAAATCACCGAGCCACCAGCAAAGGATTTTCTAGGATTCCTTATCCAATCCACAATAGAGAATGGAGCAATATATTTCTGACTGATCACCTGGGTCCAAAGACTATCAATATTGATAAGTCTCCACCCACTCTTCGCAGCCAGGGCCTGAGCAAAGAGAAAAATATTTTTCAATCCCCATCCTCCCATCCCTTTCGGAACAGCAATTTTCTCCCACCGGACCCAAGGGGTCACCAAGGAGTCTTGTTTCCCACTCCATAGAAAACGAAAGAAAATCCTCCTGGCAGCCTCCAGAATACCCTTTGGAATCCAAGACAAAGACAACCAATAGACCGGGATAGCCTCCAAAACAGACTTAACTAAAGTCAACCGCCCCGCTCTGGACAACCATTTATGGGACCAAACTCTTAAACGTTTTTCCAGCTTTTCCAGCAGCCAGCTCCAGTCAAGTTTTCTATAATCATTGGGTTTTAAATGGAACCCCAAATAGTTCAGCCCTTCATCCAAATCAGCATGGTTATAAGTAAAGATCCTCCCGAACTCACGTCTCTCTTCAACCCTCAGAAGATGAGTAGTAATGGAGGACTTATCAGCGTTCACAATCATACCAGTAGTCGTGCTGAACAGATCTAAAATCTCAGCAATTGTGTTTGCATCACGCACCGATCTAGAGCAGAAGATTAATACATCATCTACAAATAGTAAATGTGTGATGAAAAAATTTGTAGCAACCTGTATGCCCTTCAAGGAACCCTGTCTCTTAGCATCCTGAAGAGCTCTGCTCAAACCCTCAGCAATCAATAAAAACAAGAGGGGAGAAAGGGGGCAGCCTTGGCACAGACCCCTTTCAGCATGAAAAAAAGGAGAGGCAGCCCCATTAATTAAAACTGAGAAAGAGACGGTGGTAATGCAGCTCATAATCCATCTAATAAAGCCAATGCCAAAACCAAGATGAGTCAGAAGCATACGAATATATAACCAGCTTACCCGATCATATGCTTTGGAGAGATCTATTTTCAGCACAGTCCCTTTGAGGTGCTTTGTCTTCATACTGTGGAGAGCCTCTTGAGCAGTGCCGATTGCTTCGTGTATTTGACGACCTTCCAGGAACCCAAATTGTTCTCCCGAGATATGAGTAGACAAAATGCTTTTGAGTCGTCTCGCAGCCACCTTGGCGATCACTTTGTAAATACAGTTGCACAGAGAGATAGGGCGAAAATCAGCCAAAGAAGAGGGATTATCCACTTTCGGGATTAGGGCTATGAAAGTGGAGTTAAAGAAAGCAGGAATCCGCCCTGAAATTCTGATATCCTCCACAACATTCAACAGATCAGTCCCTAAAACCTCAAAAAGAGCCAAGAAAAACTCGATGGACCAACCGTCAGGACCAGGACTTTTATCTTTTTGGAAACTGTGAAGTACCTCCTTTAACTCCTTCTCAGAAACCTCAGCCATCAGAGATCTGTTATCAGCCTCCTCCACAAATCTCGGAAAGAGCTGTGCAACTCTTATTACTTCCGCAAGTGATGCATGAGCTGGGGCTTTAAAAAGATCCTTAAAGTGGTCAACCCCCAGCTTAGCTTTAGCCTCAAATGAGGCATGCTCGGTGCCCTGACCATCTCTTAAACTCCAGATAGTATTAGCTGCCTTTCGACCACGTGCATAAGCATGGAAAAATTTTGTATTATCATCCCCACTTGCTAGCCAAGTGGCCCTACTTTTCAATCTCCAAGTTTCCTCCTTATCCATTAGAAGAGCGTTCCTTCTTTTTTCAAGGGCAACTAGAGTGTCTTTTTCCTCTTGTGATTGAAAACCCCCTCCATTCCCTTCATATATCAAACGAAGATCCTCCTCCACCTGCTTCAAATCCACATCCTCCCTCTGTCTCTTAGCAGTCGACCAGACCTTCACAGCTTCCTTTATGCGTTTTAAATTTTCAGCAAAGTGAAACGCTGCAGAAAGAGTACTATCCTCCCTATAAGGGACCCACCTAGCAAGAACAAGAGCTTTGAAAGACTCGTCCTTTAACCAGATTTTATTGAACTTTAGAGAGCTAGGAGGCATCTTGGGCCCTATCTTGAACTCAAGAAAAATAGGGAAATGATCAGATGCACCCCCACAACCAATCCACTGCCTAATCTGAAAAGGCCTGTCCACAAGCTGATCAGCCACCAGGAAACGATCCAATCTCTTCGCTATTCTTTCTTCAGCACATCGATTATTCCTCCAGGTGGGTTTCATCTTTATGGGTTCTATATCAAGAAGATGATTCTCCTCCAATTTTTGAGTGAAATATCCAGTCAAGGAGTCAATATGTGCATGAGGACCCCAGACCTCAGACTGCCCCAAAGTAAAATTCAGGTCCCCTCCCAAAATTACCGAATCCTCCTTGAGTAATGAGTTACCCATGAGAGAGTCCCAAAAAGGAATCCTGTCTTGGTAAGGACCATAAATATTAAAAATATTAAATACTTCACCAAGCTCCAGCGAAAGAAAATTGAAGCCCAAGACCGACTCCATACCCCAGAAGTTTTGTGATTTGACTGTTCTTTCATTCCAACCAACAGCCAGTCCACCCGACCTTCCTCTAACATCCAGCGACTCAAATGACCAACCTGGCAACCAGCCTTCCAATCTAACTTTGACCACAGTTCCTTCACCTAACGTCTCTTGAAGCAGAATAATATCCGGGCTCTCCAGCACAATAATTCTTCGGAAAGCATATTTCTTAAGGGGTCCTGCCAAGCCCCTACAATTGAAGGACATAATCTTCATAACATACCAGCCTTCAGGGATTTGCTTGCTCTAAGCGCCCTGTCAATCGAAATCTGTCTCCCATCATGTACCTCAATCATAGCTCGGTCCTGTGCTTTCGCCAGAAGAGAGATTCTGCCCCTGCCTCGGGCTGAAAGAGATTTAACCCTCCCAAACCCACCTGCACCCTTTTTTGCACTAGATCTCAGGTTATAGCCAGTGACCAAGGGGGCAGTGAGTCCCAAAGGGGCCAATAGCTCGTCACCTTGTTCAAAAACAGTAGTAGCCTTCTCTTGGAGAGCTGGCAAAGTAGAAAGTGCAGGAACAGCAGTGGTTAATATACCCCAATCTTCTGACTGAGCCTCAACTGAAGTCGATGCCAAATTAAGTGAAAAGTTGATATTTGGGGAGAATGGGAAGGAACCCATTAGTGAAGAATTCAGCAGAATTAAAACTTCTTTCAACATACCATCGTTCTGCAAGTTAAAATCTGCACCATAGTGACGACTGTGGACCTTTATGGCAGCCTGTCCGCAATCAGAAATCTGAGAAGGTGACTTCTGCCCTGTGAAAAGACCAGACTCAGCACCCAAAACAGAGTCCGCTCCCAACTCCTGGCTACCTAACACACCTTGAGAATTTGGTGAAATTGCATCATGGAGCAGAAAATTTGTGGAAGCTGAAGATGGCATTGACTGCGTTATGGGAGAGCCTGGGCCAGCTCCTTCCAAAATAGGATCCTCCACTGGTCGACTAGAACCCCGACTTTTGACATTTCGAAGTGAAAGGCCACATTCCTTGGCTGGGTGTCCATAAGCATGACACCGACGGCACCTAAATGGGACATTCTCATAATCAAGAATCTGCTTAATGTCAAATCTCCCCCACCGAAGATTCAGAGATTCAGCAAGACATTCTCTGATGTTAGTCATGACAAGAATTCTAGCTACCCGCCTGTGATTTGTCTTGTGAAAGGAGAGGTCTGCCTCTAAAAAATCCCCAATCGTATTGCCTATACCTCGGAGATGTTCCTCAGTCCAATAATGTAAGGGCAGGCCAGGAAAACGAACCCATACAGGGACCGAATCCACCCTCTCCCTGCTAGCATCAAAGAGTGGATGCCAAGGTTTTAGAAGCAATGGAGAGTGATCAACAACCCAGCACCGATGCATCACCCACTGGACATGGTCAGAGTGCAGAAAGTTGAAGGCAAACCACCCTTTAGAGAGAGATACTACCTCAGGCACATAACTAAGAGCATCTTTCCATTGCATATCAGCCCATGCTACAGCAGTCTTCAGTATGACAGACCTCCCCACAACCCTGCCAACAAGTGTTCTGCTTGCCATTTGAGACACCTGTTCCCAACCAATGTCCTCCCCCAAAACATAGTTGTATTCAGCTCTTTTAATCTTGATCCAGTTCTTCTTTCTTCTCCCCTTCTTCAAAGCTCCTGCCTCCTTAACCCTGTTTGAATCCGAATCTTTAAAACCTTCAGAAAAATGATGTCCACTCTGTTCTTCCCAGCTGAAGTGGGTATGTTCTTCCCTATCCCCGGAATCTTCCACCCTACGAATCAGATGCACAGAGGGATCCTGACCATTCCCAGAGTCAAGTGTTCTCTGATGTCTACCCACTCCCTTCTCTTCCGCATTCAAACAATGCTCTTCTGCATTTAAACATTGTTGCACGCCCTTCCCATGAAAAACCGAGCTGTTGACTAATGCCGCGCTCCAAGCGCCTGTCAGTCTGCCTCCCTCCCTTCCATATTTACCACCTTCGATCTGTAAGGGCAAATGACAGCCGACCGGGAGAGAACAGGCCTCCACGTGACCTGTTGAAAACGTCCCAAACTGTACACCCTTCAAGGTTTGTTCTCCGTTTGTGAAGACGCATAAATCCTGAACTAACTCCTTCGCTGGCCATGTCTGTTCATCGGTAACAGAGAACTGCCCTTCTCCGTTCAAAAACTGCATTCTCCCACCCAAACTCACTGCGCTCCCGGCTTCGGCCTCCAAAAAAAAAAAAAAAAAAAAAAAAAAAAAGAACTTATGACTTAGCAGAGAATTGTGCTAATAGGAGGAATTTTGGGAACTTATAAGGTGCAAGCTCACATCCATATATTCTTATTTATGTGTAATTATGGTAAAGATACGAGTCTCCTATTTTAGTTTGATATGATAACTGCAAGAATTTCCTGATTTCTTCACTGATTCTTGGCTCTGAATTGCTGTTGAGAAGGCTGAGTGTTGGATGTACAAAAAATTCTATGAATTGTTTGTATGAGTATTCTTTCTGCTCTTTCATCACCATTGTAGTCCATAAGATCAAATATTGTTGATTTCCCTCTTCATCCAACTTCTGCAATGCAAACTTGAACCTGTCTCCCTGAAAATATAAAAACAAATATACTAAAACATAGGCATATTTAAATACCTCCTCAGTGTGGAACTTGAAAAACTTTTCATGAATGGAATCTGCAAGGAATTGGCTAAAGTTGAATAATATAGAAGGTTTCGAATTTATGGAGAAAATGGATAGGAAACCTATAATAGACTCATCTTCCCACTGATCTGAGTAATAACCAAGGAGGTAGGAGATGGCTGTAATGATCTGCTTAGTTCTCTCAAGGAAAATGGAAGATGAATAGGGTGGGTTCTTCTTAGGTAGTTGGGCATCTTCAGCCAGAAAAATCTCAAGGGTTTTAGCCCTTTTTGTGAAATCCAACCTCTGATATAATTCAATGAGAGCTTCTTGAGGGAAAGGAGTAGCATTTTCTGTGATAGGGTCTTGCATCATTTGGTCTATGGTCTGGGAAGTTATGGTGATTAAAATCTCTCCTCAAGGGTCAATTATAAATTTATGACTAGGTGCATAACAAGATTGACACTTCTCGATGAATTCAGGGGCACTGTGAGTGTGGGGAAAGATAAAATGGGGAAAATTGGATTCCCATTGAAATTATACCTACTCTTTAACTTTCATTTCTTTTTCTAAGCTAAAATTTTTTCATCTCTTTACTTAGGGTACATTTAAGTTAGCAGACCCACATATCCTTTTTTTTATAACAATATAACCTACTCTATAACTTATTCCTCCTATTGATTCAGATTAAATGCTGAATCAATCTCATTTTCTACCTAATTACTGATTTTTCAAGATTAAACTGTTTGACAAATCTTTATTTGCTAAACTAATTAACATGAAATTCACACTTGTTCCATCATGATTAAGCTGCATGATTGGAACAAAATCTATTCATTGTGGCATTTTAAAACAAGCTGCACACAATATTATTTGATTTTGACATAAAGGAAACTATTTTTAGCAGTAATGGCATTTAAATTTGCAGCACTTCCAATATTATTTCTATTTTTCTTTTGTGGGGTTTTATTATCTATTATTATTTTTCCTCATTTTATTTCTTTTTGTCTTTTCTTCATATTCATTTTATTTTTGACATACCATCTTTTTATTTTCTTTATATATACTTTTTTTGGAAATCATTTGCAAATTGGAAATTATTTACAATGTAAGATTACAAATATGAAATACTTAATCACCTTGAGATCCTATAAAATATAGGACCCTAATAGTGGCTCTAGCTGGGGGATGACACTCTCCTTGTGAGGTGTCAAGAACCACAAAATTTTGGCTTTCGCAAATCCCAATCCATGGAAACTGAAACTGAAATTACAACTGAACTCCGTACTGCAAACTGTAAAAATAAAAATTCTGCCCACTGAAAATATGAATGCTGAAAGGATGCTTACCTAGTAAGTTGATTTATGTATATATAGTCCTATTATAACAATGAATGTCTAATTTCAATCAATGTAAAATATCTAGTATATCCAATCAAAAATATGATCTAGTACTTGGGCTCCTTTACTTCCTTTCACAAAACTCAGAGCTGGAATTTGTAAAGACACTAGACACTGACTGTAAGTTTGATATTCAAAACAATGAGCTATGAGATCATGAAAAACATGCCAAGTACTGGAAATTAATTGGGATTCTGCAGTGAAAAACTTGTCCATATAGAAAGCAATGGAATCATGAAATTTATGTCCTATTTCTTGATGTTCAAAGTTTTCTACAAATCCATGATCATAATTGAGTATTTCACATATACTTTATATATCCCCATACCTTTTCAGGCAGGAGTTATCAGATTCATTGCCAAAACAATCCTCGATTTCAACATCAAAATACAACACTATTGCTTCTTGTTCTGGAGGAAGGAGGTTTTCCAAGACATATGTACTAAGTTTTAAGTGATCCAAGAGACTGTAAATATGTTCTAGATAGTCTTCCTTCCATGAAAATAAAACTTTATATTTATCCTTAACTTCATGCTAGATTAACCCACAATTGTCCTGAGATAATTGTACATTTCCAGACAAGCCTTGTAATGATATTTCTGTTGAGCATGACAATGGAAATGCCTGCATGATGAAACTTTCATCCTCTTGATCTTGAAGCTCATAGTTAGCTGATAGATACAAACTTTGATTGCACAAATCATCCAACACATTAGCTATTGGATCATGAAAAACTTGGAAATACTGCTGCAACCTATTATATGTTGGTTCCAATGAAACCTCATAAATTTTTACAGGTTGCTCATTCTCTATTTCAGATCTATTGTGGAAACTTTCCTTAAAAAACTGAAATGTTTCAAAACATAAAGGTAAAGAATTTCTTTGTTTCATTTGATCATGTAATTTAATGGAACTTGATGGATGCAATTCTGAAACTAAGGAATTTTGATCAAGAGTTTCATTTTCCTCTTTGTTGTCAACATCAACACATAAGGACCTATGAATTGGAATGAAGTAAAATATAACGGGATAAATCCTTCATTTACTTCAGAACTTTCTACATTTTGTTCATCACTGTCATCACATATATACCTAGCCTAATTATTGCCTTTCTGTTGCTTAAACTGAACTTTCTCCTTATACAAACGAACTATTGATTTCTTTACACAGTTAGCTTCAATTTGGGGGACATAATCATCTTTGTATTGATCAAAATTTGGCACATTATCAAAAGAAGGAATGTCATTAAGCATACATATATGATCATTAGATTTATTCTCTTCCATATGATCTGTAAATATAATTTCTTTATTGTCTCTTAATGCATACCTAAGGAAATTATTAGATTTATGACATCTGGGATAGGAACGAAAATGTTTCAAATCAACAACTTGATTTTCTTCAATCAGTGAGGCATGGTCCTGAAAAACATATTCATTTCTCCTGATTGTCTTTTGCATATTCTCTTCCAAAATTTTAAGCTTTACCTCTAATGATGTAGAGTGCTTTGCATATGTGCTCTCCCTCTTTTCTGCCTTTATCTTTGCCCTTATGATCAGAAGATTAGCTTCTACATCTATTGCACTGTTCTACATTTTTTCAAGTGTTGTAAGGTTCCTTCCTCTCAGCTGAAACTCCATTTCTAGATGAAAATATTTTGGATAATGTAATAGAGCTGAGCTAAGAATAGGTATTACATTAGCTGGCATCGAGTAATAGGATTGATTAAATCTGGTAGAAAATTGTTGTACTATCTCTCCTGGATGTCTTTTCAGCTAGTTATACTCTTCTAGAATCAGGAAAAGGTTCACTCTGATTACCCACTTGTCAAGGAAAAATTTTGTGAACTGCTGGAAATTTGAGATTCCTGCAGTAGGTAGGTTCTTGAACCAACTCTTGACTTTGCCTTACAAAGAAAGAGCAAAAAAAACAATACTAAAATTCTCTTCATTAACTTCAAAAAGGTCAAGAAAATTTTCAAAACCCTGAATGTGTTTCTCAATAGTGATGTTACCATATTCTCCATCAAATCTGGGAAGATATTTATAGTAATTTTTAGGGAAATCGTGGAGGATAGGAGGTAAGATGAGTAGTTTGTATCTGTCTGGAACTTTACAAGGTATAGGAGTATGTATAGAAGTTGAAAAATTAGTCTTGATCACTTGAGGCTTATTAAGCAGAGGATGATCATCATGAGATTCAGAAGAAAGTTATTTATATAGATCGAAGGAGTAGGGAGAATTTACATTTACAATTTTCAAAGTAGAGTAATTAAATACTGGTCTAGGATCTTTTCTAAAATACAATATACATTGGAAAACCTTCTTGATGACAAAGAACATGATGCCTTCGATGAAAACCCAAGTTAAATACTTGATATTCCCATGTTTTCCTTTCATGTTTATGCTAGTAAGGTTTATTCCTCCAGTGGAGTCTTGGATTGGATTTTGAAATTATTTTGGACTTGCCAGGTGGACGATTTTAGCCTTTTTGTGCTTGATCACTGTCCGCCATCATTGGTCAGATCCGATTCTTGTATAATCATTCCTGAGGAACATGTTCTTCCCCAGTATGGTCGCCACAATGTTATCGCTCCATAATTTATCAAGGCAAAGGGAAGAGACCCAGAGGTAACATAAAAATCACTTTGGAAGTTGGGATCTAGCCCTTCTAGCTTCAAAGAGGGATCTCTATGTAAAATTTAGCTTTATTTACTTGGAAAATTTAGGCTAGTTATGGCTATACTTGGTTTTTTGGTTTTTGAATTGTTTTGGTTGGAAAAACAAGGGAAGGAAATTGGGCAATGGAGTCAAAGAGGCTTGGGGTGATCAATTTGCAGAAGTATCAAGCTTGAGTGAAATAGGGCAAGCTAGGTTACATTAAATGTATTCTTTTAGATTTTTAAATGAGTTATGGAAGTGGAAGAAATATGGAATTCAGTAGAGATTGAAAAGAAATTAAGTATTCTTCAATATGAATTTAGTGGAAAACATATAAATTGTAAAAGAAACGAGAATAATGTGTTATGATTAACATGTTATATTCATCACACTTTCAGTTTTACAATTAATAATTTCTGATAAATAGAGAAAAGGGAAAAACAATGGAAAACACAGAAACAATAGAAACACTTCACCATTGATTACACCACATGAATCCTGAAACAACTGGTCTTGTATTAATTTCAAAATGGTCACTTGAACTCAGTGAACAAATTTACAATGAATGGTAGTCTTCCTTATTACAAATCCCAACCTCTATTACTTCAAATGATGAAGTGTTTATATAAATTCTAAACTAAAATTTACAAAATTGATTACAATAAATGTTGTCTCAATAGACAGGGTATTATTAGCCTTAAATCTAATAATAAACTTTAACTCTTACAAAAAATAGGCTCGATGTGGCTGATCTGGCTTTCTGGCACTATTTTTAAGGAATCAATTGATGAGTAAGCCTATTAGTAGGCTGCACTGACTGTAATGTTGTCTGATGTGTTGCCCTGTGAGCTGGTTGTAGATGATTGTTCTTTGTTACATTTTACACTTGGAACTCAGTTAAATTATCCCATCGAAATCCAATTGAAATAACAGGAGTAGAAGAAATCAGAGAAGAAATCTGAGAAAAACCGCTGAGTGCACTGACATGTTGCTCCTTTTACTACTGATTTGTTTCTTCATGTTTTTGGTTCTTAAATAACCATGTATTTTTATTAAATACAACCTCCAATAATTGCTGATATATGGAAGATCTGGGTCCATTATAAGCTTGAACGGTTACGCCAGATAGTCATTGAATGTACTAATTTTTTTTTGGCTACGCATCAACATGAAAGTGGATGATCCAAAATGGATTCAGTTTTTCCTCCAAATTAAAGTCTTCAAATGTGGATGAAAATAGGATCAAGTTGAAGTGCTCGTCGACAGGATTCCAATGGTGTGAACGACGCGTAAAACCGAGTTCGTATGACGAAGTTGTGGCTAGTCAAATTTTATGAAAAATTAGGGAAAAATGACAAAAATTCAATGTCGAAGTCAACAGTCAAAGTCAACAATCAACGGTCAGGATGATGTCAGCAAGATACGTGTCATCTTGGGAATATGCCACATGTCTAGGGTGATGTCAGCAGGATCAATGACGTGTCAGACTTTTATTGGACAAAATGGGCCAATCCGGGGCTGACACGTGGCAACCCGGATTTTGCTCAATATGGCCTCATTTCCAGAAATTTGGGGATCAGTGAGGATCGAACCCCCAACCTCCCGAAATGCTAAGTTTTCATCGGAGTTCATTCACCGGAAAGCTACCATATCGTTTTGTATTAAATATGAAGATATTGTATTTATTGGAAATGGGTTTGTTACTGTTGGAAAAGGTCCAGACGGTTGGGGTCAACCCCACGACCGCCGAAACCTTATTAATATATATTTAAAGTGCCGCTGTATAAAATTTATATATTTCCATATATATGACAATGGATGGGATATGGAACATAACCTATGGAACTTTATAGTGCTGCATATATATTAAATATATATGTTACCATATATATTAACACAACTGCCGAAGGTGAGAGGGAAGGGTCTGGCGGGGGTTTGACCTGCCGACCTTCCAAAACTATTTAAACAACGCCTTCACAATGGAGCAGAGGACTAATTCGCCTACGATGGAGCTTGTGATACAAGCCACCAAAACGTTATTTGTATTCAGCGTAGAGCCAAACCAGCCCAAACCACTAGTGCGTGGACCGAGGCAGTTTTGTGTAGAGAAGGTGGTTTTTGTGTAGGAAAAGTGGTTTTTTGAAATCCAAAGGTGGTTTTGAATTTCTCCAAGGGGTTTGGAGGTCACAGTGGCAGAATATAGGCAAGTTTATACTTGTTTTTCTCGAAATTTCGAGCCGGTCGCAATGGTGAGGTCCATTTTCTCATTTGAGTTTCTGTTTTTGAGCTCATACTTGTAAAAGCATTTTGAAGACAAAATAAAGCAGTCAACACTGGAAGCTAAGGACCTGGAGACGTAGCCAGGAAGTCTGGTGAACTCTGTTATTAAATTCTTGCTATGTTGATGTGTTTGAGTGTGTTTTCATTTGCTTATGTCGTTTATGTTATTTGAAATATTATTGATCTATTACACTAAGTAACATAAGTTGCTCACATAGACGTCAATAATAACTTTTTAATAAATCAGATCAAGTGGTATCAGAGCTTCAGGTTAATTTTTAAAGGTTTGACAATGTCATGTGAAGATTTGAATGCTTACTAAGTAAAAGTTCAAATGAGGAGAAGGAGAACTTGTTGAAGCAAATATAGAGATTGGAAGGGTATTTTCAAAAAAGAAGATGACGAAAGAAAACATATTGGGAACAGAAGCGCAATTCATGGACAACTTCATGAAAATACATGCGATGGTAGAAGAGATGTATAAAGAGTTTAAAAAGGGAAAAGGTGAAGGCACTTCATCACCTAAACCAGACAAAGAATCAGGGGAAAAGCCTCTTTCATTATTTCCACCATCTCCTCCATCATCACCATCATCGTCATCATTGTCCTCTTCTCATTAATCTAGTTCTTCTAAAAATAAGAAGAAGAAGAAATCCTCTTTGATAAAATTAGATGTAAAATTTGATTTTTCGATTTATGATGGTGAGATTAAAACTGAAAAAACTTGATAATTGGATAAGACAAATTGAAGTTTATTGCAGGGTACAAAAATTTGTTTCAGAACGAAAGAATATCCAGCTTGCTAGCCTTTGTCTTGGAGGAACCACACTTGTATGGTGGGAAGGCAAGACACAAGTAGATCTCAAAAAACATGGTAAAATCATTTCGACATGGAATGAATTTGTTTCTACTATTAAAAAACAATTTTATCCTTTGGCTTATATGCAACAAGCTATGATGAGTTGACAAACATTGTGTTAGTTAAAGGGTGTTACACAACATTTTTTCACTGTCCCTGCAATCCCCATCTCGCCCATTGGAGGGTCATTTTTGTGATCAATAAGCAGTGTCATGCCTTGCAAAGACCATCATTTTATCCCTTTACATGAGAGTAACATTCCTTCTGTTAACAATTCCCTGAGCAGAGACTCAAAAACCCTTGTTTTTGCCTTGGTGCGGGTAGTCAGTTATGCCCTCACGCCAAAGAGGAAGATTAACACTGGGCCTTGTGCCAGCTGGCACTCTGTCCCAGTTTTTCATCCATGCCAAGCTATTTATGGAATGTTTTTTAAAAATAGAGGCAAATATTCCACTCCAACCACCTCCAGGATGAGTCATTGGGAGTGGCTAAAATGATAAAGCATAGACTACCTCCTTTAGGTTTATGGTTTCCACCTCTTATTTGAACTCCCTAAAGGATAGGCCTCCCTCCCACCTTTGTAGGGATCCTAACCTCCTCCTTTTCCTCTATAAAAGAAGCTCTCTCTCTTAGAAAAAGCTAGTTGAACTTGGAGAATTAAACATACTATAGTTGAATGGCTAGAGATGATAGAATAAGAAGGAATTACGTTGAGGAAGCTTGATTCCGTGACTTCTGAGAGAGCTTGAGTCCATGCCTTCTTCTCGTCCGAATTCTCTGACGAGCATCTAAGATGCGCTTCACCTGAACCCCATTGGAGGAGACTACGATGTCAATGCATTGGTTGTAACTCTTCCTTCTATTCATTTATACACATGACTACTGTTTGGTTCCACTTTTGTGTTACGAATTTTGTTTAATGCAATATTTTTAGCCCTCTTTGACTGGCTAATAGTTATGAATGAAATGTTGTTATCTTGTATGCTGTTCTTGTTTCTTGTTCTATGTGCAAGTATCCAAGCGTAATGGCGGAAGGATTGTGACTTTCCGACGTAGGAGCGAGAGGCCACCACCACTACAGCAACGACGATAACGTTGGACTCCAGGTAGGTCGATCTACTGTGTCTTTTGTTCATTCAATAATTAGGAAGCAACACTTTGGCATGTCCCTTTGTTTCTAGACCCACTCTAGGGCTAGAGGGATCGTCTCTGTCCACATAGAGGATTTACCTGCTTAACAAAGGGTAAAAGTGTGAAAAGTTACACTCAAGAATTTCGTAAAAGAGCTTTGAAACTAGGCATATCATTGGACTCACCAGAAACATTATTTAATTACATTGGTGGCTTACATAGTTATTTGAGGCATACCATATTGATGTTTAATCTAACTAGCTTAGATGATGTATCAGTTCAAGAAACTCGTCTAGAAGCTAGGGGTAAAAATGTATCTCATGATGTGGGAAAGTCATCTAAATCTACTGAAATCAAGAATAAAGAAAAGAAGAAACAAAAATGGAAGGAAAGGAAAGCAAACACTGTAAAGAAAGAAAAGCCTACATGCACTCATTGTAAGTAATAAGGACATGATGAGGCACACTACTAGGCACTGCATCCAGAATTGAAGCCTAAGAAGTTTGGAAATAAAGAGTGAAAGAATGCTGCTACTATGCAAAAGTACTTGGGATCAAACTCAGGGGACGAAACAACAATTACAGCCACAGGTATAAAAGGTAAAAATTCTCAAGCATCTACAAGTACTTCTTTGCATTCTGTTGATAATGAAAATGATGAGAGGAAAAGAAATGAGCTATTTCATATTAGAGTCATTTCCAAGCATACTAAAATTGATACTCTGTTTGATAGTGGCTCTCAAGTTAATTTGATTGCTGAATCAATTGTAAAGAAATTGGGTATTGAAACAAAACCTCATAAAAAGCCATACCCATTGGGTTGGGTCTGTGGTAAAACTAAAATATAGGTTACGAAACAAGGAAAACTTTGTTTTGCAATTGGATCAGAGTTTGTAGATGAGGTTGAATTAGATATAGTCCCATTGGATATAATAATGTGGAATTGTACTAGGGAGTCCGTACTTGTATGATAGAGATGTTGTCTTCTATCGAAGGGAAAATAAGTATCAACTCACTAAAGATGAAATCGAATATGAATTAAGAGCTCATAAACTCAAAGATAACTACTCTCTCATAAATTCAGGATAGATGAAAAGAATTATAAATTCAAGTAAACAATTTTTACTTATGATTGTAAAAGCAAAGGATCTTGATAAATCCGATGCTTTTCAAGGCTGTAATCCTAAATAAAAAGCATATTTGGCTAAAGTTATTTCTGATTATGATATTCTGTTTCAAAAGCCTAAAGGGATTCCTCCCAAGCGACAGATATAACATGAGATTTATTTGCAGTCGGATGCTCCTCTTCCTAACATTGGAATGTACAGGTTATCAGTGCTAGAGAATGCATAAATAAAGAAGCAGGTACAGGAATTTCTCGATCAAGGGTTTATTTGACCAAACACTTTACCATGTGGATCACCTATTGTGTTGGTACGTAAGAAAGATGGTTCATGGAGAACGTGCATTGATTTCTGAGCATTAAATAAAATAACAATAAAGAATCGTTATCCTCTTCCTCGCATTGACGATTTATTAGATCAGTTTAAATATGCAGTTTACTTCACTAAGTTAGACTTGCGAAGCTGCTACCATCATATCAGGGTTTCAGAACAAGATGTATGGAAGACTGCTTTCAAAATAGAGCAAGGACTCTATGAATGGATGGTTATACCTTTTGGCTTGACCAATGCTCCAACTACATTCATGTGTGTCATGAATGATGTTTTTCGGCCATTTATTGATGATTTTGTAATAGTCTACTTAGATGATATTCTTATTTTTAGTAAGACATGGGATGAACATATAAATCATGTAAAGCAGGTTTTAGATGTGTTAAAAAGAGAAAATCTCTATGTAAAACTGTTAAAATGTGAATTTGGCAGGACATCTTTAAATTACTTGGGTTATATTGTAGGGGGTGGTGAATTGAAGATAGATCCCTCTAAGGTCGAAGTCATTGTAAATTGGCCTAAGCCCAATACTGCTACAGAAGTTAGAAGTTTATTTGGGGCAACACAATACTGGAGAAAGTTTATTGCTAACTTTTCTTTGATTGTAGTTCCTCTACATGCTTTGACAAGTGTGAAATAGGTGTTTCAGTTGGGAGGCAAACAATAGAAAGCCTTTGACACATTGAAAGAAAGGATCAGTACAATGCCAGTACTAGCACTGCCAGATCTTCAACAACCATTTGAGATCGAGATAGATGAAAATGAATATGCCATTGGGGCAGTGTTGATGCAGCACAAAAAGCCTATATGCTTTCATTCTGAGACATTCACATCAACAATAGCTAACTATCCTACATACGATAAGGAATTATATGCATTAGTACATAGTGTTAAAAAGTGTAAACATTACATAATGGGAAAAGAAACAACCATACATACATATCATAAACCACTATAATATTTACACTCATAAACTGAATTGCAACAATCAAGACACTATCGTTGGATGGGTCTCTTACAACAATTTCATCTTGTAATCAGATATAAGAAAGGCATACATAATAAGGTTGTAGACATGTTATCAAAACCAATCATATATGCATCCACAATTCTTAAGCATAATCCAGTAATGCACGAAAGCTATATTGAACAATATGCTCAAGACACAAATTTTAAGGATGTATAGGCAACTTTAAGTCATGGCAAGCAGGTAGAAGAATTGGATTATT
Source organism: Pinus albicaulis (assembly GCA_034641835.2). Lineage (NCBI taxonomy): Eukaryota > Viridiplantae > Streptophyta > Pinopsida > Pinales > Pinaceae > Pinus > Pinus albicaulis. The sequence goes on along the minus strand of CM076575.1, from coordinate 510,388,332 downwards.
TCATAAAGGACAAACTCTTATATCATTTGGTAAAATTATGCATTCAACAAACTGAAAGAGTTAATGTGATTCAAGAAGCACATACTTCTCTAATTTCAGGTCACTTTGGTGTAAGTAAAAAAATTGCACAATTACAAATATTCTGCTATTGGCCACAAATGAATGAAACAATTTCAAGATATATTAAAGGATGTACTATGTGTGCTATAAGAAAGCCAAGTAACAAAAAAATAGGCTTGTATAATCCACTTCCAATTACTTCTCGTCCTTGGGAAATTTTATCCATGGATTTTGTTGGGGGATTGCCAATGTCTAGAAAAGGTCATGATTATTTGTATGTAGTTGTGGATAGGTTTAGTAAGATGTGTATTTTGACACCATGTATTAAACATGTCACAGCTGAACAAAATGCAAAGTTGTTCTTTCAAAATGTATGGGTTCATTTTGGGTTACCCACCTCTATTGTATCTGATCGAGATTCTCGATTTGTCGGGAAATTTTGTTCAAGTTTATGGGAACTCATGGACACAAAGTTAAAGAAGAGCACGACATTTCATATGCAAACTGATGGCTAGAATGAAGTGGTAAACATGACAATGGCATAGTTTCTTTGAGGTTATTGCAACAAGAATCCTAAGCTTTGGGATGAGCATTTGTGTTATTTACAACATGCTTACAACCATGCAAAACATTCTTCTACTCAAAGATCTCCATTTGAGACTTGTTTTGGTTTTGTACCAAAGTCTCCCTTGGATTTTGTCTTTGGTAAAGACATAGTAGTTGATGGACACAACGATGTGGACAGAACAACCAAGTTCATTGAACATATCCAAGAAATTCACCAGGCAGTATAGGAACAACTAGAAAAGAGCCAAGAAAAGTATAAAGCGAGGCATGACAAGCATCGAGTTGAGCATATTTTTCAAGTTGGTGATCAAGTCTGGTTATACATCAGCAAAGAAAGACTTCAAGGGGAAGGTAAAAAGTTGAAACTAATTAGATATGGTCCTTTCAAAATTCTTGAAAAAATTGGTGAGAATGCTTTCCACCTAGATCTACCAGTTTATATGCAGATTTATTCTATCGTAAATGTTGAAAACTTGCGATTGTATGAGCCTTTATTGATTGAAGATCTAGAAGAGAAAATTCAAGTACCTTCCATCGAAGAGTTTTCACCAGAGTATCTCAATGAGTTGCAGGAGGACACAATTCTCGCTAGGAGGATAAGGACTTCACGACGAGGAGATGTTGAGTATCTTCGAGTTGGGTTTAAAGGTACAATTCCAAGTAAATCACAATGGATAGAGATTGGAAAAGTGAAGGAAACATATTCTCACTTACTCGACAGTTAAAACCAACTTTTGGTGGTCCAAAATCTTCCAGTGGGGAGGAGTGATCCAAAATGGATTCAATTTTGCCTCCAAATCAAACTATTCAAATGAATATGAAAATAGGATCGAGTTTAAGTGCTCATCAATAGGATTCCAATGGTGTGAATGGTGTGTAAAACTGTGTTCGTATGAAGTTGTGGCCAGTCAAGTTTTATGACAAATTGGGGCAAAATGAAAAAAATTCAAAGTCAAAGTCAACGGTCAACGGTTAGGATGATGTCAGCAGGATCGATGACGTGTCAGAGTTTGATTGGACAGAATGGGCCAATCAAGGGCTGACATGTGGCAGCCCAGATTTTGTCCAATATGGCCTCATTTCCAAAAATTTGGGGATTAGGGAGGATCGAATCCCTGACCTCCCGGAATGCTAAGTTTTCGTCGGAGTTCGTTCACCGGAAATCTACCATATCGTTTGGTATTAAATACAAAGATATTGCATTTATTGGCGATGGGTTTGTTACCGCCAGAAAAGGTTCGAATGGTCAGGGTCAACCCCACGACTGCTGGAACCTTATTAATATATATTTAAGGCACATATGTATAACATTTATATATTTCCATATATATGACAATGGACGGGATATGGAACGTAATCGCCGAAACCTTATAGCGCTGCATATATATTAAATATATATGTTACCATATATATTAACACAACCGCTAGAGGTGAGACGGAATGGTCGGGCAGGGTTTTGACCAACTGACCTCCCAAAACTATTTAAACAAAGCCTTCACGATGGAGCAGAGGACCAATTCGCCTACGGTGGAGCTTGTGATACAAGCCACCGAAATGTTATTTGTATTTAGCGCAGAGCTGAACCAACCCAAACCACCAACGCACGGACCGAGGTATTTTTGTGTAGAGAAGGTGTTTTTTGTGTAGGAAAAGTGGTTTTCTGAAATGCAGAGGTGGTTTTGAATTTCTCCAGGGGGTCTAGAGGTCACAGTGTCAAAATACAGGCAAGTTTATACTTGTTTTTCTCAAAATCTCGAGTCGGTCGCAATGGTGAGGTCCATTTTCTTATTTGAGTTTCTGTTTTTTAGCTCATACCTATAAAAGCATTTTGAAGACAAAATAAATTAGTCAACACTGGAAGCTAAGGACCTTGAGACATAGCCAGGAAGTCTGGTGAACTCCGTTATTAAATTATTGCTGTGTTGATGTGTTGATGTGTTTGAATGTGTTTTCATTTGCTTATGTCGTTTATGTTATTTGAAATATTATCAATATATTGCACTAAGTAACATAAGCTGCTTACATAGACGTCAATAATACCTTTTTAATAAATCAGATCAGTGGAGGGGAGTGCACAGGAATAGAATGGTAAGCAGGAGACGTGGTAGTGGGGGAATGAAGTGAAGAGAAGAAAAAAATGGTGGGAAAGGAGGGGGGTTGAGATGGTTTGTGGTATTGAAAGGGGTGGGTGAAAAATGATAATAGACTGACACATTGATGTGGGGCCAGCGGGAGAAAAACACTTTTTTTTCGCAGACTAGTGGAGTGAAGTGAATGCATTATTGGGGGCAGAATTTGCGATGCGATATATCGCAATTGAAATATTGTAATTGTAGATTTCTATCACATCGAGTATCACAATGGGTATCACAATCACAATTGCAAGAGGATATCAAAATCGGGTATCGGAGCAGGCAACAAGACATGGTAACAAATAACCTGCGATTGTGATATGACATGGAAGTAAGGCAGGTCCTACTAATATATTGCATCGGGGTTCAGAGAAAGAAAAAAAAGTAAGAAAGTAATTTTAGGATTATGATAGCGATAAGCGGTAAGGTGGAAAGATTAACAGGACAGGACAAGTGAATACATTATCGCAATCACAAATTGGGAGCGGGCAAGTGAAAGTGGTAAGGCGAGTGGAACTACGATTATGTGATATGCGATAAGTGACGTGGCAGAGCTGTGAGTCCTACCAAATATTATATAATAATATTTCATTCATGAGCAGAGTTTTCTATTGAGGTAATGTAATGCGATTGCACTATTATATATGATATGGATGTTGGGGCGGATTTTTCCTTTGTTTATCATTTTTTCGGAATTTTTAAAACCAAAGGAAAAAAGGTTAGGCTTTGAAGTTTTTTTAAAGGGTTTTTCAAGAATAAAACACTGCAATGGTATAAAAGTCGAACTTTAAGAAGTGAAACACGAGTTTTTTGAAGGATAGAAAAAATATTTTTTTAATGGGATGTGAGGCTTAGGTTCTATTCTAAAAGCTAGAAATTAATAAAAAATGAACTTATGACTTAGCAGAGAATTGTGATAACAGGAGGAATTTTGGGAGCTTATAAGGGACAAGCTCACATCCATATATTCTTATTTCTGTGTAATTCTGGTAAAGATAATTGCAAGAATTTCTTGATTTCTGCACTGATTCTTGGCTCTGAATTGCTGCTGAGAAGACTGAGTGCTGGATGTACAAACAGTTCTATGAACTATTTGTATGAGTATTCTGTCTACTCTTTCATCACCATTGTAGTCCAGAAGATGACAGATTGTTGATTTCCCTCTTCATCCAACTTCTGCAATGCAAACTTGAACCTGTCTCCCTGAAAATATAAAATAAATATACTAAAACAAAGGCATATTTAAATACCTCCTTAGTGTGGAACTTGACAAATTGCTCATGAATGGAATCTGCAAGGAATTGGCTAAAGTTGAATAAGATAGAAGGTTTGGAATCTATGGAGAAAATGGAGAGGAAACCTATAATAGCCTCATCTTCCCACAGATCTGAGTAATAAACAAGGAGGTAGGAGATGACTGTAATGATCTTCTTAGTTCTCTTAGGGAAAATGGAAGATGAATAGGGTGGGTTCTTCCTAGGTAGTTGGGCATCTTCAGCCAGAAAAAGCTCAAGGGTTTTAGCCCTTTTTTGCGAAATCCAACTTCTAATATAATTCAATGAGAGCTTCTTGAGAGAAAGGAGTAGCATTTTCTGTGATAGGAACCTGCATCATTTGGTCTATAGTCTAGGCAGTTATGGTGATTAAAATTATAACAATATAACCTACTCTATCACTTATTCCTCCTATTGATTTAGATTAAATTGTTGAATCAATCTCATTTTCTACCTAACTACCAATTTGTCAAGATTAAACTGTTTGACAAATATTTATTTGCGAAACTAATTAACATGAAATTCACACTTGTTCCATCTTGATTAAGCTGTATGATTGGAACAAAATCTATTCATTGTGGCATTTTAAGACAAGCTGCACACAATCTTATTGGAGTTTGACATAAAGGAAACTATTTTCAGCAGTAGTGGCATTTAAATTTGCAGCACTTTCAACATTATTTCTATTTTTCTTTTGTGGGGTTTTATTCTCTTTTATTCAATTTTCTCATTTTATTTCTTTTTGTCTTTTCTTCATATTCATTTTCTTTTTGACATACCCTCTTTTGATTTTCTTTTATATATACTTTTTTGGAAATCATTTGCAAATTGAAAATTATTTAGAATGTAAGATTACAAATATGAAATACTCAATCACCTTGAAATCCTATAAAATATAGGACCCTAACACTTCCCATATGAGCTTCGGAAACTAAAGCACTCACACAACCACCTCCTTATTTAAACTCTAATCCCATATTTTAGGCAAATATTCATATGAGCAATTGATATGGTAAAATAATAATGAATTATACAAGGAAAATTTTAGGGGCTAAATTTCACAAATGCGTTAATCTTTATTTTTATCCCAAAAAAGATTTGCTAATTTCATTTTTCTTTAGAAACGATTAGCTCTTTTACTTTAGAAATATCTAAAATTTTATAGAGACTATATAAAATCTTTAGAAATTTAAATATTTTTACAAAAACATCCCTAAACATTTTATAGCTTGCATATTAACCACTAATTTTATATTTTTTCTTTAAAAGCTTCCCTAAAATCATAATAAGACAATCATATTATTACAAAATTGATTTGACAACAAATTATACTCATAAAAATACTTTTAATGACATGAACCTTTGACTCAATACAATAAGTGGAGAAACTGATTTTCATAAAACAAATTATAAATAATGAATGTTAAATAATTATTAATTAATTTCAAAATCTTAATATATTTTCTTTAAAAAGATTGCAGATTTGAGATGTACCCCTTATTAAAAAAAAAAAATATATCCTATGCATCACTTTTATGTTTAGCGATCTTAAAATTAGAATATTATTTATTTAACAATCTAAAAAATGATATTTAATAAATATTATTATTTAAAAAAAATATATTATTATTATTAATATTGTTTCTTTTTCTTAATATTTATATAAATTTATAAAATACTTTTAAATTAATATTTTATAAATATAAAATTAACCAAACAAGAAATTTAATTAAAAATAATAATACATTTTATTAAATTAAAAATAATAATACATTTATTTAAAAATGCACAATAATTTATGTATTACTTAATTTATTTGATTAACTTAGTATCTTAACTTGTCATTTAAATATATGTGATAATCTCATATCGTATTATATCATTTTTTGTTGAATAGCATTATAGCATATAAAATATTTACATGATGGAAATTTAAAATATTTTATGTAGAATTTCATTTATACTAGATAATATTGATTTTTATATGTTTTTAAAGTTATCCCTAGCAAAATTAATCGTAATCCTATAATAAAATCAGCTCTAGCAAAATTAATCTTAATCTTATAATACAATCAAATACTAAGTCACATTACAATTAAAAAAAATTAGTTATATATGTATATGTTGAGTTAATGTTTTCTTTTATAAAAATGTAAAAAATTAATTTTTATAAAAATTGTAATTTTTATAAAAAGTATACAATTATTTATTATTGTGATATTTTTGTATTTTAATTTATAAATAATTGTGATATTTTTGTATTTTAATTTTTATAAAATTTATTTTTCATGAGTATTTCAATTTATAAAATTAAATTTATATGTTTTGTATTTATTATAAAAAAATTTGGATGGATATGAAAATCATGAACTACAAACAAATATACAGATATTCATGATCCGACAGATGGAAAATTGAAACATATAGTTGGTTCATTAGATGATACTTTTATAAAATTATACAAAATTAATTTTTATAAAAAATGTAATTTTTATAAAAAGTATATAATTATTTATTATTGTGATATTTTTGTATTTTAATTTTTATAAAATTAATTTTGTATAAGTATTTTAATTTATAAAATTAAATTTATAAGTTTTGTGATGATGATGATGATGATGGTGGTTAACGTCCACTGAGACCAATCTTTAGTCTATCGTACCTAAAGAAAAGAGTTATTTAGTTTGATTTAAGATTCTATTTCTATGCTCAAAAAGCTTGGAGAGAAGCCTCCCGAGCTCACTATAATTTTGACATCTTAAAAGTCTAGGAAGGTCAGTATTGCAACAAAGATTATGAAATCGAGCTATAATGTGGTTGTACACCAGGGACTCTGAGAGGAAGTGATTTTCATCCTCGATGTTCATGTTCTCACAGAGATGGCAGATCCTTTCCATCCATGGTGTTTTAGGAACTGTCCAACGACCTGTTTCACTATGGAGCTCATGAGAGTTCGTTCTAATCTTGGCTATATTAATTTTCTTCTTTGAGCTAGTTAAAATAGATAGATACTTTTGATCTTCTAGGGTTCAGTTGATGACCTCCTTATAATATTTTAATTTTCTTTTAGCTGCTAGATCTTTCTCACACCACATTTTTTCTTTGAACTTAGAAGTAACAATTTTTTTAATGTTATTAATGTTTTGCAATGCAACATTCTCGTCGATCTCCCAATGGTTTAACTAGGCCTTGGTGTCTTTATACCAACCTCATTTAAGCCTTAGGTGGTTTTGGCTAGAATTTAAAGCTAGCTTAGGAAGTCTATGGTCTCTTATGCTACTAAGCTTGTGCTTGTACAACAGAAGCCTAGTCATAGCTAGGCTCTTGATAGGGGAAAGACCCACTTCTATAAGGAGAATAGGATAGGGTGTATTGTTTTAATTTTAAGGTTATAAGTTATAAAACACTTCTGGATTTGCTCAATCTTTCTCCAGGATTCTCTAGAGATGATGCAACCCCAAACCTCACATCCATATAAGATAACATGATTGACTAAAGTTTCAAAGAGGAACTTCTTTCTATCCCACATTACGAGGTTTGCCATTTTACAATTATTTTCAAGACCAAAATAAGCTTTCCACCCCCCATTAATCCTTTTCTGAATGCTATAGTTCCAGTTGAGCTTGTGATGAATATCAATTCCTAGATACTTGTAAGAAGACATTTCCTCCAAGTTACTATTTATTATAAAAAAAATTGGATGGATATGAAAATCACGAACTTCAAACAAATATACAGATATTCATGATTTGACAGATGAAAAATTGAAACATATAGTTGGTTCATTAGATGGTTCTTTTATAAAATTATACAAAATTAATTTTTATAAAAAGTATACAATTATTTATTATTGTGATAATTTTGTATTTTAATTTTTATAAAATTAATTTTGTATGAGTATTTCAATTTATAAAATTAAATTTATATATTTTGTATTTATTATAAAATAATTTGGATGGATACGAAAATTATGAACTTCAAACAAATATATAGATATTCATGATCTGACAGATGGAAAATTGAAACGTATAGTTGGTTCATTAGATGATTCTTTTATAAAATTATATAAAATTAATTTTTATAAAAAGTATACAATTATTTATTATTTATTATTGTGATATCTTTGTATTTTAATTTTTATAAAATTAATTTTGTATGAATATTTCAATTTATAAAATTAAATTTATATATTTTATATTTATTATAAAAAAAAAATTAGATGGATATGAAAATCATGAACTTCAAACAAATATTCTGAAAGATGGAAAATTGAAACGTTCTACATAATAATGAAATACACCCTTTACCATCAAAAAAATAAATATATAAAGTGATGCTACAATCCAATTAGGTTGCATATTACATCATCTTAAGTCATTGTGTCAATTAACCATTGGAAGCGTTTACTCACAACAAGGCGGATAAGAATTACCCTGTGATAAATGAAAATAAATGATTGTGTCTCCATGGCAATGCCTCCCACTTGCTCCTAACTCCAGCCAGGACAACATTTAGCCAAAATGAGGAAGAGTAAAAGAAAATAATCTCCTTGTCAGGATTTTTCCCAAAAATTCTTCGGAATTCTCTGAACTGAGACAATAACTGCCGGTTGCCCACGTCAGCCAAATCAGCATTTGAAGCACCATAGACCCATCTTCAAAAACCCTTTATGTCAATAGTTCCGGCTAGTGCGCTCCAAGATACGAAGCACACCATTTCCAATATTAAAGTTGTCGCAATCCATCGATAACCATAAGGATAATCATGACGCTCTTTTAGAATTCCTACAATTATAATTTTGGGAAAAAAAACGTTGAAATCACGATAAAGAGTAGAATTTCCGAGACAAAAATAGACACTTTCACAAAACCCATAAAGGTGTCGCATCCGACATCTTCTAAGAATATTTCCCGTGACGTCACTAACGTCGTCACTGCCCATGGTGTACCAATGGCAGTGATTATCACAACAACTATAGGCAAAGAGGGTAGCTGAGAATTATCAGGTCCACCTTCAAAAGAAATAAGCAGAGCCCAACCAAGAGAGAAAATGAAGTTGACACAACCAACGGATATAAAGGTTATCATGCACAACCGATCACGGACTCTAAAGGTTAGCACTTGGAAAACCTGGCTGTTATTGCCATTAGACTTGACCACAACTTTGGCTAGAAATGCATTGGCAATGAACCCACTTGATTTACTGTCCACCAAGTAATCTCGCACTGTCCTTTAGGCCACCAGAGCGCTAGAGAAGCCATCCACTCTGAACCAGAATGTTAGCACAAATTTATTAATACTTCAGTCAACCTTGGCACTACGAAGGAGAAAATGTCGTATTCTACAATTCACTCTTCTCTTCCTCTACCTCCACCCAAGTAGCCTTCCAGAGCTTCTGTAGCCATGTTTGTGACTCCTCTGCTCTACCTTCCACTTCTTTAGACCTCAAAGATCTTATCAGTAGCTTTGTCCAATCATTACCACAAACATCATTAATTGGAATGGACATGCAAATAGGCGCTCCATCAGGGATGGATCCGGCATCGATATCATTAAGAATACCAAATACCACTCTCTTTCTCTCAATGGCTGTCCTTCATCAGCCTCGCCCTCCGCACACAATAGGTTCTTTGGGTTGCACTTATGACAACCTTTTTTGAGGCAAGGGGAACAGGGGAGTAGGCATAGGGAATTAGAGAGTGGTTTCAATGTTCCCAACATCTGACTAGCAAGTGCGTGGTCTCTTCCATTATCCAGAATACAATACATTGACACATAAAGCCCCTACATTTACATGACTTTATAGTGACTCTTGAAGTGAGTTCCTCACTGAATTTTGCATCATTTATTGCACGCTTCAAAGGAAGGAATTGTAGTACAATGGATTTCACAACATGGGCATTCTATTTGACCAATTGCCTCATCGACCAATTTCCTGTGCCGTTTGATAAAATTATAACATCAGCAGTCTTCAGACCTCGTCTTCTAGTAGAAGCACCTGCTATTGCTGCTTCTTCTTCTTCTTCTTCAGAACCAAATTGACCTTCTGTAGAACTAATCTGAAGAACTATTTTTGCCGTAGAAGCAGTGTGAAGGTCTCCACCCTCTATAGAAGTAGTCCTAATGACGTTGCCTTCAGTAGAAGCAGTCTCTGAACCTCTTGTGGAAGCAGTTGTACATCATTTTCTTCTGTAGAATTAGCAGTCTACCTCCTCCTCCGATAGCAGCATCTTCTTGTATACATGTGGTCAGTCCATATCCATGCTTAATCATGTTTATGTTTTGGAGTTTGGGAGTGGATAAAATGTCAAGGACATCCCGCACACCCATTTCTAAATCAAGTCGTCCTCTAATGAGGCTTGTAACAAAAACAGCTAAATTCGCTACGCACGTAACTCCCAGGGCAGGAAAACTAACATATCTTGTTACACCTTCGCTTATCTCAAGTTGTGCCAAAGAAAAAGTGGAGAGCCATCCAAGCCAACAAACAAACTGTATGACCAACAATCGCATGATGGCTAAGATTACTTCCCAAATCTTGTGTAAAGCCATGATCCCAAAATACAATCTGAATCTAAACACAGCTTCTATTTCTCCACTGAATCTTTATCGTGTCTCTCTACAAAAATTTACATAACAATCATCTGCCTATAAATATTAATCATTAGAATTTTATATTGCTGTTACATGAATGTTTCCGGCATATTTACATGAATTCCTTTACCTTTCATGTTTTCTTTTCTTCAATTTCAAGTTGCACGTTTCCCATCTTTTAACACACACTTAACAATGATGTTTACCTAACACCTAACTTCACTGCTTTACTTTTTTGAAACATCTGACCCAATCCAATTCCTTTACCTTTTCCATTTTCTTAAGATTTCAAGCAATATGTTTTGAAGTTTGAATTTTCTGAAAAACCTTTTTCCACACAAATTTGACCAGAAACATTTTCTTATAGCAATCGAATCTCCCATATCACGTAGTCAATCTCCTGAAATATAAGTTGGTCCTGACAGCGAAATCCTTCCACCTTGTTTAATTTCGATTGAAGAAATACCACAAGACGAAACACCTTTAACTCCAACTCATTTTTGGGTGGAGCTTTACTTGTACGAGTCTTTTCCTCCACCTGCCTCTACTTTTGTTGATCCTGTGTCTATTAGCGTTCCCGTAGATCCAATAGGATATACATTTGGTCGAATAACCATGCCTAAGCCAACATATTTGGCTGGAACATCTATTCCAGTTGCGACAACACCTGCTCTTGCTACCCCGTCGATGTTCACAACATCACCAGAGTCAAATTTATATAGTGGCCCTTCCATCCAACCTGGTTACTAATATTTATCTGGAACCTTCTCTGGTGCATCCTCAAACCCGTGGACTTCACCAATGTCATCATCTGGTATGCTAACTAGTAAATATATTGTGAGTACTGAACGACTTGATCCTTTATACGCATCATCCAGGAAATATCAAGCTGGTCCATCTAGGTATATTCCATCCAATACAATTTACAATGGACTCCCTTCATTTGGAGAACAATATTTTCCATATTATTATACTCCTCATGCTGGGGGGAAACCTATGGTCACCCATTTTGACATTACTCCGTCGTTATTTGGTCATCCTAATGTCAGAATGAATGTTTTTCAGTGGCATCCCACTCTACCCATCCAACCACAAACGATTGTACACTCATATCAACCAGTTCAATCTGTTGCACCCACATCAACTCTGCTTGTTAATACATCTTTACCCTTGTTACAGACTCAAACTATTGTACCTCAACTGTCTTAGGTGGTTCCTTCCACCCAATACCCTCAAGTATTGGGCCCTTTGATTCCAACTCCTTCAGCTGGTTTACAACAACCACCTGTATCCAGAATCATTTATTCACAAGCTGGATTACCATATTATGGGATGTCACAGCCACAACCAGGTTATACCTATCCACAACTGAATCCAAGCTATCCTATTTTGGGTTATAATGTTGGTGGATAGACCCCTTTGCAGCCACAAACACAAATGCCATAACCTTCATTTCAACAAGTGGCATACCCAGGTTTTTGTCAACAGAATCCTTAAGCGTTTTTCTATCAAAATAAACCCTATTTGGGTTACCAGCAACAGATTCCTTATGCTGGTGCTCAAAGGCATGTTTCCCAAGCAATTCCATCATACCTTGGTTATGCTCAACCTGACCTCAATCGACAGTTTCCCTTTGTTGCAACTTTAGAGTTACCAGATTTAAACCGGCTCACCAATGATCCAATCAATTATGCTCCTTGGTGGCCGGTGATACCTCATAAATTACCCTCAGATATTCCTAAATTCAATGGAAACCCTAGGAAAGACCCATCGACGCATGTTGACTTATCATTTGTGGTGTTCATATAACTCCCTAAATGATGAACCTGTTTAGCTACGTCTTTTCCAGTGTATTCTCACTGGTCTGGCTATGAAATGGTACATTGAGTTACCAAGAGCTTCTTTTGATAATTTCACTGCCCTAGATATTGTCGTTTTTACCCACTTCTAGTTACCCATCCGATATGAAACTGGAATGGAACTCTTGAATTATTTTAAATATACTAATGCTACTCACATCTCTGATCATATTCATGAGTGGCGTCATCGTTGTATAATGGTTAAGACATTTGTTCCTGATCAACACCTTGCTGAGTGGTTCATTGAGTCTCGGTTACCATCTATAAATGAGGATGTGGCTAAGGGTGGCGTCGTCACTGAAGAGAAGGTCATTTCTTGTGCCTAGTATTTAGACTTGATTTACACTTAGTCTGGCACGCTCTATGAGAAAATTCCCAACGCGTCGCGATCTAATTTTACTGTTCCTCCTCCTTCTAAGGACGGTCATGCCAGAGATGATATGATCGGTACTACAAGCACACAACACTCTACTACATCTGATCCTGCGCCTTGTTTCGAAATCCATGCCGTGTCATCTGAAAAAGGAAAAAGTGACAAGCAACCCGAAAGTAAGAAAAAGGGGAAATCAAAGAAAAATAAAACTTCTACCCCGTAGGAAAGATCATCTGATCAATTGACTGGAAATGGGAAACCTCATTACCCTTGCATAATCTGTAATGAGGAACACTTTGTTCCGTACTGTTCTCACCGCGCTGAAGTCTCAAAATTGGTTAAGAGCTGGCATGCATCTGCAGTATTGACAAATCAATTTCTGAATTTAGACACAAATTTGGTTTCTACGGATCCAACTTCTAGTTCACAAATGCTTATGTTCACTGTCAAGAATCGATCGACTGATGTTTTGGTGTCAACGCGTAACAAATATTACGGTAGTCAAACTACTAATCAACCTACTATCTCGACCACAAATCTGTCTACGGAATCGATGCCGCCAACTGCTATTCCTGAATTGAAAATCAAGACACCGAAGGGAGTCGTTCATAAATTAACATTTAAACCTCGAGCCATAGCTGCTCAAAATTATAATATATTTTAAGATTTGGCTCAATTCCATTTAGGTATGTCATTACTTGAGGTGCTTCAAAATTGTCCCTCCCGAAGCAACTTGTGTTGTTGGAAATTGGTGGAATTGATCCGACAGATTCTAATTTCGTAGTCTTTAATCATAACGGCTATGTGCCACAATTACCAGCAGATTTGGCATTCTCCATCCAAGTAAATGTTCTCAATCACTTTCTTCATCGTACTATTATTGATGAGGGAGCATCTAAGTGCATTATGTCTCTAAACTACTAGAAGTCACTTGGCTCACCGCGCCTATCTCAATCGCCTACGACGTTGAAAGCTTTCGATGGGCGTACATATAAGCCTTGCAGTATTATTAATAACCTACAAGTTGAACTAGGGGGAAAAACAATAAATGTTGAAATTGAGGTCGTTGACAGATCCCTTGATTACAACATTTTACTTGGAAGGCCATGGGTATATGCTATGATTGCGATTGTCTCTACATATTTTAGAATGATCACCTTCCACATAAAGGTGTCATCACAGTCATCAATTAGCTATCCTTGTTTACCTCCAGTTCCCAGGTAAATAGAAGCATTTTTTTAGTTCACGCACCCCAACTCGCACTTCAAAACATTGGTGTAGGACTCTTAAAGGGTTCCACTCCCATGGGAACCTTTGCATTACCGCCGCTTGCGACGTTAGCATAAATTACAAGCACAGAGACCTGCTACATGGTATCTTCCACTCCATCTGGCTTAAGGAATATTACGGGTGATTCTAAAGTTGTTACATTGGATGAGTTCCTGCCGCCCAACCCAATTGAGTTGGCATATCAATTAATCTACATGGATTGGGCGGTGAAACCGAAATAATTGTCTCCAGTCGTTTGGGTTGATGATTCATTATATTTTGGTACTCCATTTGATCCTTTTTTCTCGACTTTCTTAACATATGAGAATATTGTGGAAACCATGATGTCAGAAGGAGAACCATGGGAAGATCACCATCATCCCTCCTATCTTCAATATTACGAGGAAGATAATATTAGTGAACTATATCACCCATCGATCAAAACATTCTTTTCGAATTCTTTTCCTATTAATGCAATCGATTCGGAGAAAAATTTATCAAATATTGAAGAAACCATTTCTATTGATATTTCGACCAAACCTGGCATTGTAGAAAATATTCATGTTGGCGTGTCTTGTTCTTCATCAGAAATCGAAACATATCGCTCTATCTTTCGTGAATTTCATGATGTATTTGCTTGGTCTTACGAGGAAATTCTAGGCATAAATATTGTTATCGTTGAACACAATATTCATATGTATCATGATGTCAAGCCAGTACGTCAATGCCTTTGTTCTATTCATCCGAGGAAGGTCACTGCCATTAAAGTAGAAGTTGAAATTTTTTTGCATTCTAGTTTCATTTACCCTATTCTGCTAACTGAGTGGGTTTCCAACATCATTCCTGTTATGAAAAAACAAGGAACCATCAGAGTGTGTGTCTATTATTGGGATGCCAATATTGCTTGTCCAAAAGACAACTGTCCTACTCCCTTTATCGACCATATTATTGACGATTCTGATGGATGTGAAATATTTTTGTTCATGGATGGATTTTCTGGGTACAATCAAATCAATATCCACCCAGAGGAATATAAGACAACATTCATATGTCCCTGGGGCATATTCGCTTATCGGAAACTCCCGTTTGGTTTAAAAAATGTTGGGACAACTTTTCAGAGAGCAATGGATTATGCTTTCAATGACATCAAGAACATTTTTCAACCCTATCTAGACGATTTACCTGCACATTCACGAAACCAGACTGATCACCCGATGCATTTGAGAGCTATCTTTTTACGCTATCGACACTACAAAATATGCCTCCATCCAAATAAATGTGTGTTTTGTGTTGGTTCTAGTCATTTTCTAGGATTCGTCATCTCAAAAGAAGGAATTTGAATCGATCCACTGAAGGTTCAGGCCATTCTTGATTTGTCTGTGCCATCAAATTTTGTTCAGTTATAGAAACTTCAGGGAAAGGCTAACTTCCTAAGGAGGTTCATACCCAACTACATTGACATGGCTAAAGGATTTACTCGACTCTTGAAAAAGGGAATTCCCTTCCATTGGGATAAGGTTGCGTAATGTTCTTTTATTGTTGTCAAGGATACACTTGTCCAAGCGTCATTAATGTATCCACCCAATTATCAGAGTGATTATTTCTTATATATCGTCATGACTAATACGACCATTGCTATGGTATTGTTCGAAGTAGAAAATGGGATCGAACATCTAATCTATTATTTGAGTTGTAATCTCAATGATACGGAAGTGAAGTATTCGTATGTAGAAATGCTTGCCTTGGAAGATGTCCAAGCTATCCAAATATTTCAATACTATATATTCCAGAAGACCATTGTCGTTTTGGATTGTAACCCCATGACTTAGATCTTATCACGTCAATTGCTGAGGGTCAAGTATTAAAAATGGATTGTCATTTTGCAGGAATTTGATTTGGAATTCATCAAATCCAAGTCAAATAAGTATTTAGCTTTGGCTGAGCTTCTTTGTGACCTTCCCTCTGATAGTACTGATACTACATCAGAACCATCTATTCCTGATCAGTCTCTGTTTCTGATCGGATCATATGATCCTTGGTATGGGGATTTTATCATTTATCTCTAGACCCAGAGTTTTCGGCCTGATACCTCTCCCTCTGATCAGTGACATATTCAATACTAAGCCAAAGATTATCTGATAGTTGTCGATACACTTTATCATCGTCATGTCGATACAATTTTAAGAAGGTGCCTCACTCATGAGGAGGCAAAAAAGGTTTTAAATTATTGTCATGTTGGGGCTTGTGGTGGAAACTTGTTTGGATACACTACTACACAAAAGATACTCTGCCTCAGTTACTTTTGGCTTACCATATTTCGCGATTGCATCCTCATGGTCAGAAGTTGTCATGTGTGTCAGATATTTGATTGTAAAATCTGCAAACTGCCAATGCCAATGCATCTTGTTGTCTTTGTGGGACCATTTTCAAAATGGGGCATTGACTTCATGAACTATAACCCTCAGGGGGCATGGTTATATTATTGTCACAGTAGACTACTTTACCAAGTGGGTCGAAGCGATGCTTACATTCAACAACATAGGACAAACAACTACATTGTTTTTATTTAATCATGTCATTTCATGGTTTGGGTCCCATAGGCTATAGTCACAGATCATGGTTTGCATTTTCGCAATCATATGATGAATGAGTTGACTACCAAATTAGGACTGTCGCATGATAGTTCTACTCCTTATTATCCACAATAAAATGGACAAGTTGAGGCTAGTAACAAGATTCTTAAATGAATGCTTCAACGAATGATAGGATTTCATAAATGAAATTGGAATTTAATCCTGTACTCGACTTTGTGTGCGTATGGAACCTCGGTGAGAAACACACCCAGATTTACCCCCTTTCAAATGGTGTATGATCTGGAAGCTATCTTGCCAATCCAATGTGAACTACCATTGTTAAAACTCATAATCGACTTGTTACTTGGCACCTCTGTTGAAGAATCGCGTCTTTTTAACCTTATTCATCTTGATGAAACGCGTCATGAAGCCCAATTGGCCAACAAAGCACATAAGAGACATATAAAGTCGCAATACGACAAGCATGTATAGCCTCGCATTTTCTCAGAGGGTGACCTGGCCCTCCTTTATGATCATGGAGCTGATGTAATAGGTACAAGGAAATTTGAGCCGTTATGGCATGGTCCCTATATTGTCAAAATATTTCTTGATTAGGGTGCCTGCGAGTTGGTATATGACGATGGAATTCTGTTGGTGCAACCGCGAAATGGGTTGTATCTGAAACGTTACTATGCTTAATCATGAGCATAGTATTTTTTGTATTATATTGTATATATGATGGTGAGTTTCATTTACTATCTTAGTTTGTTTTTCTAGAGTTTTCTTGAAGTTAGTAATTTGATTTTCATTTCATCATAGATGTCTAAATATTTGGAATTATTTTTTGGGTATGCTGATGGTGCTAGTCATAGTACGCAGAATCTATCCTTTACAACGTGGGCCATTTTCGCTCTGAAGGACGAGTGAGAGAGTTTTCAAGGGATTTGTATCATTCGATCTACAAAACATATCGCTGAGTATAGCGCGTTGATCGAACTTCTCTTTGATGCCATTTCATTTGGTATTAACTGCATCATTATTAGGTTAGACACACAACTTGTGGTACTGCAACTTACTAGTTTTTATACTGTCAGAAATCCAACACTACATCGTATGTTCCTAAGAGTTAGACTTTTGAAAAGACATTTTGATTTCATTCAATATCAACACATTGCCAGAAACTTGAACACGTTAACTAATTATTCAGCAAATTATGTTATAAACAGACATTTGCGAAACATGTAAAGATATATTCATATAATTAGATAGGATTGCACAATAAACATAGGAAAACACTAAAATCAAATAAATATATAGTTATAGGTTTTTACAAATTTTTGCCCAAGACACATCAGTCATCTGACCTCAAAATGTATGCAAAATTTCAAAAGTAAACTAGTGGTGCTCATGGTAACATGCTACCAATCTAGCTATCCTACATAGTAACTGCATCCAATGGTTAGGAACGCCAATAGTATGATGCTGAAGTCACATGGGTAACTCTTCGATCCGACAATCCAGAATTCCGAAGGTCAACCCCTGTATGTGTTGTTGAAGGTAAGAAATAGTCTTAGCGATATCCAAATCCTGAAGGACTACTCTCCCGACAGCCCTATATACTGGCTCATCCACTGCATGCTCTGTCTCTCCTACCGAGTCTTCTTTTAGCTCTTTTCAGACTCCGATAATGTGAAAAGATTGTCGAGCACTTGTCTTTTTGAGCTCGTAAAAGTGAATGAATTCACATCTACTCATTATAAGTTTAACCCTTTTACGGACTGAGATAGTTTATTTACGAAAAAGGAAAGCCTTAGTCGAAAATTGCTAGGAGGTTCTCTCAGATATCATTTTGCACTTTTTCGGATTTGAGCGAAAAATTTATGAAAAAGGACTCACAGAGTTTTATTTTTTCCTATTTTTCAAAATCTCTAAATATGGAAAAGGATTGGGTTGTCACTGTCGTTAGGCTCGTTAAAACATAAAATAGCAATGGGCTTATCGATCATGGCAAGAATCGAGTTTCATTTATCACTAGACTCATTAAATTACTAAATAGCGATTCATATTCGCTCAAAGGGTTGAATTATAGGTCAAGCATATGTTATCCTCCTCAATCTTGTTAAAAAATAAAGAGGTACTGGTCGAAAAATGACCGGGGAAAATTTGGGAAAGTGAACGGAACTTTTACGGTAGTGTTGGGCCGTGAATACGACCACTTTTTAACACTCATTTCATCCATGTTTACTCTTCTTTATCATATCATTTATTATAATTTATTATATAAATCCATTTTATAATGATTTATGCTCTTATGGATGAATATTATTTCTTCTCCTTTATTTTTAATAAATTGATGATTATTATGCATAATTTTATCAATGATGGTTTATTAATATATTTTGTAATATCACTCACCATTTTAGCGTCCAAGATATTTTCCAGATTGAAGATTTGATCTCCAAATCATCATCAAATATTCCAACTCAGAAATTCGCTAGAATAAGAAGTGGCAGTTTTACGGTTGAGATTTTGGGCAAATGAAGAAGAATCTAGAAAATCCGGAACATGGGTTTTGTTCAGAACGGGCCCAATTAACTTTATCAAAGAATGGTTTGCCAAAATTCGGCCTGTATTGAGAGGAACACAAAGTTGTTTGAGCATGATTTTCTCAGATTTGTTGTTGCGGCCGTCCTCCAAATCTCAGCTGCAAAGCCAAAATTCGCCTTGCTCTTGTTGAAAGATTGTTGGAAATGTATTTTATGGTTGATCAAGTTGTTGGGAGCAATCCAATATTGTTATGGGAAATTATATTTGCTATTTAATTTCTCTTCCTTCTGATTATAAAAGGAGAGCATGTATTGTGTATTGGGAGAGGATAGAGAACAATGGATGATTTTTGAATTCCCTTTGTAACATTGTAATTCCTTGACTCTTGTGAGAAAAGAGAAACTGATGTAAAAGCTATTCATTTTTTATTAATACAAAGAGGCATTCTAGTTCCATTCCTCAAGCTCTGCAGTAGCCCAGCGACGCTTTCACCGACGGTTGAGGGCCCGACCCTAGTGGAGCGATCTGTTGTTTGTATTTCTATTATTTTATTTATGTTGTGTGAAGTGTGTTTAATGTTTGTTTCAATTACAGAACTGGTTTACTGTTGTTAGATCAAATACAGAGTCATTGCTATTTCATCTTTTACAAGAAGCACATTTGCCATTCAATTATCTTGTTATTATCATAAAGCTTTGTTGTTCTGTATTTGATTTAAGTTGTTGTTCCATTAGTTTATAATTTACTATAATTGGTTGTTGTGTGGTGAGTGGCTGTCGACAGAATTAAAGCATGGAAATCTAGTTACTTGAGTATGTTAGAATTGTAATTGTTGTTCATTTCATGTTGCTGTTCTATTTCTGTTCATTGTTTATTCATAGTCTTCGATTAGCAAACAGATGGGTTATAGTTACATGCTACTGTTCCTTTCCAAATTTCGTTTCTTTTAAGTTACATTCATTGAATTTGCTTTCATTTTGATTGTTTTAAGATCACCGACTGTAGAGAACAGAGATTATTTCTCCGAAGTCCCCAGATTGGTTATCTTCCATCGATTTCTAAGGGAAAGAGTTATTGCTACTGCATCCCTGATCGATGTTTCACAAGATTGATGTAGTTTAATCTTTCCATTCATGTCACTGTAATTAGGTTTCTTTCCAAAGCATTTGTTATTTTCGCATTTGATATTCTATACTACATCTTCACAGCATTGCTCTTGGATGAATTGCAGCCTCAGACAGAGTACACTCTTGAAATAAAAAGTCGCTCCCGAATTGATAATTAATGTGAGATAAATAGGTGTTAAAAAGATACCTTTTATACCTCAACAGGTAGCAGGTCGCTCTTGAACATGACACTTCACTCCATCATCGTGATTGTTTGGGTTGGATAATATTCTTGACAGTTCATTCATACCTATGGTTCATCATACCTTCACTTCAGTTTTGGGTCAATGTTGCCAACTCATCTCAATGTCGCTGACATGTTCAAGAGAAGTCATCCAGTGAATACTCATCCTTCTGCAATACTCATAAACCTTAATTTTCATGACAGTCATCCTTGAAAATTGCTACATCAAGTCAAATTTTGTCTCCGAAATCATTAACTCTCATTTTGCGATAAAGTGGATTCCTATTGACATCAAATCATCATCTAGGAAGTTTACTTAGAAACATCATCTTCCAATACCATGAGGCTTGTTACAACATCGAAAAGATCCTCACTTCTGGACCTTTGACTGAAACATTTTGTTTGGTGTTCAACATCAAATCATATATTCACGCCTTACGAAATGTACTGCAGTACCTTGAGAGCCATTAACATCAATGATGGTTTTCTCACGTTTGTTAACATATCACATCATTGGCTGGTAATCAAATGATGTCTTACCATGTTCGACTAAAAATCATATATTCGCATGGCTAGACTTATACCCGAACGATCGAGTAAATGAGATAAGAAGACCCCGGATCGAGTTTCAGCCATCTGGGTCGCAATTTCAGGATTTTTATACACATCATCTGTACAGTGACCTTACATACAAATTGTCATCTGAACATGGGCCTATATCTGTAGGCATGTCTGTATTGGAAAACATTCCAATGTAGATGAATTTCTCAACTATGTACATATTATTAGATAGTTTATGTGCTGAGCATGGGATTTCCTCCCTCAACAATTTGTGACCAAGATGAAAATATCATGATGTAATGTATTGTAAGATCGATGTAGGTCACTACTCCTCTTCAGTTCTATCTCATCACATCGTAAAGCATCTCATTCAAAAATATTGTTATTATTTCGACTTCATGCTTTAGGGGGCAACTATTATAGGTCAATTTGGGAATCATCCCCCATGACTTGTTCAAACTGGAAATCATCCCCAAGACCAATGAAATAGGGTCTATCATCCCCTTACATTTCAGTTGCTATATTCACTAAGAGAAGAACAAATCATTCATGGCTTTTCTTGTGAGATTTCCAAGGTTTGAAGTATATGTTATGTCACTTAAGAACTCACCAACACAGCCTCTAAAGGGACTAACTGCGTTGCATATGCAACATCCTCCATTCAAGGGTGCACTGCAATGCACTTACCGACATTCAAGAGTGCGTTGGTTAAATGGGACTGAAATTCTCATTGTTCTGGAATCTCCACATGGCCAGTGCCTTCTAGAAGAGTCCATATGTGTCAAACTTTGAATCCAAGTGTCCATCTAACACCTTTGAACTTGGGAACATGTCTTTCCTATTATTAGAAAGTCATTCATTGAGAAACTACCATTAGTTTCCTTATAAATTGAGCACAGATCCTAGTGCTAGGGGAGGAATAATTTTGGTAAAGAAATTCCGTTGGATTCTCATTTGAGAGAGTGAAAGTACTAATATGCTACTGGTGTGATGTTGGGTGTGATGAGGCTGGGATGAAGCTGGAGCTGGTGACATCAAATCAATAATTGGTTGTAACCTCCCCCTTCTACTCTTTAATAAATATTTTTGTTCATTTTCCCATATATGTATTTGTTAATGTTTCTATTTCTCATACAATGGATTCTTGAATGATATATATGTTTCATGTTTAATCAAAGATAAATAGAAATCTGTATATTGAAATATGTTTTTTGTTCTCTATTTATACTTGTAGGAATCAATCCAACAAATTAAGTTGGATTGGAGGCGACAACAAAAGTGACAGAAGGAGAATAGGAAGCGCTTGGATCACAAGTAGGTTCCTCTACCATTCTGTGTGTATATTTATTCTTAGAGAAAGTGATAGCAAAGTCTTTCATCTATTTTCGTAAGTGCCTAGCACCACACTTAGGGAATTTTATTTATCCGTAGATCATAATTCTACATAAAACCTCTCTTCATAGTCCTCTAGGGATTCCTTAGGCCCTAGATTCATCCTAAACATCTCATCCTTAGTTTCCTTGGACCTATAATAGTTTCTTTACTTGTCGTTGAAGTTATCCTGCATCTATGCCCAGGTGGTGATGTTGTCCCCAGGAAGACCCATGAACCAGTGCAAGGTTGCATCCTTTAGGGTGGATGGGAATAGCTTTAACTTCTGATCATCAGAAGTGTAGTCATAAGTCCTACAAACAACAAAAAATTTAAACATTAATGTGTCAGGATCCTCAAAGGGAAGTCCATGGAAGTGTGGAAGAGCTGAGGGGCTAATGTTTTTCATCTTAGTTTCACCATATTCCTCTCTTATGGGGAGGCTCTTTGGATCCCATCCATGGTTAAGATAGGTGAAGCAGGTCCCTCAGTTGGATCAAGGTCTTCTTCCCCAATAGGTTCCTTAGAGTATTTAGAAGGCTCTCCTATAGGAAGTTCAATCTCACTGCCACTGAAGAAGAGTGAAGGGTAGCTAGGAGGTGATGTGGGGATTTTAGGTAAGATTTGTCTTTGAGTATTCCTACTCCTACGAGCCAAAAAGTGGTGAGCCCTGGTATTACACCAAGGGTGCTGCAACTCTTAGGCGCTACCCTACTTTACTTTATCAACCCGGGGTTCATACAAACTTGGAGGTGATAGTGTTATATACACAACAAATGCATTATGCTCATGTTATCCTCTTCTGCATTACGAAAGGGTGATATTTCTTAAACTATGATAAGAATTGGAAAGTAAATTGCTAGAAGGAAATGACAAAAAGGAAACTAACTTAATTTTCCGAAATGAAATGATGGAAATGAAACTAATTTAATGTGTAGAAAGGAATGGCAGAAAGGAAACTAATTCTAAACCACACTTAAATTTGCCAATTGGCTAAACACACCCTACTTATCTTATTCTCTATCTACCATGCTTCTATCCATGCAACTATCCATGATCTAACTAAACTTGAGAAAGTGTTGCTTGTAGTTCAGAGAAAAGGGGGTTAAGGGTGCTAAGGGAAGGCTAAACACATGAAACACGGCTTAGAAGTGTGAAAGAGGGTTTAGAATTTATTAAAACTTATAATATCGCAAAAATCCTTCAGAGTGGGAGTCTTTTAAAAGTGTAATGGAAGACTTGCGATAGGAGGACGAAAGTGCGATATGTGATGTGCAATATCGCAATCGTAATATTGCAAAGCTGGAGGGTTAGTAGAAGTGTTGTTCGGGAGCGGGAACGAATTGCGAAATGTGATGGGATAAAGACAACGAAATGCAAACTGCAACATGATAAAGACTACGAAATGTGAAATGCGACGGGATGACGTGGCGGTAGGGCCGGTGGTAGAGTATGGCAGAGATATCGAAATCAACATTGGGAGTGGAACATGTTACAAGAACCAAATGAAAAATGTGAATTGCAATTTGTGAAAGGAATTTTGGTAAGTCTTTTAAAGGAAAAAAAGGGAAAAGGTCAGTTTCCAAAGGTTTTCAAATATTTTTGTGATAATTGGCAAAGGTAAGGCGGAAGGGTTATATGAACTATCACAATCGGAGCTCGAAAGTGGGAAGTATTAACGAAGAGCAACAAGATTTACGATTTGTGATAGAGAGAAGTACGGTAGCAGGAGTTTCGATGAGGAAATGGAGAAGGTAAAACTCTTAGCATTTTTAAGTGTATTGTGAATAAGAGGGCGACAGCTGCAATAAAAGAAATAGGAGGGAAAATGGAGGCACAACAACAGTGATGGAGGCATAAAAACAAAGATGGAGAATGAAGCGGGGAGGTGCAAATGGACTTCCCTGGTACTTTGATTCTTATTCCTACAAAAAACTCTGTTGATACATGCGCGCAAGAACATACAAATGCGTGAAAATATAGTACAAAATGAAGGCTGAAAATGGTAATGCAACTCTACTCTATTCTTAGAAACAGTGAACATAAATCAATTTTTGGGTCTGTGGGAAGGTTCACCATCCTCGAGCTCTATTGACAGAGATGAGCAGGGAGGTCTTGATCCACAAATTTTAGAGTTTTATCCTCTATTCTATTACTCATAAGAAAATGAAACCTACAACAATGCACTGAAATAAAATCTAAACAACAATGAAACTATCGGAAGCATATCTACTAACAGCAAGCAAAGAACAAGTCCAACGGAGAGGCTGAGGCACATGGATTTGGCCCTAACCCACATTCCTATCTCTCTAAAACTTAAATCAGTAAAATGAAATCAGTTTGTTCATTTCATGAAAGAATAGTCTCGTACATTTCTCAAAGTTTAATCATTGATTACAATAATAAAAAAATTCAATAGTTTGCAGCAAAGTTCCCCCAAAATCGAATCCTTCCTAGCTCTAGCTCTGCTCTATTTATTCTAAAGGGAAGCTACCAAAAACTCCCTTGAAAATAGAGATTGAGTCCACTTGACTCCAAGTAAACATAGATTGAGTGAACTTTGGTCTTTGAGTTGCTTGGCTTCCTCTGGAGTTCGAATTGTTTGAGAGAATACTTGGGGATCCTTTGGCTGCCTTCGAGATTTAAGGAGGGTGGACAATCCTCCTATAATTTCTCCTTGTTGTCTCCTTCAATTATTTATGATAAAATATTAAAAAATAATGCCAATTACTCATGATTTTTTGCACTCAACCTCATATTAGGCACTCAGAGTATGAGTTGCACAGTATTTTGTCACCGTCCTTGCATTCCCCATCCCAAACATTGGAGGACCATTTCAGTGACCCCTATGTATTGTCATACATTTCCATAAATGTCATTAAATCCCTTGGTATGTCAAGATCATAATCTCTGTTGAACATTCCTCATGCAGACCTTCAAAAGCATATGATTTTGGGTCGGCACTGGTAGGTAGTTATGGCCTCATGCCCATAAAAAAATTTACACTGTGCCTCGCGCCCTTTGGCACTCTATCTGAGAAGGGCACCCGCATCGAGCTGCTGTTGGAAAGTTTTTTAAAATAGAAATGAAGCTTCCATTCTTAACTTCATGAGCGGAGTCATCATGGTTTGTTCGACTGAATCAAGTCGAGTTTCTCCCTTTGGCCTATTATTTCCTACAATTATGCAGCTCCACAAAGGGATAGACCTGTCCTCCACCTTATGTGGGATCCCAAACCACCTCCTCCTCTCCTATAAATTATTCCTCCTCACATTGATTCAACTAGCTGAACAGTCATTAGTATAGCTAGTGTGTTGAAGAAAGTAGAGAAGAATCTATTGTTGAGAGAGTTTAAGCCCATTGCCTCATCGAGTCAAATTCCGAATGAATTCCTGAGACGCGCCCGACTGAACCCATTGAAGGAGATCTGCAATGTCAAGGCATAAGGTTGTAAACTTCTTTTTCATTTATCAATAATACATGACCGGTTTCTGGTTCCAACTTTGTTTCCATTTATATGCAAAGTGTTTAGCTCCCCTTGAATAGTTAAATAGTTGTAGATGAATGTATATGCTTGTATGCAATCATCGTTTGTTTGATCTTTGTGTAGACGCATGAACATTGTCACCAACACGGAGCATAAGGTGTGAAGACAAAGATCGAAGTATCATAACCACGTGCCACGACAAAAGCATTGGATCAAGTTAGGATATCTGTTTTGGTCTATATTTCATTTATAAGTTAGGAATTTAGGAGTCCAACGTGTTCCCTTGTTGCTAGACCCACCCTAGGGCTAGAGGGATCGCTTATGTCCGTAGAGGGGATTTTCCTGCTCAACAATATGTTAGCCTTAATCACCACCTATACTAGCATCATAAAACCAAATAATAATAAAAATGCAAGAAAAATAGATTTAAGAAAGAAAAAATGTGACCATTAACCCATCCAAATATGTCTAATGATGGAGCTCATCACAAACCACAACATGGATAATTTCCTGGGGAAATCTTGCTGCTCAAAACCCAAATATCTTCTATTTTATATTCAACATGGATACATGAAACAATTACAATACAACTCTCCTCACAAGAGCCTCATGTACTCAGCTAATTATCTCACACTGTCCTGGACAAAACTGACCAACACTTAGCCAATTCTCAGCCTCTAAACTGCCTACCTTGCTTGTGCAATCCCTGATGAATGCAATCCCTATTATTTAGGAATTTTTGCCTTCCTTGACTATGCAAGGATCATGGGAAATCTAATGAGTGTTTGGTTGCAACCCAATAATCCTACAACTAATAGTCAACATCCTTTCACCTAGATCTCAACTGGGTCTCCACTAGAACTGACATGCATGCAACTAATAATAGTAAATCATCAGTTGCATGTTAGATCACTAATTGTGAATTAAATAATATTTAATTCACTTGATCTCTCACTAGTGCACCAAACAGTTACAACTAGCACAACTAACTTTAACTCACTTAACTGAGTTAAATTAATTACAACATGCATTAACTAATGCACCGCTACACTTCGAACTCTATTAGAACTAGAATTACTCTACATGCCTCACCAACTACCCTTAACTTGAAATTCATGAGCTAACTGAGTTTATCACACTCAGTTAAATATTACAAGTGATTTTGAGATTAGATTACATTTTATTGTCCATCTTAATTTAGGGATGATATATATATATATATATATATATATATATATACATATATATATATATATATATATATATATATATATATATATATATATACCTTCAAAAACCCTTATACCTCCCAATAACTTTATATTAAAAAAAAATCCCAAACCACATTTTTTTTCTCTCTTGCCAATTGTCTTGTCATCATTTCTTAACCATGCACATGATTTGGAGATAGATGGCAAGAAAGGAGGTCAACTGTTACATGCAATTTATAAGTTTGATAGCTTAGTTTCTACTTTCCATTATGGATCTTAAGTGGTGGTTCACCTCCATCTTGCATAATTGTTTTTATATGTTCCTACAACATCATCCTGTGATCATGCTTTAAGCGATGGATAGTACGAAACACAATTATTTCTAGAAGGGATCCTAACATGATTGATGCTCAAATTCTCAGTAAGATCCCCCTTTTGATTAATCTCTCTACTTTTTCCTATTCATGATATTTTTCTACTAGATTTAGTTATAGTATAGTTCCAAAGGCCCTCACACTCTGTAGTGCCCTCATCTACCCACCTCAGTCTTAAACTCATATTTTCCATTGACTACGTAAAATCTCCTTCTTTAGTCTTATTATTTGGCTTATTGGATTCTAGGGGGAAGGTTGTTTCTCTGTCAACCCAAAATCCCCTCATGCTTAAACCCTATGTAATCTTTGTCATAGGTCATTCGTGGTCTAGCTCTAATGGAAAAATACATCGAGGTCAACATGACCACTCGATATTTCGTCCTCAACAAGGTGTGGAGGCCTCAAATATGATTTATTAGGAGAACATCTAGCCCTTGCCAATGGCCCATGCCAAAATAAATATTGTTAGAGATGAAACCAAAGAAAAATGAAGTTTCCTTCATGAAAACAACATCGAAGAGAATGTGGGATACTTGTGTCTAGAATATGAGGAACACGAGAAGTGGGAACACCAAATATCTACAATTGCGCACCTTTGGAAAATATGGGAAATTTTGTGATAGAAAGGAGTGACGCACAACAATAAATTGTGTTATGTCTTGATTTTCTCTAATTGTAGGTTAAGCATCCAAATCATGAAGTTTCTACTCTAGATAAAAACAATTGTTGGCTAGAAGTTGGTAGACCTTGAGGAGAATGCTGGCATCCCTCACCTGATACGTATTAACTCACCCTCTCCTTGATATGCATAGATTCATGTTAATTTTGTTTATATATATAAGCAACACTATTACTCTTACTCATAGGAATAGTCACAAAAAGAGTTAATTTAAACTTTATTTTAAATTATTATTATTATCAAATATAAAAAGAGTTAATATATAAATTAAACCATATATACATTTTAAAAACATGTAACAAGATTCTCAACCATGGAGATTCACTTCCAAGTTATCATGAAGATTCTTAATATGTAAATAGGATTTCTTACAATATCTTGGGCCAATACCATGGCTTGTCAATACCACATGCCCAAAAAGCCACAACTCATTTCATATAACACGTGTTCATATGGTTTTTTTAAATTAATCAATAGAATTGATTTCACAAAAATGACATAAATACTTTGAAGATAAATCTCAAACATTTAATTTATGAATACTAGAAATATTCTAAAATATTATTTAGAGATTAAATTCATACTATTCATCTAATAATTATTGATAATTAAATTAAAATTATAAAAGTCATATTCCATAATAAACCTACCTATCAATGTAATTACAAATTAAACCTACTATCAATATAATTACAAATTTCTACAAAATCCCTAAATATCATATAAATACAATAAATGTTTTAATCTTTATAAAACTCAAACTTCGCAGACAAAAAAAAATTCATTTTTAACCTCTCAACGATTAATGCAAATTTACAACTCCCTATCATCAATTAACAAAAATATGGGAAATAAAATCCATTAATTAAAATTTATGATTCTCCATCAACTATTACTTCCCTTTCTTGGAATAGTTTGACATGTTCTTCTTTTGAAAAATAACTACATTTTCTTGTTAAGTCATCAACTAAACAATTATTTTTCTAACCTTAAATTAAGGCATTAACCAAACACTTATTTTTCCAACCTTGAATTAAACGTCAACATCAAAACTGTCTAACCATAACTCCCATCTCAAGCATGTGCTTCAAGTCAATGCATAATGAATCTCACTTGGGCAACCTTGCTATAGATAAATTCACCCCAATTTTGTCTCTCAAGGGATATTTAAGTTCTAAATTTTCCTCCATGTTATCTATCCTCGTCAATAAAAAAACCCACCCCAACCATGGTAAACAAGTTGTTTGTTCTCTATCTCCATCAATAAAAAAAACCAACCCAACCATGGTCAACAATTTGTTCCAAATATAAATGGGCCATTTTCGTGGGGAGTGCAAGGGTGAACAAATCATAAGTTCCGACTTGTTATTCCATTGAGTGAATTTTTCTTCAACCTTTGAAGAAGTGTTTGTGCACTTTACCTTTTCTAGAAATACATTCAACTCAGAGAACGTAGAAACCTGTCCTCAATGGAGTTTTGTTTCAAAAACGGCTTCAATTTACGAAAACCATGTGGCTATGATGTTATTTGTTCTTCCGTCATAGAAAAACCAGGGAACTTGACCTCTATGTGTGCCATATCCATTTTGTAATGTTATTTTGCCCTCCTTTACATAAAAGCCAAGGAACGTAACCTTTCTTTGTGTTATCTCCATTTTTGTGGAACATACAACCAAACTAAGTGTTTATCGTGGTTTTTAAGATTATTATAATATTAAAAAAAATCTTATAATAATTTTTATTTTATATAAAGAATATATATGTTTTTTCCTCACGGGAGTACTTAAACAATACGTCTCGAAGCTATTGTAAGAAATACTTATTATAAGATCAACATGTCACGTGTGCAAAATGAACCAATGTGGGGAAAATAAGAACATTTCTTCCAACCATTTCAACTAAACTCACTTTATATATATATGAAATGGAAGAACGATGGAAGCTAGTAGTGATTAAAGCTAGGATTATTGTGGAGATGCTTTGTAGTGATTTGACCTCTAATGCAAGGTTTGGGTAAGAGTGATCTCGGTCTCAGGTGTATCCCCTTCATCTTTTTGCATCAGCGTTTGGTTGTGCCAAAAATTTAATTCTATCTCTAAACGACTATCGGGTTGGTCAAAGTTCTGCATGGTTATGTAGGAATTTACAGGGTAAGTTCCTTAGATCAAGAACAAAAGATCATCGCTCACAAACAGATCACAAATCAGTACACCAGTATAATCACGTGGTTAAAACCCTTAAAGAGGGAAACAGTCCACGGCATGAGCCAATGCGGCCACTTCAGGCAATTTATTAATATAAAAAGAAAAGTCACATATGTTTCTCTCATAAACGGTTACCGAACAAATGACTCTCCATGCTCTTTAAATAGAGATCATGGACCAATCGGGTGTTAAGCCATGGATCAAGTGTCGTTAATACCGAGGTGAGAGATAACCATCAGATCACTACAAATCATCACCGTCGGATTATAAATTACAAATGTACATGGTAAAGAAACACACTTTACCTAACTCTTCACTAGACTAAGTTATTCTTAACTATTTCCTATGTGTCGGAATATCCTAACAGGTTACGGGATCTTCCCCCTCAAGATTTGGTGAGACCAAGGTGATTTGCGGGGTTTTGTGGAGCAACATACATTATTTTTTGTTTCGAGCCTTCGGTTGGGTTTCTAAGGGCCCAACTCCCTCTCTTTGGATTTTCAAGCTCTTAAGTGCAGATCTACAAGCCTTTCTTTTTGTTAAAGAGTCATGCCTCCTCAGTACATGTAGATCCACTTAGAAAGAAGTAGACCTGAAGAAGATCCCTCCAAATTCCCCTTTCTTGGGGGCGATGGACAACACAAAAAGCACGAAATCCATGCAAGGGTTTCAATTTTTTGTTAAAATCCTCAGGGGAAAATCTATATCACTCTAAGTTAATGTGGAAGACAAGGTGAAGGATTTAAAATAGGTCTTGAAATAGCGTATTAAAATTCTTGTAGGCTTTCAACATCTTATTTATGAGGGAAAAAAAATATTGGACTCTTTCCAACTTAGTGGATACAACATCTCCAAGAATTTATATTTGTTTCTAGTCTTGAGATTGCATGAGGGAGCAATGGGTTCTAGAGGGCCTTCTACTTCAACCTTATACAAGGACGTTGCATGTGGTAAAGATCCCATCTCAATGGTCCAATCTCAATCTCTTTTAGGACCATACATTAAAGATGGAGGAAATGTCTACTTTGAAAATAAACAACACAAAGGTACAACATCTCTTCACATTCCTCCAAGCTATGGCTGCCATCTACAAATGCAATGGATTTTGGCCAAAGTCAAAAGCATTGCATTAATGGATCTTTACAACCTGAACAAAAAATTGTGATATTTATTTATGTTCCAAAGGACTTTTCATTATACAATTTAATTCTCAAGAAGACTATGACAAATATATGGCAGATAGACACTAGTTTTTGGGGAGAGCGAGGCTCTTTCTCGCTCCATGGTTTCCACAGTTCAATCCATCTAACATGGTTGTAACAAAAATGTCAATTTGGGTTAGGTTTCCACATCTCCCTCTTCCTTTCTAGCATCAAAAGGTCATTGAGGACATTGGGAATACTCTGGGCAAGTTCATAAAGATGGATAGTGAACGATTATAGCAAGGTTTATTTACCTTTTCCTGTCTATCTGTGGAAGTAAATCTTAGTAATTATCTACCAAAACATATTTTGTTGAATCATAAAACTTTCCAATGGCTCTAGAATTTAGATCATAAAAACACGACCTCCTGATGTCGTTCATGTTTTCAAACAAGGCATCTACAAGATTCATGCCCACAGGTAAAAAAAACTTCCAAACAAGAAAAAGAGGCAAGTTCGTAAATCCAAAAATTGATAGCCATATGAACCCATTTTCTTGGAGGATGAGGAATGATCTGAAAGGAGGGTATTAGTTCTGTTGTACTAAGTGTCCTTTCAGTTAAATAAACATGTACAAATTGTCTCCATCAGTTTGCTTAAGGTATGAGAGTTTTAACCATGAAAATTAGATGAATTAGTGAACTTTAAGCATGTAAATAAGCCTTAAAAACACTGAACAATAGTGCATAACAAAGAAAAACATTCACACATAAGTTTTACACAGTAGGCATGATGAAGCAGTTCACCCCTCTTGGGCTACATCTACTGGTCCAACTCCTAATGGCATGTCCCTCTTTGTCATTATGCTCAAAATTGTAAAATTACAAATGTTTTCAGGCCTCTAATGGTTTTTTTCTCTACACCAATGGCTCCAACATGCTCAAATTAGTCTAGGTAGACTCTTGTTTAACCAAAATTGGTCCAAAATTGACCTCCCAATGCATTTTTCCCAATAACAGCTAGAAAAGCTCCACTAAATGTGAAGACTGGCAGTTTAACTGCAGATAAATTAATAATAAACCCCAAATTTGGGGGCGCGCTCCAAAAACTAGTGGGTGGATAACCTTGACATTAATTGTGAGTGGTGGGGTGGTCACATGCCACCCCCGCCAAATCCTCCGTTAACGGTTTCAACTTCGCCGTTTCAGGTTGGAACCTCGAGGAACGCAGTTCCATAACCCGTAGTTATTAACTATCGCACATCTGCTAAACTTCTGCATGTGATCAACCTATTTGCAACAATCCCGCCGGAGGTCGAAACCTAGAATGACAATGTTCCATATCTTTGAAACTGTCGCATTTAATATTGAACCCCGCCATGTGAATAGTCATTACATACTTGCCACCGGTTTCATTGGACGTCGTGGTTAGCGTGTGGATCACGGTTTCGGGTGAATGGTCATGTGATAGGGGGGCTAGCCTCCCAAGACCTCACCACCTAGATCATTAAACTTCAATTACACGTGGAGAAGTATAGAGGTAGGAACCACGATGTAGGCAGGTTGGTAAATAGTATTGCATGTGGAGAGGAGGTTGCGGGTTCAACCCCCATCGACTCCACAAAATTTTGCAATAACCTTGTGAGAACACGTGGTGGCCTGTGGGCTTGCCACGTGTCACTCAGTCATTCGCCCAACCAATAACACATCCAATGGATATATAAACTTCTGTACCCTCATCATCCAATGGCCCACAAAGTGCCATGTGGTGCCTTCACATAGGATCAAAAGAAAACGGAATATTCCCAAAATATTTCGCTGACTGTACCTGCAAGTTGACTGGGCATCCGTCACCAAATTTTTGTTGTTTGGGAAAATGAACAGAACATGGTATCTTCCTCATACGACATCGGTTTTTCGAATCGTTTGCAGCGCTGGAATCACAATGATGAGACCTTTCCGGTCGCTCAAGTTCAAACCTGTTTCTAGCACTTTCAGTTTTGAGCATATGACTTGATCTTCTTATCACACCTCCCCATTGGGAAGCTTTTGGACTCCAAAAGACTTTAATCACCTATTTAGAAGATGAGGGAACAACTTCCTCACCTTTTCCACTTCCATCCATATTTCCTTACTAGGTTTGCTACCCTTGAGCCCAATCCAAACATAATTGACACTTCCTATTTTAGAAGTGTGTGTCCTCCTGTCAAGGATGACATCCTCCTTGAGCTCATCTAGAAATTCTGGCGAGAAATATTCTATTGATGGCAGTTGAATGTCACTCCCTTAATCATCAATCAATGGAGGCTCATACAAACATAAATTCTCCACATTGACAATGGAATACATTTGCATATATGAAGGCAAGTCAAGTTGAAATGCATTATTACCAACTTGTTTAATAATCTTGAATGGACCATAATGAATAGGATTGAGCTTTTTACCTTCTCCTTGCATCCTTTCTTTACTTATGTGCAACCATACTTCGCCCCCTTCGTGAAACTTGTGATCAACTCTATGTTTTTCATGCCTCTCCTTGTTCTTGCTTTGACTCTTCTCAAGATCTTCTTTAACTTGTTGATGAATAATCTGAATTTTCTCAATGAACTTTTGAGCCTTGTAAATATCACTATGCCCATCAATTGCAACATCATTCTCTTAGATGGAGTCTAATGGCGATTTCGACAAATACCCAAAACATGCTTCAAAAGGTGAAGTATTTGTAGAAGAGTGCTTGGCCCGGTTGTAAGTGTGCTAAATGTAATGCAGTTTTTCATCACACAATTTGGGATGCTTGTTGCAATATCCTCTCAATAGATGCACGGCGGTCCTATTCACCACCTCGGTTTGGCCATCAGTTTGCGGATGAAAAGAAGTACTCTTTTTCAATCTTGTGTCCATCATCTTCCAAATATTGGACCAAAAATTCCCAATGAACCTGGAATCCCTGTCACTAACATTAGAAGTTGGAAAACCAAAATGAACCCATACATGTTGAAAATAAAGTTCAGCAGTTTGTTCAGCAGTAATGGTTTTCTTACATGGCATAAGTATACACATTTTACTGAATCTATCCACAACTACATAAAGATAATCATGTTGTTTTCTTGACATAGGTAGACCTCCAAAAAATTCCATGGAGACACTCCCCCATGGCCTTGATGGTAACAATAATGGCGTGTACAACCCAAGCTTCCTATTGCTAGGCTTTCTTGTTGCACACACAAAACATCCTCTTATAAAACGTGACACACTATCTATCATGTGAGGCCAATAACAATACCTTTGTAGATGTGCCACTGTTTTTCTTACCCCAAAGTGACCAGCAATAAGAGACGAATGAGCCTCTCTCATGACACTAAGTCTCTCTCCTTGTGGTATACACAACTTGCCCAAATGAAACAGGAAATTGTTATGCAAGTGATAATCATTTTACTCAACTTGATTCCCTTCACTCAAACTAGCATACACATCTTTAAAATCAGCATCAGATGCATATTGTTCTATGTAACTTTCATGTACAATAGAATTATTTTTAAGCAAAGTAGAAGCACTTATAATAGGCCTTGAAAGCATATCAACAACTTTATTGAAAATACCTTTCTTGTACCTTATAACCAAGTGAAGTTGTTGAAGAAATCCCATCCACCTGAAATGTCGTGATTATTGCAATTTTGTTTGCGACTGCAAGTATTGTAGTGGTTGGTGATCAGTATCAATAATCGTCTCTTTACCCATCAAGTAGTGTTTCCACTTCTTGACACTTTGTACCAAGGCATACAAATCTTTCTCATATGTTGGATAATTGATTACAACACCATAATTGAATGTTTCAAAATGAAAAGCGATAGGCTTACCATGCTGCAAAAGTACTCCGCCCATGGCATAATCACTAGCATCGGTCTATATCTCAAATGGATGTCTCAAATCCGGTAATGCAAGAACCAGAGCTGAACTGATATTTTCCTTTAAGCTTAAAAAACTTGTTGTTGTTTGCCTCCCCATTGGAAGCCTTTCTTCACACTTGTCACTGGAATGCATAGGAGCTGCTATGGCAAAAAAGTTAGTGATAAACTTTCTCCAATACTGAGTTGCGCCTAAAAAAATTCTTAACTCTATTACTGATTTGGGAGTGGGCCAATTCACAATGGCTTCCACTTTAGAAGGATCAATTCTCAATGCGACTCCTCCTACAATGTGTCCCAAATAAACCAAAGAAGTTTTTTCAAATTCACACTTAGACATCTTAAGAAATAATTTCTCTTTCTTCAAAACATCAAGTACCCTCTTTACATGCAAGACATGCTCTTCTCTTGTTTTGTTGAAAATGAGTGTATCATCTAAATACACAATCACAAATTCATAAAAAAATGGATGCAAAAATTATCCATCACATGGATGAAAGTCATTGGTGCATTACACAAACCAAACGACATAACCAACCACTCAAAGAGTCCTTGTTTGGTTTTGAATGCAGTCTTCCATATGTCACTTTCTACAATTATTACTTGATGATATCCACTTCGTAAATCTAACTTAGTGAAAAAATTTGCTTCTTTCAGTTGATCTAACAAATCATCTATCCTTGGGAGTGGGTATCGATTTTTTACCGTTATCTTGTTCAAAACTCTAAAATTGACACACATGCGGCAAGTCCCATCTTTCTTCGGAATGATGACTATAGGTGAACCCCATGGCGAAGTGCTTGGCCTTATGAGTCCCTTGTCCAAAAAGTCCCTG
This sequence comes from Pinus albicaulis, assembly GCA_034641835.2. Classification (NCBI taxonomy): domain Eukaryota; kingdom Viridiplantae; phylum Streptophyta; class Pinopsida; order Pinales; family Pinaceae; genus Pinus; species Pinus albicaulis. The sequence continues at coordinate 510,351,967 of CM076575.1, read as the reverse complement.
ATTTTCCTTTTTATTTCATCATTCTCCATTATCGAAAAGTGATACATGCCGATTTTTGGAAGAGGACAATCTTGTTGAAACTGAATCTCATGTTGAATCTCCCTTTTAGGAGGCAAACCTATTGGCTCCTGAAACATCTCATGATGTGCATCAAATAAATCATATAAATATGATTTAAACTTAGGATCACAATCTTCAAACGAATCATGATTAACATCAGCTGTAGGCTTAATCATTAGAAGAACGAAATTCTTACTTGAATTCACCAACCTTTTTACCTGTCCAACATTTACCATTACAATATTTGTCTTCTTGCGATGTGCTCTAACAATGTACTCATTTCCATATTTGAATAAATGGTATTTGTTCTCATGGTGATGGAAGATAGCTTTCCTGTCATACAAGTAAGGACTGCCTAACACAACACCTGCAATATCAAGCAGAACCACATCTAATTCAATCGTGTCAACAAAATGTGCAGTTATTGCAAAGTGCAATATACACTTCTTTGAAACATGTAAATTTTCATCCTTACAAATCCACCCAAGTGGATATAGTTTTGGATGTGGAATGGTCTCAAGATTAAGTTTCTTGACCAAGTCTTCAGAGATTAAATTCTCTTTTGAACCACTGTTAAACATTGTATCAACCTTGGTAGGTTTGGATATGACCCTCACATGAAACAGTTCAATTCTCTCTTCTTCATTTGGAGCTTCTATGTGACAGTTTGAGGTACTAGTACTGGGTTTTGTTTTAGTTTCTTTCCCCTTCATGTTCTTCAATCCCATGGCTGTAATTTTAGTTTCATCACCTAAATCTTCTCCTAAGTCATGTTGAGTTGTAGCTGCATTTTTCTGCTTCCCTTTGTTATTGTTAAATTTGGGTCTCTTTTCAGGATGTAGTTTCCAACAGTTTTTCTCTTCATGGCCTTCTTTTGAACGATGTTTACAAACCACTTTCTCTCCCTCTTTCTTGAAATATGCATTCTTTTTTCCTTTTCCTTTTTAGGTCTTCTCTTTGTTTTTCCCCTTAAAAGGCTTTTTTCTACCCCCTTCAAAAGTATTTTTCCCTCTAGCTTCTAAATGTGTAGCTTGAACACATACCTCATCTAGGCTTGTAGGATTAAACACGAGGATAGTATGTCTAAGGTAGCTATGTAAGCCCCCTATGTACTTAAGCAAAGTATCCTGACTTTTCAAATCTACCCCTAATAAGAGAGCTCTTCTCCTAAATTCTTGGGTGTAGTCTTGTACATTTTTTCCTTTCAATTGTCTAAAATTTTTCCAGTTCATTATGGATTTCTGCATGAGCTAATGGATAAAACTATTGTTTTATTGCAGTAATGAAATTATTCCATGATAGAATAATCTTGCCATGTTTTTTGATCTCCTCCTTTGTCTTGGCTTTCCACCAAACAAGAGTTGCACCTTCCATCCTCAATGAAGCTAGTTGGATTTTGGTGTCATCATCATGAAGGTTCTGAATTCTCAAATAAACCTCCAATTGCCTAATCTAATTATCAAACTTTTCTGAATTGACTTCACCATTAAACATTGGCAATTCAAACTTAACATCAAGTTTTAGAAAATGAATTTTACTAGTGCTCTTTGACTTGTGTGACTGGTGTACTGAAGATGAAGTAGAGGATGATGATGATGAGGGTGAGGATGGTGCATTCCACTGCCTCCATTTCCTCCATTTTCCTTCTTTGATTTGTCTTCATCATTTTGACCTCCCGATGATCCTTGACCTTCCTCATGAAGTTTGGATCCTTCTCCTTCTAGTCTTTCATTCCTTTCTTGATAAAGGACTCTCACCATTTTAGTCATGTCAAGGAATGCTTTCCTAAACACTCTTTATTCCTCTTTGGGATCCACCTCTTCATGGGTTTCTTCTTCTCCTGGAGGCATGCTTGATGTTGCTTTTTCTTCTCTTGGAGTAAACTAGGTTGTGGAGAATGTTGCAATCTTGCCCTCCTTTGTTGTGGCTCACTTTGAGAACCTCTTGCTTCCACCAATTTTCCTTCTCCTCTCTTAAGCTTGAGCCTAGTAAGCATGAAAACCCTTGCAAACAATTAAAAAATCCTTGCACATAAAAACACCATAGATAAAACTCTAGCTCTGATACCAACTTGATCTGAAAGGAGTGTATTAGTTCTTCTGGGCTAAGTGTCCTTTCAGTTAAATAAATATGTACAAATTGTCTCCATCAATTTGCTTAAGGTATGAGAGTTTTAACCATGAAAATTAGATGAATTAATCAACTTTAAGCATGTAAATAAGCCTTAAAAACATTTAACAACAGTGCATAACAGGGAAAAACATTCACACATAAGTTTTACACTGTAGGTACGATGAAGCAGTTCACCCCTATTGGGCTACATCTGCTGATCTAGCTCCCAATGGCATGTCCCTCTTTGTCATTATGCTCAAAATTGTAAAATTAAAAATGTTTTCAGGCCTCTAATGGATGTTTTCTTTGCCACAATGGCTTCAGAATGCTCAAATTAGTCTAGGTAGACTCTTATTTCACCAAAATAGGTTTCAAATTGACCTCCTAATGCATTTTCCCAATAACAGCTAGAAAAGCTCCACTAAATGTGGAGACTGGCAGTTTAACTGCAGATAAATTAATAGTAAACCCAAAATTTTGGGGCACGCTCCAAAACTAGCAGGTGGATAACCTTGACATTAATTGTGAGTGGCGGGGTGGTCACATGCCACCCTCGTCGAATCCTTCGTTAACGGATTCAACTCCACCTTTTGAGGTTGGAACCCCAAGGAATGCGATTCCATAACCCGCAGTTATTAACTGTCACACAACCGTTAAACTTCCACATGCGATCAACCTGTTCGCAGCAATCCTGCCGGAGGTCGAAACCTAGAGTGGAAACATTCCATATCTTTGAAACCGTCAAATTTAATATCGAACCTCGCCATGTGAAAATTCATTACAAACTTGCTGCCAGTTTCATTGGATGCCGTGGTTAGCGTGTGGGTCATGGTTTTGGGCGAATGGTCATGTGATAGGGGGCTAGCCTCCCAAGCCCTCACCGCCAAGATCATTAAACTTCAAATACACGTGGAGAAGTATAGAGGTAAGAACCATGGTGTAGGCGGGTTGGTAAACGATATTGCGTGTAGAGAGGAGGTCACAGGTTTGACTCCCGTCGACTCCACAAAATTTTGCACTAACCTTATGAGGACACGTGGCAGCCTGTGAGGTTGCCACGTGTCACTCAGTCATTCGCCCAACCAATGACACATCCAACGGCTAGATCAAATTTCGTACGCTCATCATCTAATGACCCACAAAGTGCCATGTGGTGCCTTCACATAGGCTCAGAAGAAAATGGAATATTCCCAAAATATTCTGCTGACTGTACCTGCAAGCTGACTGGGCATCCAGTAACCAAATCTTTGTTTTTTGGGAAAACAAACAGAACGCGATATCTTCCTCGTACGACATCAGTTTTTCGAACCGTTCACGGCGTCGGAATCACAACGACAAGACCTTTCTAGTCGCTCAGGTTCAAACCTATTTTGAGCACTTTAATTTTTGAGCATATGACTTGATCTCCTGATTAAGGAAGAGGAGATTAAGGAAGAAAACCTCTCTAAATATGATATGAACACCCAAAATTCAGTTTCAAATTCACAACAGATTTAAAAATCGCAAGATACATAGACAACTCATAATGTTGGTGCAAAAGGAATGTTGATACCCAAAGATGATGGGATAGCGAGAATAAAATGAGCATGTGAGCACGTGTCAGAAATTTCCAATTATGATAAGAACAACCCCTTGTGGTGAATGTGACAGAGTCGGAAAAAAACCTATAGATATGTCATGAGGGGGTTGGAAAAAAGTGCAAAGAAATAAGGAAAAGTTAAGTTATTTTTATAACACTTAATTTCTCAATTGTTGCATTTTATTTTTTGGGTTGAAAGGTCATTAATTTTTCTTACAAGGCTACGTTCTTACTATTGAATACAAAGGTGCATTATTCACTTTGAAAGGCATTACTCACTAGAATTGTCCATGTGGAACCACAAACCTAGTCTTGAATCTATATGTTTGGATTGATACCTATATTTGGAAAACTATAATTTTAAAATCAAACTTAGAAAACATATTACATCCTTTTATTTTGGTTAGAATATTATTGCATCATTTTATTTTGGCTTGGATACTCTCTTTATTTGGAAAGGGTACCTCATATGCATTATGGTTTTGTTTAATTTCCTATAATTTATAATTGTAAGGCTCCTAACTTAAAGCACTTGTTAATAGTGGCATCTTATAAGGCACACACGAAAATGATTGGCATCTTGCACAGTGTTGTCCTTTGTAGACAGTTTTAGGCTAAGGAACTGTGTCGAATCTAAAATGTTGTTTAATTTTGGTGTGGATGACCAATGCTTTAAACTATTAAACAAATGCAAATCCTAATTATTATTTGATATAACAGAAGGGTTGATTTTTCACCTTTAATAAAAATTAATCTTTGAAATGTTTTTGAAAGGTAGAATTCAAGAAGATATATAATTCCTTAAACATTTAGATAGAATATTTAACCTATCATATATAGAAGATGTGTGTAGAAATCTTCTACAACGAAACAAAACATATTTAAAGATAACAGAAAGCAACAATTACATTATGTAGAGGAATTAACTAAAACAGATAGTTTCAGTTAATTAATATTTTTAATTGATTATAACTTTGCAAGGGATTTCAGAAAGATTGATATTCAATCTTATCTTACCCAGATTTCTATTAGCTTTAAACATATGTAGAAATAAATAGATGGAAACATAATAAGTAACTGGAAAAACTCCCTGGAATACATAAGTTTCTTCAAAATGAGTCCATAATCCTTCTATTAATATCAGAAATAATTCAGCAAATTACAATCATGTTCAATGGCTTCTCATAATGGTGCAACCCTTTGTCTTTAGAATTACAAAGTACTTATGAGTTTTTTGTTCGAAATATCTAGACTTCGAATAAAAAATTATTACAAAATATCTTATCCAAACTGATTTGGATTTTTACAAAAATAGAACTAGAAAAAAGGAAATCATAACTGATTTCACATCTTGCAAATAATTCGAGGACAATTGCTGGTGACTAGAGTTGTAAAGTTGTTTTATGATTCATCCACTTCGATATATTTCTCAAAAGTGGGCTTAGCTATGAAAAAATGTTTGATTTCATGCTGAATTAATAAATCATAACTTAAACCTTCCATGAAAGCCTTCACAATGATAGTTCCTTTGATTTTAGTAAATTTAGCTTTATCCATTGCTATATCATGCAATCTATGCTAATATTCTTCCAGTGGAATTAATTTATTACCTATTCCCTGCAGTCCTAGAAGTCCTTTTTGATGTAGAGTATTAAATTTATTATGAAACTTTTTTAATCTAAACTTCTAAATTTTGACATTTATTCTCCAGTTGTAGCATTAAATTTCTTTTAGTGAGAACCTTCCTCACCTCCAAGACAACTTCAGTTTTGTCTTCAATTTCATAGTCGTCAAGCTCTTCTTTTGTCTTGGAATTCAAAACTTTGATTATTTTTGTAGCATGTCCTGGTTTTTGGTCAAGGTATTTATTTATTTTTGTGACTGCTTCTTTTGATATTTGTAACAACTCTTCCTAGTAAAAAATAATCTCAATTGAAGGCCACAATTCAGTCATTGATTCATTAATATTAAGCCAAATATGTTCTTTTGTCTGAGAAATGCTCTGAGCAATTGCAGAGTCATTTCATAAGTTGCTATTCGCTTTGTTAGCTTAAAATTCTTATGAATTTCAGTTAAATAAGCATTATCAGTTTTCAGTTTCTTCTCTTGTAACTTCTGCAATTGTGTGTTGTGTATCTCAATTTCTTGGTCATTTAAATTTAATTATCCCATGTCCTTTGATAAATTTGTTGTTGCATCACTAGAATGTGTATCTACTGTGATATTTGCTGCTATAGATGTCCCTATTGTTGAAATACCTACATTAGATGGTGTTGCTATGGGAATGGCAGCTGAAACACTAAGTTGTTGTTATTTTTCCTTTAATAGTGTGTCCTTATCAACTTCCATTTTTTGAATATGAACATTTTGTTAAATTATTAGTTTGAACATATCCTCTTTTTCCTTCTCCAATTGACTAAATTCTTTAGCCTGTGGATGTTTTGTGGTTGGGAGTTTCAGTTTCTTCCTTAATTCCTGAGTATCATCGTTCTTATTATTGATCAGTTCTTCAACTGCTTTAACATCATTAGGATCATATCCTAATTATATTACCATGTCTTCCAATGATTAATTCTGGTATATTTCGCCAAGGATGGCATTTTTTCCATCTTTAATTGTGAATGAATGTTATTGAGTGAAGCTTGCAGTTTGGAGGTTGCCATAGCTGAACTGGTCAAATTAGAATAGATCATTTCTCCAACCTGCTTATGCAGGTCAATCTAATCAATTGCATGAATATGTTTGGTGTCAAAAGAGAAAATGGATGTTTTATAGTCTTCTACACTTTTAGGGACTAGAACTTTGGGTTCCACAAAGGCTAACTGAAACTGTCAATTTTCAGTATCAAGTGCAGAAAGAAGTTTGTGTTGGGTAGTAGAAGTCTATTTCCAGAATTCAGAATATGTGGTGGCCTTCAGTGCTTTATTCTTTCTTTTATTTTCTTTGCACCTAGAAAAAATATTATGTTGCTCTACTCCTGAGTAACAGATGACATAGGAGAACCTGTGGAGGTATCCTCAATCCTTGGAATGGTTGAAGTGTATAAACCTGCCAGTACCATTGTTCCATGCTCCTGTGAACTTTCTACTTGAAATGGATATTCATCAGCATTTGTCTTCTTTCTTCTCTTAAAATCTGTGAAGTTTGTCTCTTGATTTTTTGAAATTGTAGGAGACAAACTTTCTCTTGGCCTCTTAGTATCTTTCTCTTGAGGAATTGAAGTTTGTGTAGCTGTTTGGATAGCAATTTGTTCTACTGCCTCTTGTAATATATTCTCCTTTCATTCCTCTTGATTTACATACTTCTCTATTTTTGGACTACTTGTGTGTGCATAAGGTGTAGTATTTTGTTCAACTCTTAATTTTGAAATAATCCCCAAGGGATCATAAGACCCGGTGAAACTTAATTTAAATTTCATTTGTTTTAGTATAAGATATGCCTCCTTTGATGTTTCTCTAGTGTTGAAAATAAATAGGAAAATCTGTTCTTTTAACTTAAAATGAGATTTATTATTTTTGGACACAAAATGTAGATAATCCACGTTCATCATTTTTCTGATGTATTCCAATGAAAATTTATGATTGGTACAAACTTTGCCAACCTATAGCGAGGGAAGCTCACATCCATAGATCATGATTTCTATGTAATTTTGGTAGAGGTACCAGTCTCCAATCTTATTTTTCTCAGTGAGGTGAAGGATTCTTTTGATTTCAGGTGAAATTCTAGGTATAACATCATTGTTGAGAAGACACAAGGCCATATGTAAAAACTGATTTACATAATCACTGAAAAAAATACTCCTCTGTGTTCTTCCTTAACAATGAAGTCCAACGAATAACTGACCGAGGATTCCCCTATGAATCTAATTTTTGTAATGGAAATTTGAATCTAGTTGCATGATGAAACATAAAAAAATACACAAGGACTAATTGATGCTTAAAATCACCTTCAATAGAAAACTTCAAAAACAGTTCATGAATGTTGTCTGCCAAAAACTAACTATAGTTGAAAACGTATGATGGTTTATCATCTGCTGAAAATATGGATAAAAATGATAATATTACCTCATCATCCCACTGATCACTAGGATAACCTAATAGACAAGAAACCATAGATATGACTTGCCTAGACATTTCTAGGAATATTATTGAAGAGTAGGGCGCACTGGTTTTGGGTAACTCAAAATTCTTAGGTAAAAATAACTCAAATATTTTGGATCATTGAGGAAATGTAAGTTTTTGGTAAATATCCATAAGTGAATCTATAGAAAAAGGATGCATAGGGGCTATAGGTTTGATCTGGAGAGGTTGGCATATAGACTTAGGAGTAATGGAAAATAAGATTTCATTATTTTGAGCAATTATGGCTCTTTGAATCAGAAGGTATCTTAGATGAGACCAGGTAACGAATTCAGGGAAGAAATGAGTTTGGGGGAAAGTGAATTGGTTAAGGAATGATTCCCATATGCTTAAATAATCAATGGTATCTAAAAATTTATGTTTTTCCCAGTTGTGGATTTCATAAAGATCGAACTCACACTAGGTTTCAGAAATTTTATATTGTTTATCAACCAGGGCAAGTTCATATAAATTCACTACAGGAGGCAACATTGGGCTTTCTAAAACTAACTTGGAATTTCCTTTGGATGACAACATGATGAATTAGGAATCTACATGTAGGGGTATCAAATTACCAAGAAATTGTTGATGACTGGTAGAGCGAATAACTGTGAGTTCTTGTAACAACCCTGGTGAAAATTCCATGTAGTAAAAGTTAAAAATAATAATCATGGTTGATGGGACACTTATTCCAAGTTGAATATTGGGAAAGGCATCCTAGTGGGTGTTTATTTGGTTTAATATGGCTAAGGAAATTGGAAAATGCAAAGGCAAAGGCTTTGGAAAGGAAAAATGGCATATTTGGCACATTTATTGATGAAAAATAATGGAAATTAGGAGAAAAGGGAGATAAAATGTCACATGTTGCATGTGAGGAGGAAAATGAAGGAAAATAATGGAAAATGAAGAAAATAGAGGCATATTCTATAAAAAGGCTTCTGAGAATCAGTTGGTACCTTTTGTCAGTTCAGTTTTTGGAGCTCTCTCATTATTCTCTCTCTCTCTCTCTCTCTCTCACTCTTGGACACTTAGATTTTTCTTGGATCACTTTGGAATTGGAGCAAAAAAGGAAAAGAAATCAAGAAGGAGGAAGGAGCAAGCAAGGAAGAGCAGGATCAAGCGGCTACAGTAGGATTCTTTGCATGTATTGATTTGCATGTGTGATTTGCTTTCTAGATTTGGCATGCATGGTATTGCATGTGATTATTTTCTGTCTTGGCGTGGGTTTTTCCAGGTGTGAAAATGTTTTCAGCCTAGCCTTGCCATTTCCGGATAGCATTGATGAGATGGGTTCTCATACTTTGGTTGAGCTGGATTGCCGAATTGGATTTGAAGCCAAGTGAGGTGGATCTCCGAATTGATATAACACATGGCAGAGTAACCCCTGAACCGGACTGTGGGTTGCGGTAAATTCAGATAGTATGTTTCCTCATTGGGCCTAGGAATCCTTTCTTGTGAATGGCGGGATATATGATAAATCATATAGGTGGTTTTCCTTGGTTTAGGACCTAGTGATCTGGATGGATCGTAGTAAAGCCAGAGATATGGGTGCTCTCCATTTTGGCCTAGTAGTCCGTGGATGGGATGTATGTTAAAGCCTAGAGAGTATGTCTTGTTTTAGGGCCTAGTGATCCTTGATTTAGACTGTGGATTACGGTAAAGCCTGAGAGACTAGGAGACATGAAAATTCCTCACGGAGTAGGTGGATAATTCCAGTAGAATTCATGCTTGTTTGGTTCTTTTTCGTTGGTTATGAGTCCCACATTCATGCTTGGAATTATGGCACGTGGGTGATTGGCTGAAGAGATATTTGGTTCAACTAATCTATGGTCGAGTAGAACGTGGAATTCCAATCTCCAATTGGTTTTTATATCCATAAATGAGAAGCTTATTCCTTTGGTATTTTATGTATAAATGTATTTGTTATTATGTGGATGCTATTGTTGTTGTATCCAATGTATTTCTATTGTTATTATGTTGGTTATAAACATGTATGCTGACAGTAATGATATATGGATCTCTCCATACTTTTACTTGTAAGTGACTGCACAATGTATCTATGGTCAAATATATTTTATGGCAGCTAATGATGTAGGGGATAAATTATTCTTAGCAATTCTCAAATAATTATGAGACCCCATTTCTCTATTCTTTTTTTTATACCTATATCTTTCATGTTTGTGACACGTTTAACAAAATGCTTGTCATGTCTAGGAGGGGTCCAGATGAATTCTTAATGATGTGATTTCTTTTGCATCATTGTCCTATTTTTATTTATCATCTCGAAATTTTCATGAATTTTTGGGCAAAGCACTGGGTTCTAGGCCTGAAAGGTGGTTCAAATCCCAGAGAAGCAGGCATAAAACTGATTTTTTGGGGCAATAGCTACTGGAAAGCATTGTTATGCCTGGGGATATAGCCTTCTACCCATTGGCATGCATTGTTATGCCTGCGGCTATGGCTCAAAGAGGTTAAAATTTCAGTGTGACCTAGGGGTAAGGAGGATTGAAAGGTTGGGTCACCTCGTGGGGGTGTTGTTGTTCATGTACAAGATCTGTATGTTGTGTTTTCATCGGTTCCACTTCCTTAAGGTCACCTAGGAGGTTGAATCTCACTATAGTAGCCTCTTGTTGCATGTTTACCTTGGTTGGCCAGTTACTTGGGTAGATGTGGGAAGAGGGTGTTACAGAGTGGTATCAGAGCATGGTTCAACCCTTGGACTAGATGGGTGGTGTGTTGGTCATGATTTTCTTGATCGTTTATGTGTTTCTCATACTTATGGTGTATGTGTTTGTGCATCTGTGTTGTGTTGGCCATGGTGGAAGTGGTGTCACCATGGGAGGACTGATGATGTTGTTTTCAACATGTTGTCATGGGTGTATGACTGGTTATGTGTTGGACATACTTGTGTATTGTGCATGCACACTTGCGTACATATTGTTACATATTGAATATGCATTGCTTGTTTATGTTAGATCACATATTGTTCATGCTTATGTGTTGTCCATGTATGATTTCTTATGTGATGTTATATGTTGAACATGCATTGGTCATTCATGCTTGGTTACATGTTTCTTATGCTTATGTTTGGTCTGTGCTTGTGATTGTGTGTGGTCAAGTTTTCATTGGTATGGTTGAGGTTGTCATGCATTAGGTCATGGAGTGCACTTGGTATGGTTATACATCTATGACTGGACTCCAACTAGAATGATGATTATGCACTAATATACCATGTGTTACAAGTTTATATGTTGTTATGATTATGTATATGCATGTACTAATATGATTGGTTGATCTTGCAGGAAGTATCCTACCCAAATTACACTAAGGTATGTTGGTTTATTGTTATTTGGTTTAGCTAACATATGATTCCTTGCAGGAGAAATATCAAAATGGATAGAAATATGGTAAACTACAAGTACTCGCCCTATGAGTCATATGAGGAGCATGGTGGGAACTCTTCTAATTTGGCAGACACATTGAGAAGAAGTTGTAAGTCAAGCAATGACAAGATCATACATGCACAAGAGAAACAAGCAGAGGTGAATATAATACTTCTTCAGAGTTTTTCAGAATTGCAGCAGCAAGGGCCACTTCGGATCAGCCATGGACAGGAGGAAAAAACTAATGGGGCATATGGCAGTAGGTATCCTAGTAGACACATGTCAGATAGAGCTGACATAGCAAGGAGTGGTAGGTTTTTGGACATTCTAGATAGGAGAGGGGATGAGTACATGTACCATTCTAGTTCCAGTTCAGATAGACATCATGGTCACCATTGGTATCATTCTTATAGGAGAAATGACAGGGGGTACTTGTCAGATGAATTTAAGAAATAAAATCCACCTACTTTCGATGGGGATTTGAAGAAACAAGAAGAGGCAGAAGATTGGATACCTGTGATGAAGAAGTTCTTTGAGTTGCATGAGTACTCAGATAACATGACAGCCACTATTGATATCTTCAGTTTAAGAGGTAAAGCAGGCATCTGGTGGTAAGATGTTAAGCAGGTTAGACACATCGAGACAGAAGACTTGAGTTGGCAGGAGGTCAAAATACTTTTCAGGAAGAAGTACTTTCCAGACAGGTACTACAACAACAAGGCCAAATAATTTTATAAGTTAAAGATGAGATAAATGATAGATGAGGAGTACACGACAAAGTTCTTTGAGTTATTGAGGTATGTACCATATCTTAAGGATGAGAAGGCCAAAGTTCATCGATTTGTCATTGGTTTTCCATTAGCAGTCAGAGATTAGATTGAATATGATGAGCCTCATATAGTTGAGGAAGTCATTGGGAAGTTGAAGCATTCCTATGAACAATCAAAGTGAAAGAATGAGTCTCAGAAAGGATGGAAAGGGAAAGATAAAGGTAAAGTTAAATGGTATCCTAAGAGAGAAACACCTCAGAATTCAGATGAGAAAGAGACTGTGGCACCTCAAAAGAAGCTTAATGTGACTAGACAGAGACATGGATCACAACAACAACAATGATCATAGCAACAGCATGGAGGTAATGGTACGGGACGGTTGGAGTGTTGGAAATGCGGTGAGGAGCACCTTAGGAGGGATTGCATGCAACACCAGGGTGGTAGGCCTAAGATATATAGTGCACAGGGGGCACATACAGTTGGGGATGTTGGGAAAAGAATTCCTCGTATTTATGCAGCTGTGGAAAACAAGAAGGAAAGCATTCCTAGTATTTTTTATTAACCTTGGATCTAATTATAGCTATGTTAATCCTACCTTGGTGGATAAGTGTGGTTTGAGTAAGGAAATGCATGCAGAATCTTGGTTAGTGCAGTTGGCCACATGTTCAAAGAAAAGAGTTCACCATTGGGTAAGATCTTGTGCATTTGAATTAAATGGTATGCCTACAGCAGTGCACTTGAACATATTTCCATTAGGTTCATACAATATTCTATTGGGTATGGATTGGTTATACCTTCACAGGGCCAAGGTAGATTTCTATGAAAAATATATTGAATGGTTGGATCAAAATGGGGAACCAAGAGTCTTATATGGAAAGAAGAAAGCCACATCAGTTAGGATGGTGACAACCATGTAGGCCAAGCATAGTCGCAGGAAAGGGTGTGTGCTATTTGTAGTTCATATCTGTAGTGACAAAGGTAAGGAGGTCGAGGATGTAGATGATTCGAGTAGGTATCTAGTTTTGTAGTAGTTTCAAGATGTGTTTCTAGAAGATATTTCAGAGTTACCACTACATAGGGAGGTAGAATTTTCGATTGAGTTGATGTCAGGGGCAGCTCCAGCATCAAAGTCACCTTACAGGATGATGGCACTCTCATATTGTGCATTGACTACGGGCAGCTGAAAAAAGTGACCATCAAGAACAGGTACCCATTATCGAGGATCGATGATTTGTTTGATTAACTAAGGGAGCAGCAGTGTTCTCTAAGATCGACTTGAGATGGAGATATCATGAGGTACGCATCAAAGAAAAGGAAATATACAAGACCACATTCAGGACTAGGTACGGAAATTATGAGTTTATTGTAGTTCCATTCAGTTTGACTAATGCCCCAGCTGCATTTATGTGTTTGATGAACAGTGTGATGTGTCCTTATTTGGAAAAGTTTGTGATTGTGTTTACTGATGACATATTGATGTATTCTAAAAATGAGGAAGAGCATGTCAAGCATTATGTCACAGTGTTGAGGTTGTTGAGAGAGCATCAGTTGTATTCTAAGCTCAGCAAATGCAACTTCTTCTAGACTGAGGTACACTACTTGGGACATGTTTTCTCCAAGGAGGGCATTGCAATAGATCCAGAAAATATAAGGGCCATCATGGAGTGGGTAGCTCCTAATAATTTATATGAGGTGAGATCATTCATTGAATTGGTAGGTTATTACAAGATTTTTATCATGAAACTCTCACATAGTTCTTATCTTATTACATCATTGCAGAGGAAAGGTAAGAATTTTGATTGGATAGAGGAGTGTGAGGCTAGTTTTGAGAAGCTTAAGTAGTTGTTGATACATGCTCCAATGTTAAATATTGTAGATCCAGACAAGGAGTTTGTAGTGTGTACATATGCCTGCAAGAGAGGACTTGGTGGAGTCCTTACGAAGGATGGACAGGCGGGATGCTATGAGTCACGAAAAATAAACAAGCACGAGCAGAACTACCCAACACATGATCTCGAGCTAAAAGCGATCATTCATGAACTAAAGATGTGGAGGCACTATATTCTTGGCATAAGGTTTGTATTGATGAATGATAACATTGGGATGAGGTGCATATTTGACCAGCCGAATCTGAACATTAGGTAGGCTAGATGGTTGGCCATGATCAATGAGTTTGAATTCGAGATGAGGTACATCAAGGGAAAGGAGAACAGGGTCGCATATAGTCTTAGCAAGCTAGTACAGGTAAATCAAATGGAAGCTATGAGCTGCTATGGGATATAATTACATGATAGGATCCTATAGGCAGGTCAACAAGATCACATGTATATGGAGATTATGCACAGGTTGTAGCAGAGTATAGGTACAGATGTTGGGACATGTAAAGGTACATGTATTGATAAATTTAAAGGTACAGGTACATGTGTACAGGTAAAGGTGTTGGTACAGGTACAGGTATAGGTATAGGTACACATGTACAAGATTTGGACTATCGTCTCACGGTAGATGGATTGGTTAGATTTAGAGACAGGATATATGTACTGGACAACAGTGAGCTCAAGAAGGTGATATTGAGGGAGTTTCATGTGAAACCAGATTAGGGTCACCCAAGCTATCAGAAGACACTGATTGCGGTAAAGAGATTATAGTAATGGCTGTATCTAAAGAAGGATGTGGCGAAGTTTGTAGCCAGATGTTTGTATTTTCATATGGTTAAGGCAGAGTGTAATCATCTAGGTGGATAGCTACAATCGATAGCGATCCCAGAGTGGAAATGGGAGTTGATTTCCATGGACTTCATCATAATTTTTCCTAAGAAAGCTAGACAACATGATTTCGTCATGGTTGTGGTGGATAGGTTAACAAAGGTTGCACATTTCATACCGGTGAATACTACATACTCAGCTAGTGATGTAGCACAGGTGTTTATCAAATACATATTCAGATTGCATGTTGTTCCAAATAAGATTGTATCTGATAGGGATGCAAAGTTCACTTCCAAGTTTTGGAAGGATTTGTTTGCAGGTTTAGGCATTGAGTTTGCCTTTAGCACAACTTATCATCCACAAACACATGGATAGAACGAGAGGGTCAACATGATATTGGAGGATATGTTGAGGATGTATGTGATGCATCAACAACGCAAGTGGGAAGAGTACCTTCCACTGGTAAATTTCACCTACAACAACGGGTATCAGGAATCATTGAAGATGAGTCCATTTGAAGCTCTATATGGGTAGAGTTGCAACACTCATATCTGTTTGAGTGATCTAGTTAACAGGGTACTAATTGTTGAAATTTTGTTACCGGAGGACAGGTGGTTCCCTAAGGCTTTGATCTTTGGCCTAGGGAAAAGTGTCCAAAAAGAATCTAATTTTTCTCCTAAAGTGACTTTATAAAGTTATAAAGTCAAATCTAATTTAAAAGTGACTTTAAGTGATAAAGTTACTAAGTCTAATTTTAAAGTGACTTTAATAAATTCAATGTGAAATTAGAAAGGGAAAAATGATTTTGGAAATAAATGACTAAGAGGGCATTTATTAAAGTGGGGTGAATTAAAAAATAGAAAGTGAGATACAAATGAGCATTTAATCTCAGCCCTAGAACTAAATTTATCTCAACCATTGGATTTAGGGATTCCCCAAAAGCCACTTAGGGTTAGGTTAAAGGAGGAAAAGGAGAGAAAATATCATTCATTCTTTCATGAGCAGATTGAGAGAGGAGGAGAGAAAGCAAGTGAGAATTTCTGAGCAATGAGAATAAGGAGGGCAACATCACTTATATTCGGCAAATCCATATAGCAAGGATAGAGCATGAAGTTCAAGGCAAGTGGGCACGAATTTCGAGGGAGGAAAATCATCATTTATTGAACCACATTTTTCGAGGTCTGTACAACAACAAGGAGGTACGGAAATCAAGGTCCGTACAAAAGAGAGAGAAAACTGGTTTTCTAGAATCCATACAGCAGCAAACAACATGCAAAATGAGGTCCATATAGCAGTTGTACAACATGAAAATCGAGGCAACATTTACACAGATTTCGAGGGAGGCTGTACAACTATTTCGACACTATTTTCGGTGTTGTCCGTACAAAATTTAAGGCTGTACTTTTTGCTGATATTTTATGTTTGTATTTGGCATGAAAATCGAGGTAGAGATTGTGCATGATTTTCGAGATAAGTACATTTATGAGGTTGCTGTAATTTTTACTTTGTAATTTCTGTCTCACTATAAAAGCTATTTATCAGAAATAAGAAGAGCTTTCAAACTAGTTTTCCCCAAGAGTTGTAGGGGTTTTTCCAGGGTCAAGTTGACCAAAAATCAGTGTGTCTATTTTCTGTGTGTCGCTGATTTATTTTTCTGAGTTTTATTTTTGCATTTCAGCACTGTGAAATTTCCAGAATTTGTGTTTTCAGAAAATATTTATTTTTCTAGCTTGTTGAATGTATGGCTATGGGAATGGGTATTTAAATTTATGGGTGAAATAAGTTGAAACTAAAAATTGGTGTTGGGAACAGAAATTTCTACATGGTATTAGAGCTATTTTGCTGAAAAGTGTAGTTTGGGACAGCAAGAAGAAAAATTATAGCAAGCTGATTTTTCACACAGAAAACAATACCTGTACTACAACAGTGTTATTTTGAGCTCATTAGGACAACAAGCATGTCTTTGGGCTTGAGGGTGGAGGATAGGCTGGATGGGCATAGTAACTATAGTGTATGTAAGGAAAGAATGCAGAGCATATTTGAGGAGGCAGAAGTCTGGGGTATAATGGTGCATACCCAAAAACACCCTGTTAATGTGCCTGTTGACTTTGTTCAGCTGGCAGAATTTAATAAGAAGAATAAAAAGGGTGAGAGACTGATTCTGGATGGTATTAAAGACCATGTTGTTCCTCATGTGAGAGGAAAGAGATTTTCTCATGAGATGTGGACAACCTTGACCAATCTCTACCAGAGTACCAATGAGAACATAAAAGTGGTCCTAAGGGAGAAGCTGAAGGCCATTAAGATGGCTAAGAATGATAGTGCTACTGCAGAGCTCACAAAGATTACTAATGTGAGAGATGCATTGGCAGTAGTTGGAGAGGTCATTCCACCCATTGAGTTGGTGCAGATTGTAGTGAATGGCCTTCCTAGTTCATGGTTGAACTTTGCTGATGGGATTTGTGCATGTGAGACCCTTCCCACTTGGGAGAGGTTCTGGGATGATTTTATATAGAATGAAATCAGGAAAAGCTAGCTTGGGGCAGCCAAACCAGTTGAGCAGGATGAGGATGTAGCATTGTTAGCAGGAGGCAAGAAAGGCAAGGAAAAGAAGCATGCTTCCACAAGTAGTAGTGGGGGCAAAGGAAAAGGTAAAGGTAATAAGGTGAACATGCAGAAGGACTATTCCAAGGTGAAGTGTTGGAATTGTCAGAGGATGGGACACTATGCAGTTGTGTGTCTGGAGAAGAAGAAGAAGGGGAAGAAAAATACCATGGCAGCATCAGCAAAGATAGAGGACTTTTCAAATAGCTTTGACCGGGAGTTTGGGTTCATTGCTTGTGAGTCCACTAGTGCAGGATCACCTACCATGGAGGTTGAGAGGGAGTGTGCATTTACCTCCACTATTGGAGCATCTTCAGGTACATGGTATGTTGACAGTGGGGCTTCATGTCATATGACAGGAGTCCGTGAGTACTTCTTAGAGCTTTTAGAGAGTGACACTAATATAGAGGTAGTACTCGGAGATGACAATGTTGTTAGAGCAGTTGTTGTGGGAACATTGACATTTGATAGGGAACCCAAACCTCCCTTGAAGGTGTCAGATGTTCTATATGTGCCAGGGATGAGGAAGAACCTCATATCCATCTCAGCATTGGAGGACAAAGGGTATGAGATATTGTTCAGGAGAGGACAGGTGCTTATATATCCAAGGGCGCTCCAGCTAATTCAACTAGAGTGATTGGTGTACGCCTTGAAAAGGTGTACAAGTTTGCATTTCAGCCCCTTTTTGCATTGAGTAGTAGTACCAGCAGCAGAGCTAACAGTTCAGTGCTGTGCCAGATTTGGCACCACAGGATGGGGCACATGTATCATGCAGCCTTGAGGACATTGCGGGAGATCACTACAGGTGTGCCAGATTTCAATATTGAGCACATTGATACATGCAGTGGATGTGCTATGGGAAAATTTTCCAAATCCCCTTTTCCTAGGAGTGACAACAGATCGAATGGGATACTTGATTTGATTCGTACCGATGTGAGCAGTTGGATGTCTTATGTCTCCTTGAGTGGATATGAGTATTATGTTTTATTCATTGATGATAAATCCATGAGGACCTGGATTTATTTCTTGAAGACCAAGAGTGAGGTCTTCAAGCGGTTTCAGGATTTCAGAGCTCTTGTGGAGACTCAGGAAGGTCGGAAGATCAAGTCCTTAAGGTCACACAATGGAGGGGAGTACACCCTTGGCGAGTTTGTTGAGTATTGTGCAGAGGCAGGCATTAGGAGGGAGTTCATAGTTCCTTACAACCCCCAGCAGAATGGGGTTGCAGAGAGGAAGAACACATCCATCGTTGGGGCTGCCAAAGCCATGTTACATGATCAAGGGTTACCATTGTTTTTGTGGGCATAGGCCTGCAACATTGCTGTATATTTGTAGAACAGGAGTCTGCATTGTGCCTTGGGGCATGTGACTCTGGAGGAGGATTTTTTTGGGAAGAAGCTTGATGTTGGTCACTTCGGCATCTTTGGGTGTATTGCATACTCCTACGTACCGAAGGAGAAGAGGACCAAGCTAGATCCCACCACAAAGAAGGGTTTCTTTGTGGGCTACACTGAGACCTCGAAAGATTTTTGGATTTATATTCCTACACAGAGGAGAGTTGTTATCAGGTAGGATTTGAAGTTTGAGGAGGACAGGGCTTTCAGGAGGTCACGGGAGTTAGAATATCTGAATCAGCCAGACCCTTAGGAGCATCTGAGTTATTCATAGGGATCCAGTGGGTAGGGATTAGGAGGTACATCGATTACGGTGTCAGGTCCATTAGTGAGAAGTGGCTCCCAGAGTCAGAGGGGTGGTGCTTTAGGCAGCATGCAGAGCAGTCCGAAGAGTAGTTCACTAGGTAGTCCACTGATGGACAGTTCACACGGTACTTCAGTATATACAGGTTTAGGTTCAGGCAGGAGGACAATAGATAGATAGTCAGGAGTTCAAGCTCCTAAGGAGGATGAGGATTTTCATTCTCCGGTGGGAGAAGTGTGCTCAGGGAAGTGGAAGCCCAAGTGGCTTCAGGATACCTTGAGAGAGGCCACATCTGTTGCTGGGCCGAAGAGGTCAATTAGAGAGAGCAGACCACCTAAGCTGTTCTGTAGCTATATGGAAATGGTTGCCAACATCGTTGAATTTGATCCTTCTATCTATGAGGAGGCAGCTAGCCAGTAGGTTTGGAGAGAGGCCATGCAAGAGGAGTATTCTTCTATCATGAAGAATGATGTTTGGGAGGTGGTGCTGAGGCCTGAGGGAAAATCCTTGGTTACTTCTAGATGGATTTACAAGGTAAAGCATGTTGTAGATGGCAACATTGAGAAATTCAAGGCAAGATTTGTGGCTAGAGGGTTCTCCCAGGTAGAGGGAGTAGATTATGAGGAGACCTTTGCTCCCATGGCTCGATATACTTCGATTCACTCCATCATATTGATAGCAGCAAAGATGGGTTGGAAGATCCACCAGATGGATGTGAAGACAACATTTCTCAATGGCTTCATACAGGAGGAGGTGTACATTAAGCAGCCACAGGGCTTTGAGGTGCATGGGAAGGAGTCCCATGTGTGAAGACTGTAGAAGACCCTTTATGGCCTGAAGCAAGCTCCTAGAGCTTGGTACTCTAGGATTGTTACGTACTTGCAGGAGATGGGTTTCACAAAGAGTGATGCAGATCCAAACCTATAATTTATTGTGATAGGTGAGGAGCCTCTCATTCTGGTGTTGTATGTGGATGACTTGGTCATTACAGGTGCAGAGAGACTCATAGAGGGCTGCAAGAGAGATCTTGTGTCGGAGTTCGAGATGAAGTACATTGGCTTGATGCATTAATTTTTGGATTTGGAGGTGTGGCAGGAGGAGGGGAATTTCTTCGTGGGACAGGGGAAGTATATTGTGGACATCCTTAGCAGATCCCACATGGAGGATTGTAGACCCATGTCGACACCTATGATCACCAACTGGAAGAAGCTTCACGCTTCAGATTCCAAGTTGGTGGATCCCACATTGTATAGGCAGCTGATTGGTTCCTTGTGTAGAAATTTATATAACTGATATGTTATACATCCGAGATTCTCCTAATCACACACTATTTGACTTCATGCACAATACAGAATCTCTTCTACCATTGATCATTAATTGCGGAAATAAAAGCAATCGCATGTGCACATTAAAACCATAAACAATCACACATATGAACACAATATTTTATGGGAAAGATTAAAGCTGAAAACCCCCAAATATATGTATATTATATGTCATAGAGATCATATAACAATCATTATAAAAATATCCTCACAAGCTCTCAGTATAATCTCCAATTGTTACACACTAATCAAGCCCTGATCTAGCAAATCACATGCTCCAATATTTGCCACCTGATAGCCTGCCTCTACTGCGCAATCACTACTGAAGAATGGCACTGAATGAACTCAAATTTGTCCAGCCTTGCTCATGCAATCCTCATTGGCATCTCCAACCATGTGTGGTGCAAACTCATGCAACACTATAGTCACAACTGATAGTCACACTTCTCTTTCACCTACCTCTTCACTGGTCTCCACTGAAACTGTCCATGCACTATAGTTAACTGATGTATTCTTTAGTTGATTAATGAGTTAATAATTAGTGAATTAATTAATAACTAATTCACACCACTCTCACTAGTGTATCAATCAGTTAGACTAGATACAACTAGCTCAACTATGTTTAACTCAGTTAAACTGAACACAACTCCACCAACTACCTCAATAACTCCACCAAACTCTGTCACATGAGTTATAACTAAAGTATCCATGCAATAGCTCCACTTAACCCTCAGGAATAGCGTAATTCCTTCTGTCAGCTCCTGTGCCACATCTGTGCACTTAACTGAAGTGATCCAAGAGAATAAGATAATGTTTATAGTCCAAATATTATTAAGAGCTAATAATATTCGACATATCTATTTTTAGACTGGCAATCTAAAAATAGATTCCGCCCAATATGTCTAAAAATAGAAGTCCATCTATTTTCCAACTTGACCAACCATCCACAAATAGCATCCTGCAACTCATAGAATATGATCGACATGTCTAAAAATAGACTTTGCGCCAAAAATAGCCTGCGGGCCCACTTAGTGAAGGCGACTTCTTTCCACTAAGCTCATCATCTTGTTGCAATCTCAACACTCCCTCTCAACAAGATAAGGATTATCTACCACCCCTATCCTGCCTCTGTGGTATTCGAATTTTCTCCTAGTGAGCGCCTTCGTCAAGATATCAGCATCCTGATCCTCCGTGGGAATGTATGAAAGTAACATGATCTTCCGCTGCACACAATCTCTGATATGATGATACCGGATGTCAATGTGTTTAGATCTATCATGAAATACTGGATTAATCGAGAGTTTGATGCAACTCTGATTATCACAATATATCACAGTAGGATCTAAGTGTGAACCGAACAACCCGACCAGGATCTTCCTCATCCATATAGCCTCGCATGCAGCCAAACTCGCTGCCATATACTCGGCCTCTATTGAACTGAGTTCCACGGATCTCTGCTTCCTGCTGTACCAAGAAATTGCTATCGACCTGATATTGAAAATCCCTCCAGATGTGCTCTTTCTGTCCGTTGGGCTCCTTGCCCAATCTGCATCCCTAAAGCCACACAGCTTCACCTCATCCGGCTGTCTGTACCATAATCCATATCCTAATGTGCCTCTGAGATATCTCAATACATGCTTGCCTGCCTTCCAGAAGAACTTGGTAGGCTTAACCATAGCTTGTGAAAGCTGGTTAACAACATAGCATATGTCGGGTCATGTATTTACCAGATACATAAGCGACCCCACTAACTGTCGATAAACAGTGGCATCCACTACCTCTGCCAATGTAGCATCCTCTTTCCTCCATCCACCAGGAAGATGAGTGTTGATAGGCTTGCAGCCATGCATGTTGAACTTCTCTAGTATCTCCTAGGCATACTTGCCTTGAGACACAAACAGTCCATCACTGTGCTGCCAAATTTCCAATCCCAGAAAATAATGAAGGAGGCCCAAGTCCTTCATCTCAAACTCTTTTTCAAGATCGACCTTGCATGAGAGTATCAACTGTTCATCACCGGTCAATATCAAATCATCTACATAAAGTACAATGATAAGCAACTTACCCTCCACCACAATCTGGTATAGGTTCAGATCCGCCTCACTCTTGGAGAATCCAAGTTCGGTAATAAAACTGTCTATCCATGTGTACCAAGCACAAGGTGCTTGTTTCAACCCATACAACGCTCTCTTGAGCCTGCACACATGCGACTCACTGCTAAAGATCTCGAAACCTTCAGGCTACTCTATGTACACCTCCTCCTCAATCACTCCATTGAAGAACACAGTCTTCACATCCATCTGATGAATGTGCCACCCCATCTGTGCTGAGAGAGCAAGAATCATTTGTATGGAAGAATACCTTGCAACAAGTGCAAAGGTTCCTCATAATCAATCCCCTCAATCTGTGAGAAGCCTCGGGAAACAAATATTGCCTTGTACTTATCCACACTCCCGTCAACTGCTTTCTTCACTTTGTAGATCCATCTCGAACCTACCACTGATTTCCCTTCCGGCCTTGGGACAATCTCCCATGCACTGTTTCTGACAATCGAATCATACTCTTCCACCATGGCATTTACCCATGCATCGTCCTCCACAGCTTCCTCGAAAGAGGATGGCTCTATCACGATACACTTGCTCATAAGAGCCATGTATCCAATATACTGGTCAGGTGAATGTCTCTATCTGCACTGTGATGTAGGTGCTCCTACAATCTTCTCTACATCTTGAGCCAGTCGCTCAGCTTCTGTAGTGCGCTTTCGCCTTCTGATGGTTGCCGCTGCATGAGTGGTTTCTTCCACTCCATGAACCTCCTCTTGTGGATGATCCACATCCTGAGGCTCATCCTTAGGAACTAATAGCTCCTCATCTGCATGCAAGTGTGGCTCCCTCTCAAGCGAACACTTCATGGCTTTCTCCTCATGAAATTTGATATCCCGTCACACAACAGTCTTGCGACTGTCTGGCAAATACACACGATAGTTGTGGGGCGTATCAGTGTACCCCAAAAATATCCCAACCTCTACGGTCGGCTCCAGCTTCTTCCTGGCATCCTTCGTCACATGAATGTAAACAGGTGAACCAAAAATCCTCAAATGGGAAATATCAGGCCTCTTACCAAAAAACGCCTCCTCGGGTGTACTCATGCCAAGTATCCTGTGAGGGACAACTCCGGCTTTGTACATAAATTGCGTATAGCATGCTCCTCACTAATGTTAAAGGGAAGGCCTGGATCATGCAACATCGTTTATGTTAAGACCCACGATCATTCTCGTTCTTTCGCTCCGAGACCCCATTCGTCAGGTTACAGGCGCATGAGCTCTCTCTCCTCAAATTCCTTTCTATTTCGAAAGTCCTAATTCTGCTTTAGTGAGATGAATTCACCACCATTGTCGCTCCCACATTTCACCGCTTCTAATCTTTCTCAACCAAAGGCTTCCTGAACTCGGCGGCATCCCTTGAGTATGTATCACCTTATTCTATGAAGAAGATCCAGCACTTCCAAGAAAAATCATCAACAAAGATCACATAGTACCTATGCTTTGCTGTCGAAGCTACTGAGAAAGGTCCACACACGTCTGTGTGAATTCTCTCAAGGATCGTCGTGGCGCGACTATCCTTCTCATGAAAGATGGCTTTCACAAATTTTCCCAAGGTACATCCCTTGCACTGATCTGACTGCGCAAGAGTACCCTTAGGAAGCCGAGTAGAAATCTGCTGCAAAATTTTCAAAGCTCCATGGTGAAGGTGGCCCAATCTCCTGTGCCACAGCTCGCCCTCATCCCGGCTCACCACTCCTTCTGCCTTGCTTGCCATTGCTGCGTAGCCATCTACTTGCAATTGATAAAGGTTCTTAACTCGAACCCCTATCCTCCGGGTTTCACCAGTTGCCTTACTGAGCAGGAAAGCCTTTACCTCGCTAAAGACAACATCATATCCCTTGTCTTCTAAAATCGCCATAGAGATAAGATTATTCTTCAATCCTGGAACATGCATCACTTCCTTCAATACGAAGGGTTTACCAGACTCCCTCTCAAAGGAAATGGCACCGATACCATTTGCACTGTATCTACCATCATTTCCCATCTCGATGTGCACTCCAAGATGTTTCTCATCCAGATCAGTAAATAAATATTTGTCTCCTATCATGTGAAAAGACGCACCACTGTCAAGAAACCACACTGAACCCATCATACTTGAGACCAAGGATGCGATCAGCAAAAAATATAGCTCAAAATACGAGGCTAAGGCCTCTCCAGCTGCAGATCCAACATCCTGCTTATTTTTCTTCTTTTGTGGACAATTAGTGGCGTAATGTCCGTGTTAGTGACAGTAAAAGCACTTCACCTTGGACATGTCCTGCTTCTTGCCTTTCGCACCGAATTGAGAAGCATTCTTCTTGCTCTTCCCCTTCCTTGATTTGGCAGCCAAAGCACAATTTTCTTCGTCTGGCTTCTTTGATGAAGATCTGTCCCTGGTACTTCGCCTTATCTCCTCTTGCACACGATCCGACCAAAGTCGCTCCGATCCTGGCAATTTCTCCCGACCATTGACAGAGTCCTGATAGGAATGCCAACTCTTCGGAAGCCCATGGAGAGCCAAGCTCACCAATTCCTCGTCATCTACAGTCACCCCCACACTTCCTAGCTCATCCATGCATTGGATGAAGTTTGTGAGGTACTTGGGCATACTGTCGCCTTTCTCCATTTTTATGTTCCCGAGTTTATCCTTGAATGCCAACTTCCTTTGGTCGCTCTTGCTTTGGAATAAGTCTGTCAACACTTTCCACATCAAGAATGGAGAAGCCTTACCATGAAGGCTGGACACTATGTGATCCTTTACACCTTCCAACAGAATTCTTCAACACTTTGTTGTCTTCTTTTGCCATGCGTCAAATGCGGCAGCATCGCTAGAATCAGGTTTTGGAATTTCTGCATCCATGAACTCCTTCAACCCATTTTCATCCAGCACCACCTCCATCCTGTCCTTCCATGCAATATAATTCGATCTGCCCTCAAGTGCATACTCTAATCGCAATCCGTTGAAAGACATCTCAACTTCCACACCAAGAAAACACTGCTGCAAATTCGAATTCCACCAGCTCAAAACTCAACCGCTTCAATGTTTTGCAACTGCTCCAATGATCAATATCGCTTTGATACCATGTAGAAATTTATATAACTGATATGTTATACATCTGATATTCTCCTGATCACACACTATTTGACTTCATGCACAATACAGAATCTCTTCTACCATTGATCATCAATTGCAGAAATAAAAAAAATCGCATGCGCACATTAAAACCATAAACAATCACACATATGAACACAGTATTTTATGGGAAAGCTTAAAGCTGAAAACCCCCAACTATCTGTATATTATATTTCATAGAGATCATGTAAAAATCATTATACAAAGCTCCTCACAAGCTCTCAGTACAATCTCCAATTGTTACACACTAATCAAGCCCCGATCTAGCAAATCACATGCTCCAATCTCTGCCACCTAATAGCCTGCCTCTACTGCGCAATCACTGCTGAAGAATGGCACTGAATGAACTCAAATTGGTCCAGCCTTGCTTACGCAATCCTCATTGGCATCTCCAACCATGTGTGGTGCAAACTCATGCAACACTATGACTATAATGATAAATAAACTATAACACTACCTCTTCATGGTCTCCTTGCTGCATTGTCACATGCTGATTAAGCAGTGTATTCTTCAGTTGATTAATGAGTTATTATTCAGCGAATTAATTAATAATTAATTCACACCACTCTCACTAGTGTATCAATACGGTTAGACTAGATACAACAGCTCAACTATGTTTAACTCGGTTCGCTCAGGCTTCAACTCCATCAAGCTGCCTCAATAACTCCACCAAACATTGCATCCGTGAGTTCTGTTGGTATCCGCTTGGCCGCTCCCGCCCAACCTCGGGGAATAGCGTCTTTAATCACGCGGGCTCTGTGCCACAACGGTGCATAATGGAAATGCTCCGAAATAAGATAATGTTTATAGTCCAAATATTATTAAGAGCTAATAATATTCGACATATCTATTTTTAGACTGGCAATCTAAAAATAGATTCCACCCAGTATGTCTAAAAATATAAGTCCATATATTTTTCCAACTTTACCAACCATCCACAAATAGCATCCTTCAACTCATAGAATATGTTCGACATGTCTAAAAATAGACATAGTCTAAAAATAGACTTGCGCCAAAAATAGCCTACGAGCCCACTTAGTGAAGGCGACTTCTTTCCACTAAGCTCATCATCTTGTTGCAATCTCAACACCTTGATGTATTTGGTCAACACCAAACTAGATATATGTTTTGCAGTCAACACGATGATCCAGTTCATGTGTGAACCCAGGAGGGTGCACTGGGTTGTTGCAAAACACATTTTGCGGTACTTGCAGGGGACAGTGGAGTATGGTCTAGATTATAGACAGGGAGATGGAGTGAGACTGGCAGGTTATACTAATTCTGATTGGGAAGGTTGTGCTTTTGATAGGAAGAGCACTTCAGGGTGTTGTTTTGCGTTGGGTTTGGCAATGGTGTCATGGTTCAGCCGAAAGCAAGAGTCAGTAACATTGAGTTCAGCGAAAGCAGAGTACATGGCAGCCAGTCTAGTTAGTTGTGAGGCCACATGGCTTCGCAAGATGTTGTTTTTTATTTGGTCAGCTGTTGAGACCTTCAGTGATTTACTGTGATAATCATAGTTACATTAACCTCACAGAGAATCCAGTATTTCATGACAGGTCAAAGCATATCGGGATCAAATATCATTTCGTCAAAGACTATGTTCAGAAGGGAGCTGTGAAGCTTGAGTATATTCCCACTGATGAGCAGGTTGCAGATATTCTTGCCAAAGCCTTACGACAGGGCAAGCATGTCTACTTCAGAGACAAGATGGGTGTGGTGAGGAACACCTTCCTCGGTAAGACGGAGTGTTGAAATTTGGTTACCGGAGGACAGGTGGTTCCCTAAGGCTTTGATCTTTGGCCTAGGGAAAAGTGTCCAAAAAGAATTTAATTTTTCTCCTAAAGTGACTTTATAAAGTTATAAAGTCAAATCTAATTTAAAAGTGACTTTAAGTGATAAAGTTACTGAGTCTAATTTTAACGTGACTTTAATAAAGTCAATGTGAAATTAGAAAGGGAAAAGTGACTTTGGAAATAAATGACTAATAGGGTCTTTATTAAAGTGGGGTGAATTAAAAAATAGAAAGCAAGATTTAAATGAGCGTTTAATCTCAGCCCTAGATCTAAAGCTATCTCAGCCATTGGATTTAGGTATTCCCAAAAAGTCACTTAGGTTTAGGTTAAAGGAGGAAAAGGAGAGAAAATATCATTCATTATTTCATGAGCAGATTGAGAGAGGAGGAGAGAAAGCAAGGGAGAATTTCTGAGCAATGAGAAGAAGGAGGGCAGCAGCACTTATATTCAACAAATCCATACAGCAAGGACAAAGCATGAAGTTCAAGGCAAGTGGGCATGAATTTTGAGGGAGGAAAATCAACATTTATTGCAGTACATTTTTCAAGGTCCGTACAACAACAAGGAGGTACGGAAACTGAGGTCCGTACAACAGAGAGAGAAATCTGGTTTTCTAGAATCTGTATAGTAGTAAACAACACGCAAAATGAGGTCCGTACAGCAACCGTACGGAACAAAAATCAAGGTAGTATTTGCATAGTTTTCGAGGGAGGTCGTACAACTGTTCTGACACTATTTTCGGTGTTTTCTATACAACATTTAAGGCTGTACTTTCTACTGATATTTTCTGTTTTTATTTGGCATGGAAATCGAGGCAGAGTTTGTGCATGATTTTCGAGATAAGTACATTTATGAGGTTGCTGTAATTTTTTGCTTTGTAATTTATGTCCCACGGTAAAAGCTATTTATTAGAAATAAGAAGAGCTTTCAAACTGGTTTTCCCCAAGAGTTGTAGGGGGTTTTTTCAGGGTCAAGTTGACAAAAAATCAACGTGTCTATTTTTTGTGTGTGGCTAATTTATTTTTTTGAGTGTTATTTCTGCATTTCAGCACTGTGAAATTTCCAGAATTTGTGTTTTCAGAAAATATTTATTTTTCCAGGTTGTTGAATTTATGGCTATGGGAATGGGCATTTAACTTTATGGGTGAAATAAGGAGAAATTGAAAACTGGGGTTTGGAACATAAATTTCTACACTAATTGGACCAGAGATGTTGGAAGAAATAGAACAGGAAATTTAGTTGATCAATAAGAACTTGAAAGTAGTGCGGGATAGGCATAAGAGTTTTGAAGGCAAGAACAGGTTATTCAAGAATTTATGGGTTGGGGATCAGGTGTACTTTAGGATGTATCCCAAGCAGAGCTCCTTGCGAATTAGATCATGTGTAGCTGGAACCATGGTTTTTTGGATCCTTCAAGATCATTGAGAGGATCAGACAATTGGCCTATTGACTTGCACTGCCTTCTACAGTGAAATTTTAGGATGTTTTTCATATATATTTGCTTAATAAAAATGTTAAAGATGTTGATCATATGATTGAATAGTTTGTATTGCAGGTGGAACCCGATGGAGAATTCTAGCAGGAGCCTTAGTGTATATTGTAGAAAAAGGTGGTCATGCTCCATAATTGAGCAATAGAGCAAGTTGAAGTGCAATGGAGGAACTTTGGGCCCGATGAAGCTACATGGGAGATGGAAGATCAGATGTGATCCATCTATCCTTACTTGTTTTATAGTTGAGGCAAAGCAGTTTTGTTGTGATGTTGGTTTTTGTTTGGAATATGTTTTGGTGATATTTTTATATATGTTTTGAGGTGGTGTTCGGGTATATGTACATATGTATATGGATGTAAATATTTCCATGAGCTATGTTATAAATCTTCAATAAGCGGTATGGATGTCATGTCAGTATAGTTATCATGTTTTTATGATGTCATGTTGTTATGTTTTCATTATGTGTTTCTTTTCAGCGGGGTGATCATTGTAAATACTGCATCGAGCTATGATATAAAGCTCCATGAGCAGTATGCTGTCGTCTAGTGGTGTTTTTGATGTATATGTGTGATTTAACACTGAGGGCAGTGTCCCCCAAGGGGGAGGATTCTGTAACATCCCTAGTGAAAATTCCATATAACAAAAGTTAAAAATAATAACCGCGGTTGATAGGACACTTATTCCAAGCTGAATTTTGGGCAAGGAACCCTAGTGGGTGTTCATTTGGTTTAATATGGATAAGGAAATTGGAAAAGGAAAAAGAAAAGGCTTTGGAAAGGAAAAATGGCATATTTGGCACATTTATTTATGAAAAATAATGGAAATTAGGAGAAAATGGATATGAAAGGTTACAGGTTGCATGTGAGGAGTAAAATGAAGGAAAATAATGGAAAATGAAGAAAGTAGAGGCTTCTTCTATAAAAAGGCTTCTGAGAATTAGTTGCTACATTTTGTCAGTTCAGTTTTTGGAGATATCTCATTAGTCTCTCTCTCTCTCTCTCTCTCTCTCTCACTCTTGGACACACGAAGTTTTCTTGGAGCACTTTGGAATTGGAGCAAAAAAGGCAAAGAAAGCAAGAAGGAGGAAGGAGCAAGCAAAGAAGAGCATGATCAAGAAGCTATAGCAAGATTCTTTACAGGTATCAATTTGCATGTGTGATTTCCTTGCTAGATATGGAATGCATGGTATTGCATGTGGTTCTTATTTGTATTGGCATGGGTTTTCCCAAGTGTGACAGTGCTTTCATCCTATCCTTGCCATTTCCGAATAGCCTTGATGAGATGGGTTCTCATACTTCGGTTGAGCTGGATTGCCATATTGGATTCGAAGCCGAGTGAGGTGGATCTCCGAATTGATATAACACATGGCCTAGTAACCCATGAACCACACTGTGGGTTGAATTAAATCCAGATAGTGTGTTGCCTCGATGGGCCTAGGAATCATTTCTTGTGAATGGCGAGATATACGGTAAAGCCTAGAGGGGGTTTGCCCTAGTTTAGGGCCTAGTCATTCGGGATGTATTGTGGTAAAGCCTGAGAAGTGGGTGCTCTATGTTTTGGCCTAGTAGTCCTGGGATGGGATGTATAGTAAATCCTATCGAGTAAGTATCAGTTTAGGGCCTAATGATCCCTGATTAAGACTCTGATTACAGTAAATCCTAGGAGGCTAGGAGAAAGGAAAATTCCTCATGGTGTAGGTGGAGAACTCTAGTAGTGTTCATTCTTGTTTGGTTCTTTTTGGTTGGTTATGAGTCTCAGATTCATGCTTGGAATATGGCACTGGGGTGATTGGATGAAGAGATATTTGGCTAGTCCAATATATGGTTGGGTGGAACGTGGAAGTCCCATCTCCAGTTGATTTTTATATCCATAAATGAGAATCTCATTCCTTTCGTATTTGATGTATAAATTTACTAGTTATTATGTGGATTCTATTGTTGTTGTATCCACTGTATTTGTGTGTTTATTATGTTGGTTATAAACATGTATGTTGAAAGTGATGATATATGGCTCTCTCCATGTTTTTACTTTTAAGTGAATGCAAAATGTATCTATGGTAAAATATATTGTATGGTAGCTAATGATGTAGGAAGAAATGATTCTTAGCGATTCTCAAATAAGTATGAGACCCCTTTGCTTTATTTTTTTGTTTATACCTATAGCTTTCATGTTTATGACATTTTTGACAAAATGCGTTTCATGGCTAGGAGGGTTCCAGATGATTTCTTAATTATTTGATTGCTTTCGTATCATTTTCATGTTGTTATTTATCATCTTTGAAGTTTTCATGAAGTTCTGGGCAAAGCACTGGGTTATGGGCCTAAAAAGGTGGCTCAAATCCCGGAGATGTGGGCACAAAACTAAGTTTTTGGGGCCCTGTCTGTTGGCGTGCAGTGTTATGCCTGGGGAAATAGCCTCTTGGCCACTGGCATGCATTGTTATGCCTGCGGCTATGGATCAAAGAGGTCAAATGCCAGTGTGACCCAGGGGTAAGGGGCCTGAAAGGTCAGGTTACCTCCTGGGGGTGTTGTTTTTCATGTACAAGGTTTGTATGTTGTGTTTTCATTGGTTCCACTTCCTTAAGGTCACCTAGCAGGTTTAATATCATTATAGTAGCCTCTTGTCACATGTTTACCCCAGTTGGCCAGTTACTTGGGTAGATGGGGGAAGAGGGTGTTACAGTTATGATAAAATCCAAATTTCACATAGACTACTGCAAGAGAATGGGAGAAAAGAAGTATGAAGGGTAGCAGAATGGTTTAAAGGGATTTGAATGAATTAACTATTTTTAGGCGCATATAGAAAATTCACTAGATGTTGGCGAGAAGGATTAAATGAGGTAGCAGTTAATTAGATGTTGGTGGGAGGAATTTATTAGCATAATGGATGTATGATATGAGTGAATGAGGGAGTGACAGATGCAGGATGTAAGTGGATGTTGAAAGTAGTGGTGAGAGTGGAGTGGACGAGAGAGCGGTTTTCGGGGGTAGGTAGTTTATGGTTTTCAAGAGAGGGGGGCCAAAATGGCTATGGGAATGACACGTAGGTGAGGGTAGTAAATAAAAATCCACTTTATGGACCCCCCCGGTTAAACTTCAAAAGCACAGGGGGGGGGGGGTCCAAACTTCATCTCCTGTCGTTGATCTGGGCAGGGATGATCTTCGCCATTGATTATTACTCAATCTTTATCGAAAGCCGACAAAAGGTCAAATCAAATGCACTTTATCTACAACTTAATAAATCCTTTATTAATTAATATAAAAAGGATTAAAAATTAAACTAAATATAATTTCACTGGCATTTAAACTAGCACGCCTACATTAGGGAATTTACATTTTTTTTTCATATATATATATATATATAGATACATATTTTAATCCCATTTTATTATTTTCTTTGTATTTTTCATTTATTATTTCTTTATTTTTTGTATTTTATTTTATTTTCTGTATTTTTTCTTTTTTTTAACATAAAAAGAATGGAAAATATAAGATGGTAAAAACAAGTTACAACATTGGCTTCATCTGGGGACTGCTTGCCCCCATAGGATGGAGAAAACTTGATATTATAGGCAATGTTACCCTAAGGTCTTGGGTTGATAAACCTTCACAGATCATGGGCATGTCATCACAAGAAGGACTCAATTAACCAACTTCTATGATTTAAACTAGAAAACAAGGATTGCAGATCTTACCTGTTTATCCTTCGGTTGTAGTAGATCCCACGGGGTTCAAACCCCCTACAACTCCTTGTGCTCCAAAACCTACAAACCAGCAAAGAACAAGCACAAAAACCTAGTTGTACAACATATATGTGTTCTAGATGTTAACAAAAAGCATAAATAATCTCATAGAAATAAAAATAAATGAACTATTTAAGATCAGTAAGCATGTATAAGAGATATATGACACGTGAACATCAAGAACAAGATGGAACTTATTATATTGATAGCATGTTAGGGTCCCGTGATTTGGCTGATTGGCAAGCCAAATGACAGTGTAACATCAAACCAAGCTTTGGAGCCCAAGGACCTAGCCTTCCTGGACTCAGAGAGGGCTCTCTCTATATGCGTACGGGATATCTGTGTGTTCGCTTATGGTGTTCGCTTATTAGGCTAGTTATGAAGTAAGTTTTGGTTTTTGGTTTTTTAGGTTGTGAGGGATGAAACTGATCGAAGATGTAAGATAGGTAAAAGATGTCAGATCAACTGGGCTATGGGGTCAAAAAGGTCAAGGAAGCTATCAGATGATGATACAAGGCTGCTGTAGGGCCGATTTGATTCAAGGTAGAAAGGATCTTTGGGAAAAATGGAGTAAATGGACATCAAGTTTGTGAACAACAAAGAGTTTCAAGCATCACTGGTTCAATAGATAACATAAACATGGTAGGGCAAACCATTAATCATGCAAAATGTAACTATAAACTAATCAATACATAGAAACAAACATTCAAGTCATGCATAGAAGTATAAGACCCTCTAACTTTGGGAAATGGCTATCAGACTTTGGGGAAAACACTTAAGACATACTAACAACTTTAAAACACTATGCCGGAATGCCGAAACACAACACTTCAAGTTATTGGGCACTTTGAACAACCAAATTTGCATAGTTTAGGCAAAGGGCTAGATCGGAACTAGGCCTCCTTGGTTCAACAAGATGATAATCTAATCAGTCAAAGAGATAGTTTCATAGATGGGACTATGGACAGTCATAGGTAAGTAGGGCACACCATACATCCTACTTAACATGCATAGAACTATGAATGAAACTAGCAACAATATCCTCAAGTTGTTAAAGAGCAGTTAAGAATTCTTTAATGCAACTAAGGAAGAAGAAAACATAAAAGCTATGAAGATTCGGGAAATTTGAGGTGCCTCCATGGGCATATCTCAAATTTATTCTCTACTGATCTATAGCAAGTAAGAAACATGTATCGTGAATGAAAACTAGAAGACAACAACAAAGCAAGAGACACTATACCATTCTACCAAGTCATGGAATCCATCAACAATCCTTCTTCATTCATCCAAGAACATCCAAGAGTCAATCCATAAGCATAACACAAGTATTTCCTTCAAAGCTCATATGACCAATATATTGCTTCTCTTCTCAAGTTCAACCTTCTTTACAATGAGAGCTTGTGGAATAAATAGGCTCAAGTGAGGAAAAACTCATGGTTCAACTTGCATCCTCATTGGCCTAATCAAAATATCTAAACTTGTCCTTGAGGCTTTGCAAAGCCCAAGGCACAAAAATATCTCATAAAATATCTAAAAAATGCTAAAAAAGGGAATTTAATTGACTTTGCATAATTTTTCATGTGCAAAAATAGCTAAACGCACATTTGGAAAAAGCAGTTTTTAGAGGTTCAAAAATTACAAAAATATTTCAATTTTACATCAGAAAAAGGTCCCCTGACTTGCTGGAAACATTTGGCAGCCTTTCTGATGTCGAAACAAGGCTCATGATAGCTCGTTGGAAAGCTCTGAGTGTCTACTTTCTGGCGCAACTAAAATTTCCCCAAATTGATGCCTGGAAGTCCTCCAAATCTGCACCTGTGTGTAAAAAACCAGAAAATTACAGTCTGCTAATAGACCGGGCAGAGTGTGCAAAAAGAGAGCCTTTTTCGCTGTTTTGAGGGGGCATATGATCTCCAAATGCTTTGAAAATCACTGAGGACATGCTCATGAAATTATGGCATCCGATGATACCATTCTCCTCCCTTGATGAATCCTCAAAATGAAATGGTGAATTTATGAGTTTTTGATCAAAAACTCAAAAATGTCAAAAAACCAAAAGTTGTCAAAATGGGCCCAAAATTGGTGTGCATGACCCTCAAGGGTCCTTAGCAACATGTTCCGAAGCTGAAGCCAAAATGTCGAGTGCTGATGTGCCTTTCTTCTATTTCCGTGCCGGGCGCTTTCCCTTTGCTTCCTTCAGTTTCTCTTGGGTGGCCTTTAGCTTGCGCTGGGCAAACTGATTTAGCTTTTGATAGTGTTGTGTCATCTTCCTTTGTAGCTCCAGGTCTCTGTTTGCCTTCTCAAGCTTCATCTCCAAATGTTTATTTTCTCTTTCTAGCCATGCCTCTTTATTGCTTTCAATTTTTTGCTCAAGTAGCGCAGTGAGGGGAAAGGATTGAAGATGGGCCTGTTCTTCTTCCTTTTGCTTTTCCAGGGCTCTTTTAAGCCCTATGGTTCTAGGCCTCTTCCGCCTAGGCTGGTCTTCTTCTTCATCTTCATCAAACTCACCGATGAGCTCCTCTATCCTTACTTGTGCTTTAGCAGCCTCATTCTTGTATTTGATTGCCCGTGCTTCATGAACTGCTATGTGAACACTCATCTGCCTATTTTAGATCTCCAGGAAATGATTTAAGTTTTTTGCCCGATGAAAGTCATTCTCCAATGCTTCAATTTGGCCTTCTCGATGGATTAGAAGGTTTTCAAGAATGCGGGCTTCATTATCGCTGTCATCACTTTGGATTGGGATGACAGCCAATGCACCTCCATGTTCTTGACTTTCTCCAATCTTGCCTTTCCCTTTGCCCTTGAAGGCTAATCTTGCACTCTTCCTTCTTGGCATGCTAGTGGAAGACTTATTTGGCGATTTTCTTTTGCTAGGGACAACTCTTGTCACCTTTGGAGTGGCAGCCTTAGCCCCTTTCTTTCTTGCTGTGCTGGGCTTTTTCTTTTTAGGAGAAAGAGGCACAATTGCTTTGCCCTTGTCATCTTCTTGAAACTGCTGCTCTCCTTGAGGCTGCTGTGTGTCTTCTTTAGGTTGCTTCTGCTCTTCAAAGTCATGATGCTGATCTGTCTCAAATTCTTGTTGCCCTTGATCATCAACATCATGCTGCTGCTGTGCTTGGATTTCTTGTTCATTTTGTGGCTCAAGCTGCTGCTCAAATTTCTACCCAAACTGCTGTTCATGACCTTCAATATCAAGCTTCTGCTCTTCCTCTTGTCCCTGCTGTTCATTTTCACTGAGATGCTGCTGTTCAGCACTCTTTTCTTCATGCTCCTACTGTTGACCTTCACCACTGTCCTGTTGCTATTCTTCATCTTCAGTTTGCTGCTCTTCATCCCTTTCTTCTTGCCCATGCCCTTTATCTTCTTGTTGTCCACTTCCCTCTCCTTCTTCATGATGTCCTGATTGTTATGTGGTGATATTGAGCCTTCTAGGAGTAGGCCTACTGGACAAAGGTACAGGGCGATGAATAGGTGGGGTGGGAGATATATGGACCAGAGGAACAGTGGAGAAATCCGGGTGACTAATGAAAACATCCCATGAAACCTCTTTCTTCTCTAGCTGGTGTAGGATGATGATTTTAATCAGAGAATTATGGCATAGAGAAGCTACTTGTTGTGATGGAGGCTTTTTCTGGACAGAAGAGGCCATTTTCTCAATACTTTTGCACAAGAAGTAAGGAAGATTGAGTTGTTTGGTTCTAGTGAAGTGCATCAACAGTCGGATGTGGTATGCATATACTCGGGAGAATCTCCCTTCACAGGTGAAATATTTCATTATGATCTTCATAAGAGGAGCATAGCTGGCAAGAAGATGAGAGAAAGGAAAAATAGCAGTGCATGTTTCTCTATGCTCGGGCTTGATGAAAGGCTTGTAGTCATCCAAGTCTAGATGGGTCTGCTTGAACCATTTCTCGCCATGATATGGAATTTTGGTGGCTTTAGACACTGATCTCGGGGAAAACTTGAAATCAAGGTCTGCTACCTGGAAATGTTTGCTTTGGAACCTCAGGGTGCATAGGTGTGTCAAGGGCGAGAAACTTTTGACCTCCTGTGTTATGTATATTTTATTAATTATTAGTTAAGTATAGTTATATTAGGTTTCATTAAGTAAAAGGGCATGATCAAAGATCATGCCTCTTCACCAAGGGACACCATGAGGCTATATTTAAAGCCTCGGTGATTCCCCATTGTAATCATCTTTCATCTTCATCGATAATAATATATAATTATCAAGTTTATCAGAGTTTTTACACTCCATTGGTATCAGAGCCATCGCTCTTCTGGATCTGTGTGATCATCAGGTTAAAGAATTTCGACGGAAATTTCAGAATTTTTTTTTAAAACCAAGTACATAATTGTACACTTCATTCCCTATCCCACTGCCTTCATTCCCTACGTTAACCCCTCACTCCAATTTTGCATTACCTCACAACCCTCTGCTTTCCCATTCCCTTATGCTTTCCAACTTCCTCATTAAAAAAAAATAATAATAAAAAATACAACAAATACATTCATAACCCCCTCACAGCCATACGGCCTCCCCCTCCTCTATCTCACACACTGCCCAAACACTGTTATTGGCCAATTCCTGGTTCAAACGCAGTAAAAAAAAAACAAAACAAAACGGTCAATCGAACGTGTAATTCGGACGCGTGGAATTCGGTCAATCGAACGTGTAATTCAGACTACGCCCCCCACTCTGCATTTATTCCTTTCCATCATCAACCCTTCCTCCATCTGCATTATCCCTTATCACACCCGTTTTCGCTGTTGTCCCAACCGTCTGTGTGTCGATTGCTGTCCACCGGACCAGATAAAACAAATTTTTTCGTGTTCATTAAAAAAAAAAAAAAAACGTGAAACAGTGTGTGATCCCAAGGTAATTTCGCTCATAAGAATTTGACATCCAAGATTTTAGATACAGCAAAGGATACAGGTTTCAAAAAAAAATTGAATTATCAGGTCAGATCGAATAGTATCTTCTTGAGACCGAGATTGAAGTCCCCAGATTTTTTTATTCTGTTGCAAAACAAGTCCAAGGGTTAGTTGAATTCCTTCCGTAGCCGCAGACAGGGCTGACGGCTGACCCCACTACGACAGAGAGAAAAAACACGTTTTTTTTTTTTAATTTCTGTGGTGTGGACTTTTGAAACCATCGTGCCGGAGGGTTGTGCCCATTCAAAAACTAGATGTTGACTCACCGCAACGCTTTGAGTTTATATAAACTATAAGTTTTTTTTTTTTTTTGAAATTATATAAATCATATATCATATAGTTTCAATTGGTCATTATATAAATATATATTGTAATTATATACTTATTTATATACTATATAGTTTTCAAATTATATACTTATTTATATATTATATTTATATATAGTAATTATATACTTATTTATATATTATATACTTATTTATGTCGTACCACTCGGAGGAGTAGATGTGGTCTTAGGAATTCAGTGGTTACAAACCTTGGGTACTTATTCGGCCAACCATCAGAAGCAGTTTATAAGCTTTAAGTGGGAAGGGTGGAAGCACAAGTTATTTGGATTCCAAGCCCAAGAAAATCAAATCGTATCATCATCCCAGATGATGAAGATGATCCGAAAGGGAGCGCCAACCTATATAGTCAAATGTCATCATTTAGAGATGTTATCTACAAAAGTCAAACACGAAGTATCACAGGAGGTACAAGCACTAGTTCAGAAACATGAAAAGGTATTTCAAGATCTACCAATGAAGATGCCTCCTCATAGGGAAATCGAACATACAATCGAAGTCAAGGCAGGATCAGACCCTGTTAACATCAAGCCTTATCGCTACCCACATCACCATAAAACGGAAATTGAGAAGATAATCCAAGACCTTTTAAAATGTGGGGTCATTTCAAAAAGTAAGAGTCCGTATGCTGCCCCAGTTATATTGGTAAGAAAAAAAGATGGATCGTTTCGGCTATGCATTGACTATAGAGGATTAAATAAGATAACAATTAAAAATAAGTTTCCAATTCCCTTTATCGATGAAATGTTGGATGAACTCCATGGTGCAAAATATTTCTCTAAATTAGATTTAAGGTCAGGTTATTACCAGATCCGAATTAGATTGGAAGATATACCAAAAACTGCATTTTAGACACATGAAGGTCATTATGAATTTAAAGTAATGCCCTTTGGGTTAACAAATGCACCAGCTGCGTTCCAAGCCACTATGAACGAGTTATTTCGTTCATATCTTAGGAAATTTGTACTAGTATTTTTTGATGATATTTTGATTTATAGTAAAACCTGGAGGGAGCATTTTCAACACTTGGATAAAATTCTCACGTTACTAGAAGACCATCAATTCTATGCAAAAAAATCCAAATGCACCTTTGGAAAAGAAGAAGTTGAATATCTGGGACACCTAATATCCCATGAAGGAGTAAAAGTGGACCCTTCTAAGATTAAGGCTATAAGGGAATGGAATAAACCAGTGAACATATCCAAGCTCAGAAGATTTTTAGGATTAACGGGATATTATCGAAGATTTATTAAAGATTATGCGCATCGAACTGCACCTCTTACAAATCTTTTAAAGAAAAATTCGTTTCAATGGAATGAGGAAGCAGGGAAATGTTTTGAAGATTTGAAGGAAGTCATGGCTAATGCACCAGTATTGGCAACTCCTGACTTTTCTAAACCATTTATCATTGAATGTGATGCCTCTGGATTCGGTATTGGTGCAGTATTAATGCAAGAAGGGCACCCTATTGCCTTTGAAAGCAGAAAACTAAATAAACGTGAGCGTCTCAAGTCCACATACAGTAAGGAAATGCTCGCAATTATGCATGCATTGGCCAAATGGAGACAATATTTGTTAGGAAGTAAACTTTCCATCTGAACCGATCATAACAGTCTTCAGTATCTCCTTCAGCAAAAAACACTCTCTGAAGAACAACAAAAATGGATCGAGAAGATTGCCGCTTTTGACATGGATATATTAAACAAGAAAGGAAAGGACAATGTAGTAGTGGATGCCTTGTCTAGAAAAGATGAGGAAACAACATTACTTGCAGTTTCAATTGTTGTGCCTGAATGGCTTAATGAGATTAGAAGTGAGTACGCCAAAGATCCGGACATGTTGGCTATAATCAACAATCCCCCAGGGAATTCAAAATTTGAATGGAAGAACGATATCTTATGGTACAAAGGGAGAATTTATCTAAACTCCAAATCCAAGTTTATATAAAAAATACTCAAGGAATCAAATGATTCCATGTCATCGGGACATGTAGGATATTTCAAAACCTACTACAATGCACGTCAGTCATTTTTCTGGAAGGGTATGAGTCACGAGATTCAAAAATATGTTGCAGAATGTGACAAGTGTCAAAGAAATAAAACTGAAAATATTATGACACCTGACTTACTTCATCCCTTGAATATTCCGGCTCAGAAATGGGAAGAAATATCAATGGATTTTATTGAAGGATTACCTGTATCGGCGGGAAAGGATAAGATCTTCGTTGTAGTAGATAGACTCACTAAGTATGCTCACTTTATTGCTATTAAAAAAACAGACTCTGCAAAGAAAATTGCAGAGATATTCTGCAAACATATTTATAAATTACATGGCTTTCCGAAAGTTATTGTCAGTGACAGGGATGCCAAATTTAAAGGAAACTTTTGGAAGGAATTGTTCAACCATGTTGGAACCTACCTCAACATGAGCTCGGCTTATCACCCTCAAACAGATGGACAAACAGAGGTTGTTAATAAATGTTTGGAAGCTTACCTACGATGTTATGCTACGGAGAAACAAAATAAGTGGGTCCAATGGTTGCATCTTGCTGAATGGTGGTATAATTCTACTTACCATACATCGACAAAAATGACTCCGTTCCGGGCTCTATATGGATATGAGCCTCCGAAGTGGAAAGATTTTGCTTCAGTTCAAACTAATTTTCCAGCAGTAAAAAATCAACTAGAAGAACACCAAAAGGTCGTCCAAATTCTAAAAGAAAATTTGAGTGTTGCACAGAATCGTATGAAGTAGCAGGCTGACCGTAATCGCACTGAGAGATCATTTGAAGTTGGAGACTGGGTGTTTTTCAAGCTTAAACCATACAAGCAGTTGTCCCTTAAACAAAAAGGAAAAAATAAATTAGCTCCCAAGTTTTATGGTCCGTATCAAATTATTAAAAAGATCAGTGAAGTCGCTTATGGGTTGAGCCTTCCCGA
The DNA here is from genome assembly GCA_034641835.2 of Pinus albicaulis. NCBI lineage: Eukaryota > Viridiplantae > Streptophyta > Pinopsida > Pinales > Pinaceae > Pinus > Pinus albicaulis. The sequence continues at coordinate 510,311,149 of CM076575.1, read as the reverse complement.
TACCAGTCGTGTTCATAATTTTTTCCATGTGTCCTGCTTAAAAAAGGCATTGGGTAATCATCAGTTTCCCCAAACAACACTTCCCATTTTGGATGATGAAGGCAAGCTCGTTCTAGAGCTCGAAGGTATCCTATCTACCCATGATAAGAAGCTGCGCTCTCGTGTTATTACCGAATATTTAATCAAGTGGAAGGACTTGCCCATTGAAGAAGCATCTTGGGAGTCTGAAGCGTTTCGCTAGCAACACCCATCGTTACGTATGCTTTGAGGACAAAGCATCTTAAGAGAGGGGCAATGTTATGTATATTTTATTAATTATTAGTTAAGTATAGTTATATTAGGTTTCATTAAGTAAAAGGGCATGATCAAAGATCATGCCTCTTCACCAAGGGACACCATGAGGCTATATTTAAAGCCTCGGTGATTCCCCATTGTAATCATCTTTCATCTTCATCAATAATAATATATAATTATCAAGTTTATCAGAGTTTTTACACTCCATCCTGTACCTTCTAGCAGAAATATAAAACAGCCTACCTCATGAAAATTGAAGAGGATGGATGGATGTGCATTGACCTCCTCTGTAGAAATTGGCTCATATATTTTGTGTAGACCACTTCTGCTGTCTTGCCTGGGCGGCATTTTGGGCTGAAAATGCCTTTGAAGCACCAAAATGTCTCACTGTCTTTAAAATGCCTTCTTGGAGCTAAACTCTGTCAATCCCACTGTCTTGATAATGAAATAATGTTTTTTGATGTTTGAGCACAATATCCCTCTTAAAACAAAAACCTCTGGTCCTTAAAATGAGGCCTTCCCAACCTTTGATGCCTCTTAACAAGTATATTTAAGAGCATAACACAGTCAGCAAAAGATACACAGTTTTAAAAGATTACTGTGATGGTGCAAGGTGACATGGCCCTAGGTGCTTTGAGGACAGCACAACAGCTTTGTAGTGTGCAAACACTTCTTCTAATCAAGACAATGCCCCTGCATTTACCAATCTTTACTCACAACTTTGTCGATACTTCCAAGTGGCAACTCACAGTTTCATATAATAGAATCTGTGTATGGTCGAGAAAGTAGCCTTGATTCTGCTCTTTAGCACACCTTGTTTGGAGGGCAGTCTATAGGCTCTTTGAAGCAATCTCCATAGTTTTGTTTTAACGTTTCATCCTTAGCTAGCATAAACACAGTCAATCTCGTTTCTCTTTACAAATGAAAACACCAAACACAACTGTGATTTTTCACCATGATTTTATCCCCTTTCACTCTACATCAACGAATTTGCAAAGGTCATATAGGCATATAAATACCTTTAAAATGGTGGCAAGGCTTTTTAGAGAGCTGCAGCAGCCCTTAGAAGTGACTTGGAGGCGTGTTGAACCGTTGAAATGTGCGCGGCGTGCTGGTGTGAAAAAGCGCCGCGCAGAAACTTGTGTAGGGTCACTGTCGGGCCGACAGGACCGGCACCCACAGGCGTGCCACGCTACTGTTCAGCCCTGTGCAAATTTCACGTTTAAATGCGCCGCGCGCTTGTACAGGCGCGCCGCGCAACTAATCACCTTCGAAAAACTCCTGTGAATTTTCTCCAGCTCTTTCTCCGATCTCCAGGATAATAAGAGGGGTTCTATGGATGCTTTGAGATGTAAAGCAAAATGCGTGGGAAATGGTTTCCTACTCTTTGCTTTTGAAAAAAAAGGAAAAAAAAAAAAAAAACCCTTTGGTATACTTAATGAGGGTTTTTGAAAAACATTTCAAAGGCCTTTGTTTTTTAAAATCAAAACGTGAAGTTCTTACCCCTTTGCGAGATCATAGTTAAGACTCTTTCCTTCTTCTTAAATGAGAACATGGTGATAATGCTTATTTTAATAAGCCAAACCTTCCTTTTTTGAAGTGACACAACCTTTTTGGGAAATTTTTCCTTTACGCTTCTGACTGTTTCTTACTTAGGGGAAAAAGTCTCCCTCTATAACTGTGGTATGTAGATTTTTCCTTTAATGATTTATAAAACCTTGAAAAATATGCTACAGTCCTTCTTGCCTTTCATGAGCTTGTATACCTGTTTACAATGCCTTTTGCGGAGGAAGAAGGTAGACTGTCATCTTTTTAATATTTCTGGTGCTTTGCCATGAAAGAGAACATCCATAGAGGTTATTTCAAGTTGCAGGGGGGATTTCTTTGATATTTTGACAGAGACTCTTTTTTTCCTCTCTTCAACACAAACTAACACCTTGGTCTTAATGCTTTGGAGTTAAATGATGCCCACTGTGAACTGACTTGATTATAGGTGCAAAAATGCAGTTGTATCTACCTATGTTTTATCATCCTTTGTCTAAGAAAGCGCTTTCTTTTTACAATATTTCATCTGCTCCCAGTGTGCTGACATCATACCTCTGACTTTTTATAGGGAGTTGCTTCCATGTGGAAATGAAGACATGCCTGATTGGCCTTGCATACTGTTCTAGGGTTTTAAAACTCAGACCATAACCTGTTTATGTCTTTGTATTGAGGAGACAAGTATATGAGATGTGGAATGGCTATTAGAATGACTCATAGATACCAAGGCTCTTATTAGCCATTTTCCTCTTGATGGAGCTCTTAACAGCTAGAGAAAAAAAAACCCATGCTGTTCCAGAAGTCACTAACCCTGCTGCATCTGAAGAATGCACTTGTTCTTGTGGTGATTTCAACACTGAGACTTGCACTGGCTTTTTGAATGTCATCAAGATGGTTTATTTCTGGGGCTGTGTACTACTTGCATTATTTTCCTCTATGTTATCTAGAAACCACAGACTAGATACCATAACTCAACAGAAACATAAGAGTACATAGAGGTCTCTTTTACTGAAATGTCTTCCTGCTCAGCACTGATTTAAGCCATTCATACTAGCACCCCTGCAGAGATGTTTTGTTATAATAGCTTTGATTCATGTAGTTTCTTCTTGTTGTGCAATACTGATGATGCCTGAAACTTCAAATGATCCTCTTTCTTAGGACACAAGACCTAAAAACTCTGCTTTCTCTTGACTTGAAAATTTTCTGATCTTAGCCCTGTTCTTGATCATCACTTTCCCTTAGAAACCTTGAGTCATTGTTTTCACTATCTAGTAAAAAACAAACATGTGCTTACAGTCGGTTTGCAATTCTTTAAGTCAACATGGCCATCGCCCTCTGCTTGTAGATGAAGGAGGCGCCTTAACCCTCTGCTTATAGATGAAGGAGGTTCTTGGCCATGACAAATTACAAGTCTGTTTGACAGTGCCGTCTTTCTTTTACTGTGTTATCATGCTGAATGAAGCTGCAA